>CM028678.1:26045128-26526493 GCA_016760335.1 Gastrodia elata
AGATACACACATACACACACATAGAGATAAGTATATATGTATATATGAGTGTGTGTGTGTGTGTACATACGTGTGTGTGAGTGTTTATTATGAGTATGTATACCTAAGACACACACTCATATACATAATATTAGTGTGTATGTATATAGTCGTACACACACACTTATATATATGGATGTGTGTGTGTATATATATATGTGAGTATGTATACCCAACACACATGTCAATATATTTTTATATATTTATATACGTTTATGTGTGAGTACCCAACGCACACAAACACACACACACGCATAGTTATATAGGAGTGAAAGTGTGTATACCCAATACACACATGCAAACGTGTGTGTGTGTGTGTCTATATATGTATATAATGCATACGTGTGTTTTATAACTATATATATAATTGCGTGTGTGTTGTTTTACATACTTATACTTATCTTTATGTGTGTGTGTGTGTGTATATCTATGAGTGTGTGTATATGTTGAGTATACATACTCTATGTTTGTGTGTTGGGTATACATATTCACACAGTTGAAAGTATGTATATCCAACACACACACACATGTGTGTTATATACATGTCTATGAGTGTGTGCGTTTGTCTTTATGTGTGTGTGTGTGTCTACATAGAGATAAGTACAATGGTATATGTGTGTATGTTGGGTATACACACACATATAAAAATATCAATATATGAGCGTGTGCTCACATAGACATACTCACACACACACAAACAGAAACACACACACACACTCATCTATACTAGAGATTAGTATAAGTATATATGTGTGTGTGTGTGTGTGTTTGTGTGTCTATAAATGCATATAGACATTAGTATATATACTAATTACTTTGTGTGTTTGTGTATGTGTGTGTGTTTGTGTGTCTATAAATGCATATAGACATTAGTATATATACTAATTACTTTGTGTGTTTGTGTATGTGTTGGGTATACACACTTTCAACCATATATGAGTGTGTGTGTGTGTGTGTGTATTAGGTATACACACTTTCATGCATATATGAGTGTGTGTGTGTATATATAAATATATAAACATGTGTATTGGGTATACATACTCACATATACACACGCACACACACACATTAATATATATATATATATATATATATATATATATATATATATATATATATACTAATATTGTGTCTATATGAGTGTTTGTGTGTGTGTTGGGTATACATACTCATAATAAACACACACACACACACACACACTCATATATTCATATATACTTATTTCTATATGTGTGTGCATGTGTCTATATATATATATAGCGTACATAACACATATGTGTGTGTGTCTATATATTTATATATAGTTATGAGTATGTATACCCAGCACACACACACTCACACACACACACACACACACACATATATATATATATATATATACCTGCATATATATATATATATATATATAAATACATATATATATATATATATATATATATATATACACTTAGGACCATGAGGATGATTCCTCTTAAAAGGTTCGAATCTAGAAGGTTGGGGATGGGAACTTGTGGCGACCGGGGACCGAAGTTCGAGAGTCTCTAAAGAATAATTCATACAACTGGAAATATTCATTTATGAAAATAAAGAAAATATAATACATAAATATCCATATTTACATTAAGAGCCATACACATATGTATTTACAACAATTTAAATATTACAATGAAAATTTATTCACTGCTCATATCTCATATCTCTCTTTTCTTCTTTTCTTCTATTACTTTGGCAGATCTTCAAAGCTTTTTAATTATCAAAACCTAAAAAAAATTTCAATTTACCAGTCAGGTAGGAGTACACAAATTGTTCTTATAAGAATAATTCTGGCATCCTATAATAGGTATGAATCAAATATGAAAATAACTGAAAGACTGCAAATAAAGTAAACAATTTCCAAATTCAATTTCTGCCCTACAAAATAGCTGTGAAAATCAACATATATGAAATAAATTTTATCAAAAGCATTTGTAACAATAAGTCGAGCCCGGAGACCCCTGAGCCAAAATGGGTAAACCCATAGGCATAAATCTGTAGGAAGCTTATCTCGCCACCCATCGGTAGCTTACTCAAATTAGGAACTGATGGTGTGTCTTTCCTCTGGATTTGCCTACTTCCTATAAGAGGCTAAATCCCTTCATATAACTCCCAGGGGCTGCTAGCTGGCCCAATCTGCACAGATTCCAGTGTTGCGTTCCACCCTCCAAAGACAAATATCACAAAATATATATACTGTGTTTCATTCTTTTTGTTACATGCTATTTGATATAAATCTTTTGCAAATTAAAATGCGGTAAGCAGTGCAAATAATATTCAAATGGAAAATGGTTCAAATAAGAATACTGAAATAAGACTTATAAGTAAATTTGCGTACCTGACTTGTTTTGATAAAATTAACCAAATTTAATTGTTTGATCTGCCAAAAGTAGTTTAATGCTTTATGATTTTAACATGTTTTGTAATAATAGGTTTTTATGACATTGATATTTGGATTCATTGAATGACTAATATTTTCAAATGAAGTGATAATTTATATGAAACTTTTAGAAACATGTGAAAACATCTATATTTCCTATAAATTTTCTAAGTCCTAAAATTCTTAAAAATTTCGACAGAGTCTCCTTTGTTTTTGTTCAAATTTTCCATTTCCATAATCAATCTCCAATTCTAAATTAGAGTTCAATCTCTTTTATAGGATTGCTCATTTCCAGTTCTACAATAGAGTTTAATTCCAGTTCTAAAATAGAGTTCAATCCTTTTTACAGGATTGCTCATTTCCAATTCTACTATAATTTCAATTACAACTAAATTAAACAGTTTATACATCCTATATAAAGTATTAAATAAAAAGGAAATGCATGAATGAATCTTTAGTATTTAAAAGCAGCTTTATGTGATTTTTCACACATAGTGTTTATTTTAGCAATCCTGTGTTAATTTATCTCAACTTAACCTGCAAAAAAAATTTTATTTTATCCTGCAAAGAAAAATATAATTTAACAATTTGATAACAACATATGAAATTATTTAATTTAACAATTGATTTACAATTTGTATTTGATATTAAGGGTTTTCATAATTATATATTTTGTAAGTTCAATTAAGATTAATTTAAATTAATCTGATCTTAATTATAAATTTTAGTTCCTTTAACTTCAATCATTTGATTTAATATCTTTTAGGATAAATGAAAGTACTAACTTAACAATTATTCTAGATGGCAGCATATGAAGAATAATGATAACATTTAGATCCCTTAGTTTAGCATAAGTATTTACTGAAACAATTGGCAGTTTTTAGGTCCCCTAAATTTCATAGCTGAATTGATCATTTGACTTTATAAAAAATGGCAGCTGCAACATTTATATATATTTGATTTCATATAGAACAATAACCGCATAAGATGATAACATTATTGCAATTATATGGAAACATTTGTAAATTGAAAAATAATGGTAGTTTGCAATACTAATAAGAGAAATGATAATTCATAATCTTATATACAACTTATAGCAATATTTATATTCAATTTCATAAACATATGTAACTTTTGGATATATATAAAACAGCAATTTAATTATGTATGAGTCAAAAGGCAGCAATTCTATCATTTTGGGATAAATGACAACAAATAATTCTATTAAAAGTAATGGCCGCATATATTGCATTTAATTTCTCATCCTTAAAATGACATTAAAAATTAATGGCAGCTTAGATTTCATTTGATATTATTGATCTTTCTTTAGAATTAAAAAGGCAATACATGATTCTTATATATAAATGGTTGCAAATGATCCTTACTTTGATATCAATAGATCCATATGAAAGTTTTTGACAGCATTTAGATCTTATGATTAATATCTATGTATTCATATGTTCTTACTCACACTAGATAGTAGCATATATTCTTTTAGATAAACTATTGAAACATATGATGTTTAAGTAAGAATGACATTAAATGAAAATCTACATGATGGTAGCATATGTCAATAGGAAACAATATGAACAATTTAAAAATCTGCTTAAAATAAACTACATGGTTATACCCTCTTCATCTCGAATACACTTGAACACTGACAAGTACCAAACATACTTCTATATCCAAAACTCATAGCACTCCCGCAGTTCAAAATATTATTCTCCTTTTTCTAGCAGCCCTTAAAATATTTCATAAGAAAAATCATATCGCATCAACTCGAAGAGCATCTTTGCCATTTTAAATTCATTCCCTACGCTTAAAGCATCTATAGGATACATAAATATAATAAATTCCCTCGTGATCAAAGTTCAACATATTCAATATATCATTCTTCCATTCGATGCATACATTTCTAGAAACACTAAACAGAAACTAGTTTATAAAATAATAATAACAATAATTAAACACCAAAACACCATGTGGAATTTGTTAATCCAATGAACTAGCAAGGTAAAACCTTTTGATTTTAAAGATTTCAAAATACATATTTCCTGTGGTGATAATTGTGTGAGCATTATACAGATTTCAAACCAAAGAACTGGTGCATAAACACATAAAAAGCATCAAGACCGCAATTAAACTTTATTTATCACTTATTATCTCTATAGATCGCATGATTTGAGTAGAATAAAAGTACAGCAAGTACTAATAGCTTGAAATAAAAATATTAAGATGTTAAGACCAACATTCTGTTTATTTAATTGGATGCAAAATAATAGGACACCCAAAAGAATCCAAAGTTTAAAGAACTTGCATGTGTTATTATTAACATAATATAAAGAGTTTTGTTAACAAATTTCAAATTCAATAACAACTTCAATAGAAGGTCATAGCGTCAAGAAATAACTATTGACATCATTAAGGATATAATAGATTTAACTCATTAGTTAAACCATTGTTCTTTATCCACACAGATTATCATATGATCGGCTTAAAGAGGAACTTTAAACTGTTAATATGATTGAGTTGTAATTGGTTTAACAACTTATACATTGAATCTTAAAACCATATCTATCTCATTTATTAGGCTATTACACAGCTTTGTAGATTTCGAAGTTGAATACAAAAGCTAAACTTTTTTTTTTACTTGCATTTAATGAGATGCCGCATGTTTTAGAACTTAAGGAGAAAAGACACTATTCTAAGTAAAAGACTTTCAAATAATTAAAGAGCAGTTATCAATATTAACTAAAACAAACAACAACTAAAAAAAATGATCTAAAAAAAATAAATTATATTGAATGATTGTTTTAAATCAATCTAACATTGACCTTCTCCCAAAATTTAAAAAAAGTAAAATCTGTTACCAATTCATTCTCATAAAAATTAACTTGGTATTTCCAGTAAAAAGAAGCATGCATCATTACTTGGGTAGACATAATCAAATTTTGATAATGGGCTGAATAAAAGTTAAAAGCAGTAAAATATAGGAAAACAATAAGAAACCAGTTATTAGATGAGATGTTCATATAATTTAATACATGCAAAAACTCTTAAAAACTGTATTTATGTATCATGAATATCTACATAGCTCTTTTGGGTCTTAAAATTTAATTCAAAGAGTCTTTTAAGCAAATGGTGTTATAAGTTATCAAAGGATTTTGTCATTCTTAAAACGTTGGATTTTAGAGACGTTGCCAAAACGTTGTCAAAATCAAAGAGGAAAGCTCGATGATGAAACCCAAAGCTATCTCCTAAAACTATGCACAATTTTTTTATAATTACTTAAACTTCCCTTCCTTTTCTTGGCTCACACACCCTCACACTCTCACGCTTTAACCACTAGGAAAGTTAAAAAAAAATGGCCCGTTTAATACAAATTAAAAATTATATCACAGTATGAACAATTTACAATCAAAGAAATATAGCATACAAAACAATTGATAGTGAAGTACCTCGCCGGCGACGAAGAAGCAAGGAGAAGAGGCGAGGATGAGGGCTCGGCGAGAGGGGGTTTGGCGAGTGGAGACTTGGCGAGTGGATAGTTGTCTTGGAAGGCTCTCGTCCAGATGGAGGAGGATCGGGGTAGCGTCGGCTAAGGTTTGCTGCTGCCTTCCTTCGCCTCGAGTCTCGCCTATGGTTCCTTTTTAACCTCGCAGGAACCCTCGCATGAGAAGATAAGGGCGAGAGAAGGGGGCAGCTGTCGTGCGAGAGAGAGGGGTTTCGAGCCACGCGTCGCGCGTGAGGGTTTGCGAACGGGAGGAGGTGGTCGGTCGTGCGTGAGGGTGTGCAAATGGATTTTTAAAGATTAGGTTTTGCTGTGTAGATTTATGAAGGAATATTCATATATATATGTTTATTTAATTAAATGATTTCAAATTTTTATTTTATTTTTTTAAATGATTTTCAAAAATCACCGAAATATTCACCCTCAGCTAATTGAGGGGTGAGGAACGCAACGGTGCAATCGGATTTTTAATTCGACGAGTATTTATTTATTCAAATTTTTATGTATTTAAAATAATATTAAAATATTCGTCAAAAAATTTACGTCTTCGAAATGCATTCAAAACTTCACCCCTAACTAATTTGGGGGTGGTGAACGCAATGGCGACGTCAGATTTTTAATCTAAGATCTAAATTATTAAAATATTAATAAATAATTTTAAAAAGAATTTCTGGTATTTTACAGAACTCTTCTTCAATTCCATTTGAGCTTGATGGTACTCAACCATACGAGCACCTTCAAGGAGTTTGGGGAAATCATCATGATGTTGAGACATCAGATGACTCTTGATGGAATCTTTTAAGCCAGAAAGAAATCTAGTACACCTCGCCACATCAGTGTGGACTAGATTAGGAGCAAAACGGGAAAGTTTACAGAATTCCATCTCATAATCATGCATAGAATGGCTTCCTTGAGCTAGCTGCATGAAGTCATTCTCGATTATGGTTTGGGCAGAAAGAGGAATGAATTCCTCACAGAAAACTTGCTCAAATTCATACTACAGGATATCTTCCATCTGAACACTTGAAAAATGGGTCTTTAACTCACCATCCCACCAATACTCAGCTTCACCATGGAATAGGTAAGTAGCAAGATGAAGGCACTCACTTTCAGGACACTTTATAAAGGCTAAGGTTTTCTCTATAACCTTTAACCAGTCAATGGCTTCAAAGTGAGAAATAGAGCCATTAAATGTTGGAGGATTTAGATGAATAAAGGTTAGGAGATAGGAATCTACTACAGGACCAGTAGATGGTTATGGAGCCAAAGGAATTTTAGGAATAATTGGAGAAGAGGCTTGAGGAGCAGTTGGGCAATGCTGAGATGGAGCAGGAGAAGGTTGGGAAGGATTACATGATGAAGCTATCCTTTCAACAGCACAGGTTTGTGCTTCAATCATTACTCACATCAACTCTAATAGATTCTGCATCTGATCGGTATGGGAAGTTGTAGTGGAAGTAAGTTCTTCCACTACAGGCTCAATAGGGATATTTGAATCGGGATTCATTCTAAAGAAAGGAAAGAAAACACAATTCAAAAACTGAAGAAGATAGGAAAAGAAATTCTCATTAAACTTGAAATATTTAAGAGAAACAACTTTGAAGGAAAGAGGAAAAAGCATAAGTAAAGTAAAAGCTATTTGCTAAAGCTACTAAAGAAAAAAAATATTAGAGCAAGCAGAAATTTGTACAACTAGTTACAAAATTTTGCATAAAACATAAATTTATGAGCACGGTGGAGACGTCTACTCCCACGAATTAGTACTTCATGTGCATGACACCACCAATCCATGGCATAGTCGTCGAAGAGTTCGTCCAAAATTTGGAGGCGTAGGTGATATGGGCAAGATATGACTTCAAATACCATGGTAATGCGGAAGAGCCATTCCTTTGCTAAATGTGGGAAACAGTCGCCTCGAAACACATAAAACCTCAAAATTTTGTTCAAAAAATATCCTCCAACTACATATACTCTATAGTAGATACGACCAAATGTCAAATTGTACCAATGATCATACTCCCAATAATGGAAGAACAATCTAGTAAAGTATCTTAGTTTAGTCTTAGAGTCTGCCATCTGAAAGTTTGATTAAGATTTAAGTTAGAAATTTAAATCAATTATTAAATTAGTAAGGCGTTTACTTTCCTAGGATGTCATTTGATTATCTTTACAATTTTGTGTTGTTTACTTTTGGATGAATGGATATCTTTATCTTAACTTAAAGTTCTCAACTTGGCTCTGATACCAACTGTGATGACCCCAATATTGAGTAGTAACTAAACTCAACATTGATATGTCACCACAACACCTAATACTGGATTAGAAAGAAGCTAACCCAAATTATTAGATGTTGTGCCTGGCCAAGGATTTAGATGAGGCTCTTAAGTTAAGATAGGAGAATACATAGAAAGAAATAGGAAAATGTATGAGGTACATATGATGAATATGAATTAAGAATGTATGTGCATAAAAAATTATATTTACTAATGTGGACATGATAATGATACGCTCATACAATAAGAGTGTACATTAAGAGATATATGTATAAATTAATTCAATCTTATGATCTTTACTAAATAATCCTTCAATAGAAGGAATTCAACAACTTAAAATAAATATTAAGTCAATCCGTTATATGGCATTGCTTATTTCCAATTCTAAAAATTTTATGTAAGAAAAGCATATGAAGCCATTTGTTATCCTAGGATTCACACATCCTATATCATTTACATTCATCACATTCATGGATAATTAAAGTCTAAACATCCTATTCAAAAAATTAAGTGATAAAACCATATGAGGAAATTTTCTATCCTAGGATACACACATCGTACATTATTTACATTATTTAAAAAAATGAGGAATTAACAGCTAATTTCTAATTAAGTATGCAACTATATTTTTATTAAGTATCCATTCATATATATCCATTCATCCCAAATCAAACATTTAAGCAAAGATTTAAATTCCAACATAAGCATAATAAATATAAAACAAATAACTTTAGTTATTACAAGCCATATTAAACAAAATAGGAAGTAAAGAAACAGAAGTCTCTCCCTCACATCTAATATAAAGCAAGCAATTTAATAATTAGGCGGAAGCAATTTTATTTCTTTAAGCGCTTGGTCTAGCTCCACTAGCCTCCAAGTGCACCTAATCTATCATATTTTGCCAATTAAATGTGATAGGGCAAAGCCAATAAAGAGAAAATATGGTTAGACTAAACAGTCTAAGTATAATTTAAGATTAGGCTAAATATTTTATTGTTCATTTTGGATATCACAACTAATTACAATCTAGGCAAAAGCAAGGGTGCAAAAATAAAAGCATATAAGTATGGAAAAGAAAGTAAGGAAAAGAAAGGAAGAGAAAAGTGAGTAAGAATACTCACATAATTTGACATTCTAGCCTGCAAGTAAAATAGGGGTAATAGCATCCTAAATAGGCTAGAAAAGTACTAAAGTATATATGAAAGTAAATGAAATAAAGTATGTATATGTTCAATAAACTTATGGTAAGTAAAGAGAAGAAGACAGTGAAGCATTTAAATATAATTACAACAATATTCACTGCAATCTAAGTGAACTGTAAATAAGTAAAATACAGTACTAAGAACATGGAAAGTGTATAGTATGGTAATTGAAGAAATATCTTAGATTATTAGTCTAAGATTCACATAATCTAGAACTATGAAAAGTAATATAGCTAAAAGCTATAATGAATATTAACAATCAAAAAATTATAGAATCTCTCATATTTTAAATAGTTAAAGTTGTTTTATGAAAGTATTCATTCAGCGGACAAATACAGAATGCAGTGAGGAGTTAAACACGTTCATTTAACAAGTAAGGGAAAATGGGGTAAGAATAAATAATACTCACATTCACCCTCTGAGAATGTGAGGTCTCTTTATTACTCCACAACTCCAGGACACTCAACACCAAGGTGCCAAAGCACCCCATAGCACTAAAACCACAATTTTCTCATACACTATAGCACGCCACAATGTCACATTTCCTGAGACCAAGGCACCACAGCATACCGTAGTGCTCGTTGGAAATCTGCCCTGAAAACTTGATTCAAGTTAGCATTGGGAAAGCCTAAAACTATAATTTCTCTAGTTTCACACATCATAATAAATTGCAAAAAAAAAAAGTCTTTAGTTTTAAGTGGAATATAAGAATAAAAATTGATTACTCCAATTCTCAAGGGAGAATTGATGGCTGCTTGAAGGAGAAGGGGGGTAGAAAAAGTCTTATAAAAGGGAAGAAGAAAAACTTTAAAAAGGTTCTGAATTTTAGTTGAGAAGGTACCACTACTAAGGGAAATCCTAATATAAGGACCCACTTAAGTAGTAATAGGTGAAACTCTTAAATACCAAGGTGCCTTTTCAGATAATGGTAGAGTTCCTGATAAGAACTCTAAAGTTTAGTGTGCTTAGGTGGGAGCACTCCCACGATAGGTGGCCAACTAGGAAGTTATCTTCTAAGGAAAAAATCATGAGGCCTTTCAGGCTAAAGTAGATAATACATTGGTGCTTAAGAGTTTGGAAGTTACAAATAGTATTATACCAGGTCATAGGGTGTTAGATAGGAGCTAAGTGCTATCAAGATAAAGTACCACTTCATGTGAGTAGCCTCTTGAACTCATAGTGGTTAATATGCTACATGGTTATGGGTACCTCTTAAGCCTGTAGGGGCCACCTCTAGTTCTATCTACCCAATAGATGCTTCTTAAATCTGTGTGTGCATACTAATGAGGATGCCATTTACTTAGGTTGGGGAGATTGTAAAGACTTAAGTAGTAATAAGTGAAACTCTTAAATATGAAGGCGCCTTTTCAGGGCAAAACCTTGGTGCTTAAGAGTTTGGGTTGTTACATTTAATCTTTGAAAAGAATCCAAAGGAGGCTACAGCTTGAGGAGGAGAAAAGCACAGAGAACAAGAGAGAAGACCGAGGTTGAAAAGAGAAGAAGATGGAGAGAATGCCTATGGCTATTCCTACATATTATATTCTTGACTCAATCTTTCATTCTTATCTCTTGTAAGAGTAATGTATGTGCTCATGATTTCCTATAGCTTTCTTTTTTTTTTATTATAATGGCAACTTAAGCCCCTCTTTAGGGATGGCAACGTAAGTAACATGTAGTGATTCTTAAAAAATATGCATGTAATATCTTTTATTTGTACTAAAATGATAAGTCAAGCTGAACACTTTCCATTTATGAATAAATGAAATGAGTTTGTTGAGTGATGAGTATTTTGAATTATTATTAAACTATAGCTTTTTTTATAGAGACTTAATAGAGCTTAATGATCGCATTGTCATTGTCTAAAATATGTGCATTATTGAGCGTTAACTCCATGAATGAATATAACATCATTCGTTGTGCAAAAATAGCTTGTGCACAATTCTAGACAAAAGCTTGATCATTTGAGCCATGAGAAAATTATAGAAAGTCTCGTGCTACATATCTCATTCTATAACACTTAGATGTGGCATGTTATGTAGTGGATGAGGTGACATAGTTCACGTAGGCCATTGATAACTATAGATTAAGGTATGGACTTGATGCATGTGAGCTGAGACCCATCTATAAAGCTCCATTTCTCACCCTTGATTTATGTGAGATAATCGTGCGCGTTAAGCTTTGAGTGAAGTAACATAAGCTCATTTAGCTTCGTAGTTCATTATCTTAGCTAAATTAGGAGTTGAAGCATATGAATCATAGATGGAATTAAGAACAAGTGATCATAAAATATAGAATTAATTTTCTCGCTTAGATGTAAGGATAACTTTCACTCATAAAAAGATTATAAATATATCTATGTGCTGAGATTGAACCCAAGTGTGTTCATCTAAAATACTAGATATGATCTAGCAACTTAAATGTTGAAATTGAAAAGCTAGATCTCTTGATAACAAAAAAAATAGTCAAACACCTCAATTATGACAGGATATTAAAAAGAGAGTAATTATGCACACAACTATGATGAACTACATATTTGAATCCCAACCCTCTCCAATTTTCCAAATATGATTACAAAATAACTTTAAGTTAGAATCATTAATTATTAAGAATAAAACCCAATTTGATGATTACTTAAACATTATTGAAAGTATATGTAATCTAGTATCAATTCACTCATTGTTCTCCGAGGATGATAAATCTCAGGATCTCACCATCCTATATTACTTAAGACACGTACACTTATGTGTGAGCACAAACTATGTAATTTCAGTCTATCATACTTTATAAAGACAATGTTAGGTTTTGAATTCCCAATATTTAAATAATACTCTAAGTACCAAAAGATATGAACCCTTACTAATAAACTTTAAGTTGTGAGATTAATAATTCAATTGAAATTAAGCAAGACAAATAAATAAATAAATATGTAAAGAAAATAAATTACATTCCTTATATCATCTTCTTGCAAAATAAATTAGAGTTGAACTAGAGCATATATAAGTTTACTATAAAAGTGCAGTCTAAAAGAAAAGGCCATAAATAAATAAATAAATATATATAAATATATATGAAAATAAGATGATAACTATATTATAAGGCTATAAAAGTGAATAGAATATAAAACAAAATTGAAAGTAATTTTAATATAAGTATGCTAAATAATCATTGAAGATTATAATTATACTAGTTTGAACTGAATTGTATTGGTATACTAGAACTGTACTTAAAAATTAAAATAGATTGTATAGGTCTATGAGGATCGTACCTAAAACTAAATTGAAATGTGTAGATCTATGAGGACGTTACTTGAAATTGAATTAAAATATATTGGTCTACAAGGACTGTAAATTAAAATGTATTAGTCTAAAATGGCGATACCTGAAATTGAACTAAAATATATATGTCTATGAGGATTGTATCTAAAACTGAACTGAAATGTATATGTTTAGAAGTATCGTACCTAAAAATGAATTGAAATTTATAGTTCTATGAGGAATGTACTTGGAACTAAAAGCTATGTGAGGATTGTATCTGAAGCTGAAGGCAATACAAGATAGTTATCTAATTTATTAACAAATGTGATAACCTTCTTATTATTTTAATTATGCAATTCTATCTTTAATAGCTGATTGATTCTATGTTTTTAATAAATTATTCTAAAAAAAGCTAAACTATCATGAGTATCCAATATCCTAGCATGCATTTCCAAACTGATTGAAATGTATGATTGATCCAAAAATTGTTAAGATAAAACTAAGTGTCTTAACTTAAAATGCTAATTTTCTTATTAATAAATTATTCTATTGTATCCAAACTTTTTAAGCTTATTAAGAGACATACATAATGGGTTCCTTAACCCCACTAATAGAATCACTAAGCTTTTACTGAGTAAATCTTGATTGCATTCAATAAGGCGTGTCACCAAAGTAGCATATAAATGCATACATTATTTAACTATAATTATACCTGCACTCTAAAGATAAGAGGAGACCCCTTTTACCATTTCAGCCAAGCAAGCTATCCTTTCCTAAGGCATGATAACTATCACATACAAATTCTTACCTTGTAGTTAATTATAATTACCCCCTTGCATGAAAGATAATAGGTGACCCCTTTTATAGTTTTGTACAAGGCAAACCATACAGTCTTGAAAGCAGCAGGTGGAAATAGAATATAGACACTTGCCATGTATCAATTATTGTTATTCATGCGCACAAAGAATTAGAGGTGACCCCTTTTACATTTATATAAAGTCCAGCTATCCATTTTTATTATTGTTTCAAAGCCAAAGTCCTTTTATCCATCATGATATGTTATGTAACTTGCTTAAGAATATGCTAACTTACATGATCCAATATACCACCATATCCAAATATATGAATAATATTGGTCAACTTATGGAGACAATCCTACTAAGCTTTAAACTCTTTCTTGTTTAATATTAGATAAAATTTTATTTGTAAATGTAATAAGAGCTTAGCTATTTGTAACTAAATTAAATGCATATTATCTTGAAGTTTTAACATGATCAAATTGTTTTTCTTAAATATATTCATTCTTAATATTTTTGCTTCCATATTTTTTAAGAATAACTGGTTACAAATTACTTTCATGAAGGAATATAAGGACATTAACCTCTCAACCTAAGAATATCATAAAAGACATTTCATAAACTAAAATACTGCAGTAAGCTCCATAACTGAGCAAATTGACAAACCTAAATTATGTTGTCTGCGCTTACATGTAAGTGAATATGGTATGAAGTAATATGAGATGGTGAGATCCCGAGATTTATCATCCTTTAAGAAAAGTGTGTGTTTGTACTAATGCATATTTCATTTTATAATGATTAAACTTCAGAAAATTGGGGGTTTTGCGCTAAAGTAAATCTAGAGTTTTCCTAAATTGGTTTTTAGTCAATTGGAAACAATTGGGGAAAGTTTAGTTTCAAACATGCAACTTATTATAAATTCATACAAGAGTATTATTCTTCAAATGTCATATTCACTATTACTTCATTTCATTATTCATTTCAATAATAAAGATGCTGAATTTTATTACTCAGACATTAAACATTCTTTAACCCTTTCTAGTGTTGTCTTGAACACCAAATGGTTCAAATCAAGCACATTAGTTATCCTAGTGATCTTTTTGCAACTAAAAGTTCTCTTTACATCTAAGCAACAAAATTCATATTTTATATTTCAATCACAAGGTCTTGATTTCATCTATGGCTCACTCTCTTCTACTCATGACATAGCTAAGGTAACAAGCTACAAAACTCAATGAGATTATGTCACCTTGCTCACGGCTTATCGCTCAATTATCTTGCTTAATTCATCAGTGAGCTGTGGAGCTCAATGGATGGGTCTCATCATCACATGCATCAAATTCCTAACTTAACATGGGGATAACCAATGGCCTACGTGAACTTATGTCACTACATCTACTACCAAATATGCCATCCCTATGTGTTATGGATTGAACTATGGAGTTTAGAGATTGATTTAAATTGTTCTTATTAGCTCTGATGATCAATTCTTATTGCTTATAATTTATGAATGAGCAATCTCACCCAATGAACTTATGTCACATCATTGGTGTAGATGCTTAAATAGCATAACTCTTAAGTCAAGAAGATCATCGAGCACAATAAGGTTTCAAAAGATATATTTTACTAATATTTAAAAGATATTTATCAGTCAACATTCATTCATTCATGTAAGATAAACACAATATTAAGCTCAAGTTTATACAATTTCATTTCGAAAGGGATTCTTAGGTTTGTACAAAATCTATACTAGTTACATGTTCTCTGCCAAAACTTCCCCAAAAGGGGATTTAGGCTACCATCATAGCAATTCCAGTAAGAAAAATATAGAACTTTGAATAAGCATACATTGTGTTGTACAAGAATTGAAGAACATAATTTCTAAGTTAGAGAGATGATACTCAAGAACTACTTGTGGCATTCATTTTTTCTTCTCCTTCATTATGCCTTGCTCCTTTTCCTTACCATTGTAGTTTCTTAGCTCGATGCGCCTTCTTCTTTAGGAACTTCCTCCCAATTAGGGCTCCTCCCCTTAGGCTGTGTTTTGAAGCTTTAAAGAACCCTCAATACTCTTGTCTTTCTCCCTTATATATAAAGTCCAGCTATCCATTTTTATTATTGTTTTAGAGCCAGAGTCCTTTTATCCATCATGATATGTTATGTAACTTCCTTAAGAATATGTTAACTTACATGATCCAATATACTGCCATATCCAAATATATGAATAATATTGGTCAATTTATGGAGACAAACCTACTAAGCTTTAAACTCTTCCTTGTTTAACATTAGATAAAATTTTATTTGTAACTGTAATAAGAGCTTAGCTATTTGTAACTAAACTAAATGCATATTATCTTGAAGTTTTAACATGATCAAATTATTTTTCTTAAATATATTCATTCTTAATATTTTTGCTTCCATCTTCCTTAAGAATAACTAGTTACAAATTACTTTCATGAAGGAATATAAGGACATTAACCTCTCAACCTAAGAATATAGTAAAAGATATTTCATTAAATAAAATACTACAGTAAGCTCCATAACTGAGCAAATTGACAAACCTAAATTATGTTGTCTGCGCTTACATGCAAGTGAATGTAGTATGAAGTAATATGAGATGGTGAGATCCTGAGATTTATCATCCTTTAAGAAAAGTGTGTGTTTGTACTAATGCATATTTCATTTTATAATGATTAAACTTCAGAAAATTGGGGGTTTTACTCTAAAGTAAATCTAAAGTTTTCCTAAATTAGTTTTTAGTCAATTGGAAAAAATTGGGGAAAGTTTAGTTTTAAACATGCAACTTATTATAAAATTATACGAGAGTATTATTCTTCAAATGTCATATTCACTATTACTTCATTTCATTATTCATTTCAATAATAAAGATGCTGAATTTTATTACTCAAACATTAAACATTCTTTAACCTTTCTAGGGTTGTCTTGAACACCAAATGGTTTGAATCAAGCACATTAGTTATTCTTTTTGTGATCTTTTTGCAACTAAAAGTTCTCCTTACATTTAAGCAACAAAATTTATATTTCATATTTCGATCACAAGCTCTTGATTTCATCTATGGCTCACTCGCTTCTACTCATGACATAGCTAAGGTAACAAGCTGCAAAACTCAATGAGATTATGTCACCTTGCTCACGGCTTATCGCTCAATTATCTTGCATAAATCATCAGTGAGCTGTGGAGCTCAATGAATGGGTCTCAGCATCACATGCATCAAATTACTAACTTAACATGGGGATAACCAATGGCCTATGTGAACTTATGTCACTACATCTACTACCAAATATGCCATCCCTATGTGTTATGGATTTAACTATGGAGCTTAGAGATTGATTTAAATTGTTTTTATTAGCTCTGATGATCAATTCTTATTGCTTATAATTTATGAATGAGCAATCTAACCCAATGAACTTATGTCACATCATTGGTGTAGATGCTTAAATAGCATAACTCTTAAGTCAAGAAGATCATCGAGCACAAGAAGGTTTTCAAAAGATATATTTTACTAATATTTAAAAGATATTTATCATTCAACATTCATTCATTCATGTAAGATAAACATAATATTAAGCTCAAATTTATACAATTTCATTTCAAAAGGGATTCTCAGGTTTGCACAAAATCTATACTAGTTACATGTTCTCTGTCAAACCTTCCCCAAAGGGGGATTTAGGCTGCCATCACAACAATTCCAATAAGAAAAATATAGACCTTTGAATAAGCATACATTGTGTTGTACAAGAATTGAAGAAAATAATTTCAAAGTTAGAGAGATGATACTCAGGAACTACTTGTGGCATTCATTTTTTCTTCTCCTTCATTATGCCTTGCTCATTTTCCTTACCGTTGTACTTTCTTAGCTCTTGTTGTGCCTTCTTCTTTAGGAACTTCCTCCCAATTTGGATTCCTCCCCTTAGGCTGAGTTTTGAAGCTGATTACAGAACCCTCGATACTCTTGTCTTTCTCCCTTAAATAACCTTCCTCCTTTCAACAATTTTCTCTCAAATTTTCTTCCAATACTCATTGATTAAAAATTCTTTAAGAATTGAATTCATTTAATGTATTCTTTTATTCATCCTTGAAAACCGAGGAGGCATCTTGGAATTTCAATTTGGTGTTGTGAGCTTGAAAAATTGAGTATTTCTTACCCTTCAAATTCACTATTTGTTCAGGTTCCCCATGTTGATTCATCGGTGGGCGATATGACGTGCCGTGGCGCCAAGCTCTCGAATCTTCAGGAGCTATGGTGCACCGTGGCAGGTCTCTTATGGTTTTGCCAGTGCTGTAGCGCGTCGTGGCACATTTCTTCATGAAAAATCTCATTTTGCATATTTTGATTATTTTGAGATGAAATAACATAAAAATAAATTAAAATAGAAACAAAAGTTACTAAAAATACACGTTCTAAATAATAAAATAACCATATATATGGGGATCATTACACATCACACTTATCCTCTTGCTCGTCCACAAGTAAGTAACTAATAATTTTTTGTATCAATTTATTTTTGACAAATTGCTTTAATTAGCTTCAAATTTAATTTAATTTTTTTTTCAAGAAAGATTCAGTGCATCAAAATGTTGGTTCAACAATGATAAGTGTCAGATAGAGATTGATCACATTTGTTTGGGTTCATATCAAAGTAACTCTTAATTATTAATTATTATTGTTTCTCAATCTTGTGATAGCTATATGAAGTACATATTGGGGAAACTCTAGGACACATGTTGAGTACATTTGATTGGTGGTTGTGTTAGGAAGTATTAAGTTGTAATAATCAAATGTTACTAGGTCGATTAAACCCAAATCTGATTGGATTAGGATAAAATCAAGTTTCTGATTCAAGTCGAATAAAAATCAAATTAAAATACCTTTAGATAGAGAGCAATTATGGGATTCTATTGCGAAAATTTGAGCGCGATTGAGATTTTGGTTCATCATATATTAATTTTTGAATTTTTAACTTCAATAATTGAAGGAAAATAAAATATAAATCAAAGTTTAAAATTTTTTATAGTTTTAGATTAAACATTAACTGAGGATGCTATGTTTCAACTTTCGTTAATTTTTTAGCTTCAGATTAATTGTAGTGAATATTCAAAGTTTTTCATTTAAAAATTATTATAAAATAAAATAATTGTCCAAGTTCGATAATTTTTGGGCATGTGTGTTCGGCTCGTCGAAATGCTCGAATCAGTCCCAATTTGTAATTTTTTCATATCAATCAGCGACAGATCAAAACATGGAAGTTTCAAGCAATCCGTAGCCGTTTGATCACAATCAAAGATTCCTAAATATTATATGTGCTTACTTAAATCCCTCTTTCTCAACCCTAAGAGGCATAAACCCTCATCCCTTCCTTTCGACCGGGAGCAAGGAGGTCTAAAGGCACTGATCCCTCCTTTTCTTCACTTGAGCAGCTCCTTCTCCCAACCTCAACCCTCCTCCCCTTCAATCGACCAAGAATAGCCACCGACATTTTCTCCCAACCGCCGACATCTTCTTCCATGGCTTGGCCGAGATCTCCAAGGCTGGGCCGAGATATCCATGGCTAGGCCGAGCTTTTTCTTCTCCTTTCCAGGGCTCGGCCGTAGCCTGTCGGACCCTCTCCCACTATAGCCGAGTTGTATCTCCCTCCATTGATGGATGAAATCAGTAGCACTTCTCCTCGCCGAATGCCTTCTCTATGGCCAACCAGCCCTCTCCATCGCATGGCCAAAATCAGCCCCTCCCCTACTTCGTTCGTCGATCCTCTGCTCGTCAGTGAGGTACTAACTTACATCTTTTTTCTTATAGATCTAAATTACTATAAGTTAGAATATGTGTTTGGATGGTTAAGTTCTATGATTAAAAAGCTATTATGTAACAAACATCAGAGCTAATTAGCCAATTAGGCTCTTAATAGGAATTAATCAAAATGCCAATTTATAAAACACAATTTATATGCATTGCGAAGGTTAGGTTATTTTTAACATTGTAAAGCTTAGGCTTCTAATATGTAATGAATTTATATAAAAGTTAACTATAAATTAATTACAGGTAAAGAAAGCATAGGCTAAATTATATATATTATCTGTAAATAATTTATAGTAAAATTATCTATTCTAATAAATATTTATGCAAAGCTTAGGTCTCTAATCTGTAATTAATTTAAATTAAATAGTTAAATTAAAATAAAAAATGGTTAAGTTATAGGTAATAGACTTTAATTTAATATTTAAATAATTTAATAAAACTTAATATCTCAACTCAATAAAATATATTAAAATACATGAGATTTGAGTGCATTAATGAAATTCCATTAGAATAATATAGAATATCGATAATTTCAATAAATAAAAATATAAATAGTAAATTAAAATATATTAATCAAATTAATAACAATATATGGGTCTTTAAAGAGTAATAAAATGTTAATAAGAAAAATCTTATGAAATAAGACTTTCACTTGATATTTAATTTTTGTTAATTACCTTTTAATTATTATTAAAGGTAATTAATGAATTTATGAGCCTAGAAGAGTATTGGAAGATATAGCTTGGTGACTGTAATTAAGTTATTAATTATAATGCTTCATAGTCGATAAGAGTTGAATAGCCCCATTATTATAGGCTTACACTGACCACTAAATAGTGAACTTAGAAACTTCACTAAATTAGAAATGTTAGTCAATGGTTAGACTTAGATTCTAATGTTGAGTACTGTAAGATCTTGACCTAAGATTTGAATAATTAATGTTAGTCTATTGATAATAACCTAAATTGTTATCCTGGTCAATTATGACTAAACTAAATCCTACTTTTAATTCTAACACTCATCATAAGTCATTAGGACATCACCATGAAGGTTTGGTCCAAATCAGATGTCAAATGTAGATTGTTACCCTAGTCAATTAGGACTAAACTAAATTCTTATTTTAATTCTAACACTCTTAATAAATCATTAGGATATCACCATGAATTTTTGGTCCAAATCAAATGTCAAATGGATCAAACATTGATTTTGGGAAATTCAGGAATACTTGAATTTGACTTATCTAAATTGGCTACAAATCGAAATCTGACTTTGCCAATGTGATTATCACCCTCAAATTAGTTAGGAGTGATATTTTGGAGGCATTTGGAAGTCGTTGGATTTTCGTCGAATATTTTAATATATTTAAAATACTCCAAAAATTTGAATAAATAAATACTCTTCAAAATCAAAATCGGACTACGCGGTTGTGTTCCTCATCTTTCAATTAGTTAATGGTGATTTATTGGAATTTTTATGACCTCATTATATAGCTTAAAGGTAATTATGAAATTAAATATAAATATATAGATACAAGCATGAAATCCACACAATGTGCGGGGCGATAACACACTGAAAGAAAAATAAAACACAATAACAAATGTAACAGAAAACAATATATCATCATCCTTATCCATTTAAAAAAATAGTAGCAAATGTCAGGAATGAGTACATACCTATATTGTTTCATTTCAAAGTTGTAAGAAATATGAAAATATCAAAAATATTAAAAGCAACAGGGCACCAATGAACTTTGTATGGCAATAAAGAGAGAACAACAGTAAATAAAAGCAATAAGCAATGTCTCTTCATCTATATATATCTATTAAATATTAGACATGTATACACACAACTACTAAGTTGATATTTTCATTTTATCAATAATAATAAACTGTTTGAGATATATCATAATAAAATAGTGTATTATCATTGATGGAAAAATTGATAAACAAAAATGCACGAAAATCTGATAAACAAAAACTAAATTTAGCCCGTGCCCGTGAATTGCATGAAATTTTTTTGCAAAGACCGCAGACGACTATTATGCTTAAAGACTATAAATATCTCACATAAATTTGCTCACCCTTTTAAAGACAATAACATACAAAACATAATAATATTATCATTACAGTTTTTCATAACAAAAGATTCAAAGCATTTTAAATAATAAAAAAAGTATTGTTCATTCAAAATTATTTTGATTGAATTTAATTGTGCTAATATTAAAGCATAAAAGCGAATTTAATTGTGCTAATACTAATCTTGTGTTCGTTGAAAAAAGATGAGCTGACCTCATCTTGAATAGAAAAAAATAGATACTGTAGAGATAATACTTATTTGTAATCAAATAAGAGCTTTATCATGAAAGATTCCTCCTCCAGTACATAAAAGAAAAAATTTGAAAAAATAATAAAAAAAATCTCATAGCTCTTGCAGAAACAAGTGGAGAGAAAAAACTAAAAGTTTTATTTTCTTAAAAATGTATTAAGAATATTAAGCTCTCACAAAAAAAAATAATTGAGCAAAATAAAGAAAAAATGGTACCTTCTTTAAATTTTATTTTACTTTGAGATTAGCTGAATAAGAATTTTTTTTTTGCCAATTTGTAAATATATTTTTTTTTCCAATTTGTAAATGGCAGTGCACTAAGAATTTAGACATAAAAACACAAAAAATAAAAACTCACAAACACGAAGGAGAAGAAGAAAAAACTCATCAACTTCACAAATTGATCACAGAAAAAGAAAAAAAAAATAAAATGAAAAACACATACCTATTTTCTGATATAACGACATAATGTAATATAACCAATGCTATCATTCATCTGATTTGTTAATCTCATTCCACCACTGAATATCATTTCCAGCAACGGCCTCATTTCCCCTCATGCTCACATTCGAGGATGAAAACCTTTAGAAAAAACAAAGGAAAAAAAAAATCGAATGCGCAAGTGAAAAAAAAGGAGGGCAAAATCTATAGAGAAGAGAAAGCATTGAAGCTCTGATCGCATGCTAAATCAGTTAAACAGAGAAAAAGAAAAAGAACAAAAAAAGAGAGTTAAATAAACTGAGCCTTATTTCATATTTATTACTCAGGGCATGATCTACCTGCCCAGCTTTGCATAAACCATCAATAAGACAATTGCAAGCTACCAATTTCATGCTAATGCCATTTATTTCCATTACACGCAAATAATTCCAAGTAGAACTAACATCACCTAATTTGCAGAATCCATCTACCAATGTCGAATATGTATATTCATCACTTTGCAAACCAGCTTCTTATTACTAATGAAAATAATAGTATTTGTGGCAAACAAAAATAAAAATTAATGATTAGATGCACTAAAAATATGTTTTCAATAATAACAATACTATATAACTTCAATATAAAGTGTATCAAGAGATCTGAAAATATATGCAAACTTGTCTCACTTAGCTTTGAGATATTTATTGCAGAAGTATAAAATACAAATTTTAATATTTGATATCATTTAATATTTGCAATCTCACATGTCAATCAATGTAAAGTTTTAAATAAATGCTGATGTGTGTTGTTGCATTACAATGTGCGGAGCGACAACACACAGAAAAAATAATAATATTACTACTTTGAATAATACTATCAGTTGGCACTTCTGGATGAGGAAGTGTTAAGGCCGAATGGTGAAAAATCATAAAATTTCTCTTTTGAAGTTAAGAAATTATGTACTCTCAGTACAGAAAAAGTATCTTACCATAAAGAAGAACTTCGTAAATTTGCTTTAAAAAAAGAATAAGTCTGAAAACTATATACCTTGGCAAAATTAGTTGATGATAGAGGGAAAAAATTAGTGTGTTGCTAGCTATCAAAAACTTGAAAAAGAATCACAAATATATGTAGTCAACAAACTTAAAAAAAAAAATTGTATATCTAAAATGGATATTTTAATATGTTAAAAAATTAATTAAATAAAATTCTTTAAGAAATTGTTTTACTTACAACAAGAGTTATGTTATTGAATATTTTTTCGTGCACAATATTTTTAGTATACTAAATTGGCTGACCAAATTTATCAAGACTTAATATTCGCAATCCATTTTGATTTGCCACTCTAAAAAATGCAAGATAAAGTTGACCATGCATAAAAACTGATTTTGACAAAAATATTCTAACAGTACTCAGTGTCTGACATTGACTTTTATTTATTGTCATAGCAAATGCAACCTAGACAGGAAATTGACGATGATATAACTGAAATGAAAAATCATAGTTCTGCGACGTCATTGAAATTCTAGGTATAATAACTGTCTGACCAATATTTATTCCTATTAAAATTTTTGCTTGAAGAACCTTGATCCCAATATTTTCAATGATGAGACATGCACCATTATATAAACCTATAGCTTAATTCAAATTACATAATAAGAGTATAGGGACCCCAACTTTCAATTAAATGCAATGATCTATTAAACCGCTAAACTTAATGCTATGTATTAACTCGTTATTGTACCCAAAAGAATCAGTTGTTATTCCATCTTTGTATGAAATATGGTCGGCACTATAAAGATTTATTAATTTTCCTGGTAACTGATCAAGGATCATGTGATTGATTAGGTCAACATCATCATTTGTAGGAGCGAGTATACAATGTAATTGCAAATAGGCATGAGTATAATAAAAATTATTGAGATCTGGATAAACAAATTATATCAAAGATTTGAGAGGGTCATTTACACTATGAATTAAGAGATAATCTGGTATTATCATCCAATTACTTAATGAAGGATATTCAAAAATATCTCCTCAAAATTTGCCTTCACAATATTTAAGAGCCAATCAGCAAATTGACATGTCAGTAATAATTCCTCGGATTTAATAACAACATTTTTATGCAAACACATGTTTGTTCGAAGCTCATATAATTTATAAAATTTCCAAATATAAGATCTTTGTAATCATGCAACAATAATATCTTCTCGAGTACATTTTCTTATAATTGGGAGAATTTGTCTAAAATCTCCACCAAGTGCCAAAGTCTTTCCACCAAATACTCCATTTTTGGAATTATGTATTTTAAATTTCATTAGATCTCTCAAAGTATGATCTAATGCTTTAAATGCAAAATGATGCTTTATAGATGCTTCATCCCATAATATTAAATCAGCAATCTATAGTAGCTGTGAAATCTCAGATTGCTATGAAATAACACATGTTGATAATTTTGTGAGAGATAAAGGAACTTTAATCCTTGAATGTGTTGTATGTCTACCGGGTAATAACAATGCTACAATCCCAGATGATGCAACTATTATAACAGTATTTCTCTCAGATATATCTTAGCTATAATTATTTTCCAAAGAAAAGTCTTTCCCATCCCGCCACTGTCATATACAAAGAACAACCCACCTTTCTTTGAGATACATGATTCAATGATAACTTCATAAATATAACGTTGTTCTAAATTTAATTGTTGATGATAATTTTGAAATTGGTCATACGATAAATTGGCATCGTAATCGAATTCCTCTAAAATCAACCGATCATGGAAATTCACAGAGCTATTAAGGCTAGGTAAAGGCATTGAGTCAAAATTACGAAGTGACTTTCCTTTGCTATTTAAAATCCTTTCAATTTGTTGTAGTGCATATTTTAACTTATTTGAATCAACAATAGCAAAATTAGCATATAGAGAATTCCTATGAATGAAAAAATATATATCTTCAACTAATTTTTTAGAGTGTTTATGCCATAATTCAACAAGATTGTTAACCTCGCAATACATAAGAATAGTTGCAAACATATTTCTTAATTGAGTAGCAGTTGCCCATGTTGACGCCTTAGTTAAGGCATCAACCCATTTGGTATCCTCACCAATTAGCCCCAACGCAGAACACGTTTCTCAGAATGTAAAGTGTATAACATCATTGACCCATTTTAAATCATCAAAACATTGAGCACCTTTAACAATATGCAAAAGCATACAGAGATAAAATTTCTCACATGAACCAGTATGTGTATGATACAGACGACCTATTTTGCATTTAGACTTCCTACATAGCCATTCTTTTGATGCATTATTCCAAACCCAATATAACAAAAACTCAACATAAGTAAGATTATGAGCATCTTGATACCTTTGATTAGCAGCAAACCATTGCAGAAATTTTATTTTCTTAATGTTATGTTTAGAGATAATATCTTATAAAATATTATTATCCTTAAATATAACAACTTGTTCATCCTCAAGATGGTATGACAAATGTTCAATAGACGAATATTGAGCATGCAGTTTAAATGTGAATATTATCCAGCACGCTTCTATTGGCGATATATATTGACAATCAAGATATTGTTTAATCTCATCATAATTTCTATTATTTGAAGGGAAGTTGCCACCATTTTCAGCATTTGAATTTTGTAATAAAATCATCATTCTGTCAGGGCTCTTGTTAACATATTTATAAAGATACTTGATAATTTTGGATCTTGCCACAATTTCAATATTTATATGAGCTTCATATCTTAATAAAAGATCCTGATTATATAGAACCACCCAACAATTATCAATATTTTATCCATTTCTTAAAGCTGTTATCCCATTATCCCTTTGTCTGTATGTAACAAAATCATTTTGATCATATGTTATTGAAGAAACAAATATTTAGGATACCTCTTTGTACATTGGCCATCCACAATGCAGGGAGAGTTAGAGTTTATACATCAAGAATCGTGAATCATATAAGTAAGAACTAATTCATATAAGTATGATTCTGATGTCTTGTCTGGAAACTGAGCCATAATAAAGTATCAATCTCTTCTGTTGTCTTACATTTATACTCTTTTGCAATAGTTATTAAGAGATGTATATGCGGGAGAACATGTTTTTGGAATTCTACAACATGCAAATATGCACAAAAAATAAATTCATATTAAATATTAATTAAAATTTATATGCAAATTATTACATATTTGAGAATTAAAAAAGTTAGTACCAGCAATAACTTTTCCAAATATTTATTGCATATCTTTCAAAAATTGCTTCTTTTCAATATTAAATATTCTAGCCACAATATCAGATCGATCCTCAACCTTTTGGCCAAGAATTTGAAACAAAGAATCTTGAATTTCACTCCAATTGCAATTGCAAGTGAAAGTAATGAAAATATTTGGAGGGCCCATATACTAAAAAATAGCTATTACATCTGAATAATTTTGAAACATATGGTGTGGGCCACCATAAAATGAAGAAGGGAGAACAGATCTCCTTCCAATATTCACTGTATCATTTTCACCAGAATCAATTGCATCTTTTAGACCTTCGTATAACTCAGTATGAAATTTTAGCTAATTTTTTTTTAAGAATCGCAATCTATTTTCTTGTATTGTTGCAAATGAGTCTACGATATATTGTTGGAACTGACGACCTGCAGATAGTAAAGTGTTTCCATATCTTCGTCAAAATTGAATACAAAAATAATAAAATTCACTCATCGTGAGACACTTTACTTAATATCTAATTCCGATTAACAAATTATATTTAATGTTTGTTGTCCATCCATCTTCACCGTAAAGAAATAACAATGGATATTGAAGAGGCATATAGCATGATTTTATTTCAGAAATATGCTGCAAAGGACCACATTTATGATATAAAACTATATCACAACGCATGCAATTATGCAAATCATCTCCAATCAACAATGCTGCAACCTCATTAGATGTTGGTCTAATATATTGTCTTCCTTTTCTTGAATGTATAATTTTTTATTTTTAAGTCAACATTTTCATTATTTCTTAAGAAATCACTGCTGGCCTAAAAATACTAACATATGGGTTAATCTCATCAAGCATGCTCTTAATCATCTCTATCATCTCCATATTTAAATGTGTCATATTACCTTGAAAGCATTGTAATATGTTCTCATTCTCATGATTTATATCATATATATACATCTAAGCAAATCAAGGTTTTTCTCCATAATTCAGAAGGAGTGAGCCTATCCTATGATAATTTGAACCATTTCTACAAAAACAAAATGGATCATGCCTATCAGTGATAGTATGATCAATCTTACCACCCATAGATGTAAAAAAAAATATTGAATTATAAATTCTTATGTTATCTCTGAACTTGGAAGATGGCGTATCAAAGTGACCAAGCAACAATCTTTCAAGAACCATTGGGCATGGTGGTGATGATGGTAATACAATCAATTCTTCACGATAGCATAATTTGAATGTGCGATTAAATATAGATCTACTGCTTTTTTCTTTGCACCACATCACAGCACCATACAAATGACACTGAACTCTTGGCCCTTTAATTTTGAAAATTTTGCAAAAAATTATTGCACGTTTTGTAGGGAAACACCTCATGCATAAAAAAAGTTAATTAAAATGACCAAAATCAATAAATGTAATAATTAATTATAAAAATTTATTAATCAACAATACCAATAGCGACATTTGATCTATCATTATGAAATGCAAAATTAGGCAGGTTTTTATTTCGACTACATTCTCCAACTTCAATAGTACCAAGCGTCGCATTTGATATAATATTTTCAAATGCAAAATTAGATATGCCTTGTTGATGACTACATTCTCCAATTACTAAAACCTATGCACACATGTATTTGGGATTACATCTTCCACAACTATTTTACTAATAGTGACATTTGTTCCATCATTATGGACTATAAAATTAGGCAGGTATTTATTTCGACTACATTCTCCAACTTCAATAGTACCAAGGTTTTTTTATTTCCAAATGGGAAATAAGATATACCCTGATGACGACTACATTTTCCAACTTCTAGAACTCATGCAACAACACATGTACTTGGGATTACATCTTCCATAATTGTTTTACCTTACATGCTACACAATTAATATTATAGCAATAAGCATAAATTGTATTATGAGTTGAATAACGAACTTCATCAGCATCACGTTGAAGGACATGTTTCATGGAGACTAACATGAATTTCTTTAGATCATAAAGTAATGATCTGTCTATCATTATTGGTTTTTTCTTTTTAACAGTATAATAAAATATATATTCAACCGTGAGCACTTTTGTATATTCTTTCAAATATATAAAATTGACTACAGTCCATTGTTCCTTCTATGAAATAGCAATTTTCTATTAACACATGCTATCAAATGAAATATATTATAAGCTTTAAAATATTTATGTGATTCTGCACTAATTATATCGTTGAATATGAACCTGTTTAATATACACAATAAATATATTCAAACACTGTTGCAAATAATTATGATAAAAAATAAAGTTAAAATAATGCATAAGTCAACACACAAAAAGAAAAAATAATGCACTTTAATTATATAAAGACAAATATGAGAAAGTCTTTCACACACAGAACAAATAATATTTGAGGCAATGAAAAACAAATTTTTAATTTTTAATTTGATAAAAAAAATAAATATCTTATGAGAGAAGGGGCATCTGCCAGATCCAATGCCTAATAGAAGTGTAATTCTAGCACACTAAATTTATTCAAAACACTTAATTTAATTTTATTGAGCTTTGTGCATATTCAGTTAAACCCATTATTTATGAAAGTATAAAGATGTATTATATGGTGAAAGTTGTATAATATGCAAGCAATAGTGTCATGTTAGCGACGACAAAAAGAAAAGAGCATTCTTATGAAGCAGAGAAAAAGCCAGTTTTAATAAGCAAACTCACAAACCAAGAAATAAAAATGCTTTCACTCAACTTAATGGTAGATAATTTCACTCAATAAATCAAAAGCATAAAAAGATACAAAATTGTTTTTAATGTATGTTGCTTGATTAAATAAACAAAATAAACAAAAACATAACTTTTGTTTGAAATAAATTTTGCATTCATGCAAAAGAAGCAATTTGATAAATTTGCTTTGTCAAGAATTCTTAAACACATTTGATTTTAGTTTCATCAAAAGTGATTCTTTAAATCAATTTGATGATTATGCATAAAATTGACATAGATCAACAAACAAGTTTTAATATTTATTAAGATTTGATGCCTTAAATTTTCATTTAATAAAAATCAACTCCCGTTTACATGCTTAGTGTTTAAACTTGAGAAGAGATTAATAAATGCATTTGTCATTATACTTGTATCATATATAATAAAAAGTAATCATCTTTCAGCAGGTGAACGCCACAATTCCGGTTGTCAGCGAATTCATGCCGCCTCAGTCATGGCTATCTACAATCTCACGCACCTTTCCTAGCTGCCATTGCCACCAAAATCTTAAGAAATGAGAAAAAGCTTCTCCCCACTAACAAAAATATAATGCAATAAACCATAATATGAATATCAATCTTGAACATTTGCTCTAGAATTGCGTCCTAACAAATAAAAAATATCAAAACATCATTGCAAAAGTTTCTCTCCTATTTCACTCGAATTGTATGGCTTAGAAAGTTTAAAGCCTAAGCAAATTCTTGAGCTTTTGTCCTCATTCTTTCCGCCATTCTTTTTTCAATGCCTGTTTTAGGCTAAGGAGAAATTCTTTGTGCCTTCACTATGTATTATTTAGATCTTTGGTTTAAGAACAAACAAAAAATACTAAAAACGCAAAAAATGAAAGGAGAAAATGCTGACTGGGCTGGATGATACGTAAGAAAAAATACGTGCTCCGAGAAAGAGTCACAAGCTTGAAGGAGATATTAAGATAAAATTGTTCTTCGGCGCGTAATTAAATTGTTGCCAGAAGAACCGCGCTGTCGGCTGGGGAGAATAAATCGAAGAAATCAAAAGGGGAATAGTCGAAAGTCTTGATGAGACCCCGACTCTTATTATTCCTAAAAATAACCGCGAAGAGAAAAATAGAGATTAGACGGAAGAGTGCAGCAGTATTTGAATAGGCGAACGAATGTCGATAAGTAGAGTGAGAGAGGAAGGGGCGTCGAAGGAGAAGAAATTATTCGCAAAAAGGATATATGGAAGAAGAGGCTTGAATAGTACCTCTAATGAAGTCTAAATTGCTGATTTTTTCTCAAAAATGTGTTGAATCATTTCAATTTCAGCACAACAGATGCATTTGGATATATGGAAAAGAGAAAAAAGCAATAATTATAACAAGAGATGTTTCTTTCACCTGCATACATGGAACTCAACTTTACCCATCATCTTATGTGGCGGATGAGGAGGCGTATGTTGTGCTATTATAGTAATTACTCTACTTTGTTTAGGCTTTGAATCTTTGAATTTGATGGTAGTTTGTGATATTTAAGCATGATTTAAGGTTAAAGAGATTTATCTTTCATTAAAATGATGCATTGTTAGCTTAAATCGTGTGAATGTAAATCTCATAAATTGATTAACCTAATACGATTTAATAATCTACAAATTTGGAGAGAAAGATGAGTAGCGGAAAAGTTATCACAGAGTTCTATAAGAAAATAAAAACTAAGCCAGATGAGAAAATGGGAGCCGCAAGATAAAGGTATATAAAAATACTTCTAAAACTAAAACTAATTTTAATTGAAATTGTAGATATAGCCAACTTTTCAAAGCATCAATGATATATTAGAAAAATACTTTCAAATAAAAGCTAGATCAAAAGAAGAGAACATAATGAAGCCAAACATTGAACCAATTTATACAATAGATAACAAAAAAGCCATTTGAACACAACACTGGGCTTGAAGCTACGTCTATTACAAAACATGTTATAGGCAATGAACACAACCATATGAAAAATCAATCAACTTATATTACAAAACTTGCTCATATGCCCTACTTCATATCAGTTACTAATTAACTATTGTTTGATTGTTGCTTGCATCAAATGACAAAACCAAACCCAAATAACAAAATTGGTACTAGATTGTGCATTTGGAAAGTTGAAGTGGTATGAATGAAGTCTATTTTGTGCCAGATACATGTTCTAATGGATTGCATTAAAGTGAGGAACTGTTTGTAATATGCTTGAGTTAGTAAAAGAAGTGTGGTTTTTACATTCAATGGCAACATTCAACTGAAATTTGTAGGTAATGTTATTTTTAGTAATTTAGGTGTAAGATTATTCCAAATGAATAACTATAAATTATTTTATATAAAATTATAAAAAATAAATTTTTTTATTAAGAAATACAAATTTCTTGTTTCATTTGGTATATAATTGCTAAGAAACTCTTAGTTGTAATTTTTCTTTCATTGCAATTTTTTGTTTGCTTGGTTAATTTTGGGAAGCCATCACATCTTCTACGAATTAAAGGATTTGATTGTTTGTTCATTTTTATTATATCAAATTTTAAATTGATCACAACAACAATATCAAACTGAATTAACACCATCACATCAGTTATATCAATCTCAAAAGTTTCATTAGTCTTTGTTAATATATAAGCATTATATTTTAGTAAAAAAATAATAGAATGACCAATCCATTTATAGTAACTTAAGAATAACATTTCAATAATCCAAAAAAAGAAAATCCAGAGCATCCCAACATCAACACCAGTATAAGATGGAATTGTTAATGACCTTTGTTGTGTCTCAAGAATGACTCTCCATTAATAAAAAAAGATTAAAAAATGACCAAACATATATATACAATTCATTCGATAGCATCATAACAACTCCCATAAATAAATCGGCAATTAAGGAAGAATAGCAGCACAATATCAAATGATGAGTTGTAGCTAAAGAAATACATGATTAAACAATACAGGAAGATGTCAAAACAATGAAATCATGAGATATTAAGTCTCAATTATAATACTATAGATAAAATTACCATAGGTAAGAAAATGTAAAATAGAAAGATTCACATAATGAATGTACTCAGCATCAGTAAGTTAATAATTTATTCAGAAGTCATTTTAATCTAGCATTAAATTGACAGAATTGAGTAAACTATAGGAATTCAATGCTAAAGACAATGAACAACATCAAGAAAGGATGAATAGAAGAAGCCCCAATAACATATTTAAAATCGAGTAAATAAAAAATTAATAAAAAGAAATAAATCCCCTCAATAGGAAGGAGCAAAGAAGAAAAAGATGTTGAACATTAAGGAAAAAATGTACTATATGTGACAGAGAAGCTCATGAAACTGAGAAAATTTGAATAATTAAAGCAATGTTTTTTCTTTCATAGAGAAATAAAGCAATTGATTAGTAAAACCCTAAAAATTTCCAAGTTTTTCTTTATTAATTCTACTTTTGTTCAATGCTCCTACAATGAGCAACTGTAACTCAATAAACTGACAACATGTAGGTTGAGATGTGGAGTGAGATCAAAGGTTACATTGTATAGGTAGAGCTTCATGTAAATTAATTTATTAAGAATAGTCTAGGTACCTTGAGATGTCGAATGAAGGAATGACAGAGAGGGAGTGGTCAGTGAATCCTTGTGCTCTATAACTCAATAAACCCAAAACATGTAGGTTGAGATGTGGAGCGAGATCAAAGGTTACATTGTATAGGTAGAGCTTCATGTAAATTAATTTATTAAAAATAGCCGTAATTACCTTGAGATCTCGAATGAAGGAACAGTAGTGAGGGAGTGGACAACGAATCCTTGTGCTGAACGAAGGAGGGGTGTAACAGCCCAAACTCTTAACACCAAGGTATTGTCCGCTTTGGCTTGAAATGCCTCACGATTTTGTACTCAGAAGATAACTTCCCAGTAGGTCACCCATCCTGGGAGTGTGCTCCCACTTTAGCATGCTTAACTTTGGAGTTCTTATCAAGAACTCTACCGTTATCTAAAAAGGCACCTCAATATTTAAGAGTTTCACTTATTACTACTTAAGTGGGTCTTCACAATCTCTCAACTTAAGTAACTGACGTCCTCGTCAGTATCCACACACAGATCCAAGAACCATACACTGGGTAGATAGGACTAGAGGTGACCCCTACAGGCTCAAGAGGTACTCACAACCATGTAGCACCTTAACCATCAAGGGTTCAAGAGGCTGCTCACATGAAGTGGTACTTTGCCCTATATGGCACTTAGCTCCTATGTGACACCCTATGGCCTGCTCTGATACCATTTGTAATAGCCCAAACTCTTAACATCAAGGTATTGTCCACTTTGGCCTGAAATGCCTCACAGTTTTTCCCTCAGAAGATAACTTCCCACCATCTCACCCATCCTGGGAGTGCTCCCACCTGAGCACGCTTAACTTTGGAGTTCTTATCAGAAACTCCACCGTTATCTGAAAAAGCGCCTCGATGTTTAAGAGTTTCACTTATTACTACTTAAGTGGATCTTCACAAAGGGGAAGGGCAAATCCCCTCACCAAATGATGAAGGACCAGAAGCTTGCTTGTGAGGGAGGAGAAACGATGGTGAGGAAGTGGTCGGCGAATCCTTGTGCTGAATGAAGAAGGGGGGAAGGGCGAATCCCCTCACCAAATGATGAAGGACTGGAAGCTTGCATGAGGAAAATTCGTGGAGGAGGCTTTCTGCACTGAAAAGAGAAAAGAATCGCATGAATAGAAAGCCTTTGAGGTTTTAGGGTCGAGCGAATTGAGATGAAGGGGAGACGAAGGGATTTTGAAGGAGAGATTGTTATTTGAAAATAGAAGCTTCTGGTTCGTTCAAAAATTTTCTGTCATATATATATATTAATTGATTATTCTTAATGGCTGGTGGGTCCCGTTGTGGCTCTTAATGGGCTGTTCGTTAGCTGGAACAGCGCTTCCATGCACCGTTCAAGATCTCTTTTCTCCCAACTGGGGCACACGTCACCTTGCATAACACGGGGCCGTCGCCACGTATTGTCAAGGACCTCTCACCGCCTATAGCTGCATTTTTATGCAATCCCTATCTCTAAGACTCGATTCAATCTCCCTCATTAACTTCTAAGCTTCAGATCTGCGACTTCTACTCGATGGCCCTTCAGCCTAGGCCAAAATCTTTCAGAGACTTAGGACCTAAGGTACCTTATTTCTCTTACAATCTCTGTTTAATCTTCATGTAATTGCCTAGCTTGCTCAAATCATTGTGCGTTAGGGACCTATAGATGGTTGAATTGAGCTCTCACGAGCTCGATTTGGGTCATCTTTGCGAACCCTAAGTTTCACCTCGCAGCGAGATGTCGGGGAAGAAGAACCGTCTTCCGAGTCGGGCAAAATCTGGCCAGGCCTGACCCGTGCTTCTATCCTACGAGTCCCGCTTGTTTTGTCAAGCTGCCAATCGTGGGTCCTTCTGCTACTTCAATTAAATGGATTTGATTAAAATAAAACAATAGTCAAATGTTATTTAAATTAATTCAAATATGTATCAAAACTTTAGACATGCATATCTTTCAATCCATACATCCAAATATAGCAAATATATATGTCATTTTGCTCAGAAAATTATTAGGAACATCATGGTATTATCAAATTTCCTATAAGATGATTATATTGAAAATTGATATTTTAGGTCATATTATGCTCCATGAAACCCTAAAACTTCAAATACTCCTAACTGCACCCACTGATCCAAACATAGTCCGTATGCATCTCATTTTAATCAGAAGGATATCAAGAATGTTGTGATAGTATTAATATTTTTGTTGGACTCATATATTGACTAATGACTTATAGGTACCCTCCCTAATTACCCTATTTGACCTAGAAATTCAATTAGCCATAACTAAGGCAATTTAGCTCCAAATTAGGTCATTCAATACATCATTTTGATTAGGAGAACCTAATTAATAGTAAATTGTAAAAATAATTAGGATTTTGTTATTAGATTTTCTTAATTAGCCCTAATCACCCTAAATTTTTATTAGTGAATATTAGCATAATTAATGATCTAAATTGAGTGATCCAAGTTGTTGATAGTTCCGTAAGTAGAATAAAAATTAGTGGTATGATTGATTTTGTGATTATGTGATTAATTTCACTAATCACTCAATAGTCACCCTTAACCTTAATTATTTTATAACTTAATCAAATGAAGTCTAAATTGGGTCTACTCCCAATCATAGTACTCAGTATATTATAGGGAAACTATAGCCACTAATTTTACTGAGTTTAGATATCATTTGAGAAACTTAGGCTTTTGAACCATTTATAAACTTCCTAATTTACATATTTGAACCCTAAAATTATTTTAGTGATAACTTGGCCATTTGATATCAGAGTTCAGTAATTTTAGTATTTATGGAATCCTTAGATAATAAATAATAATAAAGTGTTTAAATTTTTTGACTTCATTAGATAAAATTACCAAATTGCTCTTACAAGTTAAACACTTTAATTTGAGCTCACAAGGAATAATCCTTATAATATTTGAGTGTACTTAGTGTCTATCTTCTCATTAGATAGTAAGTAATTATTTGGCATCAATACATTTTAATTTGGTGCCTTAAATAAAAAAAGAAGCATTTTAGACCCATAAGTAGGGGTAAAATAGTCACTTTGCCCCAATTTAAGTTTAAGTGTCCTTAAACCTTAGAATTATAATTAAATCACTAAAATCAGTAAATAAAGTGAGTTAGATTCAATTTTATATCATTTAAGTTTGTTAATTAGATTTTTAAGTAAAATCCTATGTTTTATCTTCAAATGTTTTCATGTAATTAGGTAATTTCATGATGTGAGATTCATCTCACATCATGTCATTAATAAGCCTTCTAAATTGATAACTAAGTATCCTTATGATCTAATTAACTTTAATGCATAGCAATGTAAATCTTTTCCTTAGGATTTTCTTTAACTTTAGGATGTTCTTCCTTAGGAATTAGGCATAAAAATATGTTAAATTTTATTCATTGGGATTATAGCTTTCTAAAATTTTGTCATTTATTTATGATTATATTGTATTTTAACCTTAGATTTAGGTTTGAGATTCACTCTATTAAGTTCTAATTTTTCTTAATAGGATTTGTCTTAATCTTTAGTCCGTGAGATTTGGGTTTTTAATCCTTAGCCTTTAGAATCACCTTTGGATTAAGTGATTAAACTCCAGTATTTGGAGTTTAATTCTTAATTCCTCAATCTTGGTTTATCTTAATCAAGATAGGTTTGGGTTACTAAGAATTACTAAATTAGGATGAATGATTAATTATTTGACTTATGTAGGTGACATTATTTTTTATTTAGATTTGAACAATTTAAGTTGTAATGTTTAACTTGTAAGGCTGTGAATCTGAATTTATACTAGATAGTATGATATTGGAGATCCTATGCTTGTATAAACTTGGAATAGTTAGAATAGATAATTTAGATAATAATAGATATCACTTGTGTTTTAGTAGTCTCTTACTTACTATTGAATTTTATTGCTTTGCATTCCTTATATTTTGAGCCTTTTCTTACATTGAGCATAACATACAAGATAACTTGCTGTATGAATTGAAAACATTGAAAACATTGAAAATTAGTATAACACTTGCATTGGGTTCATTTCTGGATGGATATTTGTGCACTTTTATTGCCAATAGATATGCGGTAAGGAAAAATATGGATTACTTAACACGTACTCATTGAGGAGAGTTGTGCTAAGTTGGGACCCACTTTAGTCTTATAGGCGTGCTTAACTCCTCAGCTACTTCTGAACGTGTCCACGAAAGTAAAGTAAATAACTTAAATTGACTACATATATGTATTTCTGCCTCTTCAGTTAAGTACAGGGTTATAACATGATACCGTTATTTCTGCCTTAGCTTTGATAAGCTAAGTAACATGCATGCTTCAGTTTAGTTTCAGTTCAGTGGCTTATCTTCTGATATGATAGACTTTATATGTTATGCTTTCTTTACTGCTTCCTGCTTGCCTTTACTACAGTTCAGTACTTACTTGTTTACTTTCATATGCTAGGATGCTAGTCTTGCTTGCTTACTTATATGTATCATAGTTCAATTTTCTTTATATTAATTTGCATAATTTCATATAGTCATAAGCATGTTAGGATGAGTCTTCTTTTCAGCATTTACAATTATTTTATACTTATATAAATGCTTAACCTTGTTATAGCTCTGGGTGGAGGCATGTACTTTATTTCCTTTTGCTTCAATTATAAATATATTATTTATAGCTTTCCCTTTTTCTTTCATAGTTTGTTGCACCTATTTATGCTTGCTTAGTCATTTAGTTAATGGTGATATCTTAAGAGATTTTGAAACTAATATCAACCTAAAATATACTTATATAATTTATCAAATCAGATTTTTCTTTGCTTTTGACCAGGGCCTTGTCATCGTGAAACTGATAATGGCAGATTCTAAGCTGTTTGAGGTAGTTGTGCCTTCTGAGGAGCTTATTCGGGAGAAAGCATGTGCTGCTGCCAAAGATCATTAGCTTTTCTTTCTTATTTGTTAGTGAGATTGAGTGTTTTTCCTTTCATTTCAGTTAAGTTCTTAAATGTTGTAATAATAAAAGTTTTTTTGGTATTTTCTCTTACTGCATATTTGTTATGAGTCAAATGTATTTACTTTCTAAATTATGGTAAAATAGATGTGTAAGTTTCTTGCTTCTACACTTAAAAAAATTAATGTATTATCATTTTGTGAAAAGTTCTCTCAGTTAATGGCAAATTCCTTAGTTATAAAGAATTTGGGTGAAAACCTAATCTGACTATAAATGGGGAACTTATCATTTGGGGACCAATTCATCGTAATCATGTTAACTTAAGTGTTAACAGGACTATGGCGGGGTTGGGGTGCCACAAGCATTAGTTTAGAACCCTTTCTTTTGGAGGACATAGTAATGAACTTATAATTGAACCTAATTAGTATGAATAGACTAATTAAATGAGTAGATATTTTATGTTGAATAATAAGTAAACCTTGGTCATATAAGTAGACAACTTAATGATTTGGTAATATAAAGCAAATTAATAACTAAATGACATATATCCCTTCTGATATAATAATATTAAATCTTAAGCATAAATACAACAAAGGCTTAAAACCTTGGTAGGATACTAATAAGTGTGTCACTTGAGATAAGTAATCTAGTGAGTTTCACTTAGATGGTCTTAAAATAGGAAGTTATCATTCCTTAAACCTTAGAAGAGATCATATATTATAAGGACTACGGAGAGACATCATTTTTGATAGACTAAACCTAGATAATCCTTAATACGTTAGTAAACTCAAGGACTAGTTAACCCTTATGGTGCTATTAAAAAGAGACTTGTTTATATTGTTAGGCCACAAAGAATGGTGATCAAAATTAAGGATGTAAGTAAATTATAGACTTAATTAGTGGAAACCTATACTTTTAAGTATTAGTAGAATTTATGGAAAGAAATTTGAGATACAAAGTCCTATGAGTTATTATAATTAATTTGAGAAGAAGTTTGAAATATAGAACTATCTTAGATTAATAAATCAAGAGAATGACTGTCTATATCCAAAATACTTTAGAGTATTGAAGGGTTAAGTAATTTGGAGAGTAGTTTCTCCTTCCTTAAGTTTAGAAATGTTAACTAGTAAAACTAGATAAGTTAATGGGTAAGTGCTTGTATTAGTTAAGATATAAAATTGAAGATCACGTGTAAGCTATTCCTTTAGTAACTTTTATGACTAAGACTTATTAGCAGATATGTCCAATGAACCTATATTTTTAATTCATCTTTCTTAGATCCTATTTAGGATAATCAACCATTAATCCTTATTATAAAACCTAGAGCTAACAAGAGAAAATACTTAATATCCTTAGCCTAATAAATCATCTTTTTCTTCAACTCCTTAATAACTGATTATGGGACGAGTATAATTAATCTAGCAAGGAATAGATTAAGCTCAAACCATAGAAACCCTTAAGATAGAAAGTGAGTTAGATGATCTTTTAACCTACTTAAGGTAGATTCCATTATCTATGAATAAGCATAATAAAGAGATTTAGAGGATATTAGCCTTTAGATCTAAGATAATATTTTAAAATAACGTCTCTACTATTTATATAAATTATTTTGTCACTAAAAAATAACATAATTAAACCATCATTTTCAAAATCACACACACACTCATATATATACTTTAATTTACTAAAAGATTTAGTTAATATTTAAATCAATTGGAGGCTTAATTAGCCCCAATCGTTAATGTAGATAATTAAAATAAATAACAATAGATATCATATAATTTATAATTAACTTTGACAATCCTTGAATGTAGCATTATATTTAGACTAAATCCTTGAACATATATTCATACATTATGCATAAATAAAATATTAAATATTTTACATAAGAGTTTCATGTGAAGAATTGTTCTGTGCAAATATTGTTGAGCCAGAGCAAGCTAGGAATATTTTTATATTCACAATAAATTGACAAAATAGAATTATAAGTTTGCTAGAAATATATTTTAAAAATTTTGTTGGTAATTTATTTAGAATTTTCATCTTTTCATAGTTATTTTATTATTTTATTTAGTTAAGAAAATTATAATAATTATTTGATCTTGAATTGAAAATCTAACTTCGTCATTACGCTCATCACCCTCAAATCTAGTTAGGGGTGATGTTTTAAAAAATTTTGGAAGGCATCAAAATTTTCTAAATATTATAATATATTTAAATAATAATAATAATAATAAGATAATTAAATAATCTTGAAATTAAAATCATACATCATTTTTAATTTCTTCACACCCAAATTAACTAGGCTAAATTTTTTGGAAATCGTTAAAAAAAAAAAAAAAAAAAAGACACCGTCAACGTGCGTTGACGGTGCGCGTCAACGACGCCGTCTATCTAAACGGCAGATCCTACGAGTGCCATCATATGCCGCTCAAGATGACGACACAGATGGAATCTACGCCTGACGCCGTTTGTAGTGAAAGCGATCGTCGTTAATGGCGGTAATGGCCACGTTAACGACGCCATTAACAGACGGGACAATTAAAATAATAAAAAAATTTGAAATTTTAAATGCAAATTGTAGCTCAACCACTTATCCATATTAGGCAATTTTGGTGTCTATGGAATCCTCTCATCAAGACCTACCTAATGAACATCTCAATTTGAATTTTTGATAATTTTTATGTGATCAATTTTAAAGATGACTAAACTTTCATTTTTAGCACTTTTTGGCAAATTAAACAAAAAATTTACAAAAATTTTATCTTAATTCTATTCTTAGGAATATGCCCATTATTTTTTAGCAGATATTTTTCCATTTGAGGATAAATTGAAAACCATCCAAGCACTCCAAGATCAACTAAATTCTCTTGGATCTATCCTAATGCTTATATTTGGAATCTACTTAATCAAATGGGCTTGCCACTTTCTCATATTCTTAGGACTCCATTGATAACTTCAACAAGCACTCAAAGCCCTCTCCACTCATCATCTTTTACTCCTTTCTCAAGACACTTCATCCTATACCTTCTTAAAGACTAAAGGAGCATCAAGAGTACTTCAAGTTCCCATCAAGGTGATAAGAACTATAGCAAACAATCATCAATCTCCAATCTCTCTTTGGTCCCTAGGTGAATAAGTATATTACAAAAGTATCCCCTTTTCATATTTCTCTTATATGTAACTTAAATTAAATTTTAAGTCATGAGTAATGATTTATATTTGATTTAAATCATTTTATGGAGTAGATATAGATCAATAATATGTCATGGAAAAGTTTTAAATAATGTCTAAACTCAAGAGAAATAATTAGTTTTTTTTTATTATTTATGTTCATGCTAAGGATTAAGATGATGGTATATATGTAATTTAAGTTTATATGCTCAAGTTGTTATTTAAATTAATGTTTAGATTTAAATTCATTTTTAAAATCATATTTTACATAAATATGAGTTTTGCATATTCAAATTCTTACTTAAATTAATGTTAATACTTATTCTCATATTTAAATAAGATTTTGAAAATATCATTCAATGTTATGATGAAAATTTATATTTTTTAGAAACTTTAGATTTGCTTATATAAGATTGAATATTGTATGTTCAATTTTTATTTAAATTAATGTTTAAATTTATTCACTTCTTATATTAGGATTAAAATTATTATATTAGTTTTCTTACTATTTGATGATTAGTTTCACTAATAACATTTTTGCTTAATTAACCATTTAACCTCAAATATTGATAATACCATAACTTAGTCAAATCACATCTAAATATAGTGATCCAATATACTATTATAATTAGCAAAATACAAGGAATACTAATCTATAAGAAAATTTTAATTTATATTATTACATTTCTTAATTTTGCCTTATTACTCTAAAAATGGATTAGTGAATTAAACTCATTAATTATCCAAAATTCAAATTTTATATTTTTGATGACTCGCAAAATAGAATAGAACACATTGGTATAGTCAAACTAATTTTTCTCAAATTAATTTTACTAATCATTCACTAATCACCCATTAATGAGCTTAATTCCTAAATTAAGCTTATTAGCCTTAAAACTTAGCCAAATTGAGTGTTTTTAGTGTCTATCTTTATATTAAACTATACTTAAACATTTGGCATTAACAAAATTTAATTTGGAACTTTAATTCTTAAAATCACTTTTTGTACCCCTTTAAGAGGGGCGTTGACCAAATATGAAATTAAGTTACCTTTAGTAATTTAAATTTGTTTTTTATCGTTTAAATTAGTAACTTAATGATTCAAAATTAATTTTAAAATATTTAGATCATTTACTTTTCTTAAAAACCTAAATTTAAATTTAGTGCTTATAAATCTAAGGTTATTAATAAATAATAAATTATGTTAAATCATAAAATATTAAATTAATAAATTGAATAATTATTTAGTAGATCAAAATAATTGATTTGGTTGTATTTTTATAGAAACATTCATGTATGTAGATCTACTTATAAGTTTTATTTCAATATTCTTACTTTGAGTCATTTTCAATTGAATCTTGCTTAGGCATTCTAATATGCTTACAACTTATTAGCTTGCAAAAATATTATCATAAGGCATGCAACAAAAAGATGAAATTTTTATATTATTGTGGTGTTTGTCTTTGGAGGATGAAAAACAATAATGAGAATCTGTACATATTGTTCCTACTAGCAGCCCCTAGGAGAGTCATATGAAGGGATTTAGCCCTTTTTTGGAAGTAATCAAATACAGAGGAAAGACACACCATCAGTTCCTAATTATGAATAAGCTATAGACGGATAGCAAGAAAGATTCCTAAAGGTTATGCTTATGGGGCTTACCCATTTGGGCTCAGGGGTCTCCGAACTCGACTTTATGTTACAAATGCTTATGATAAAATTCATTTCATATTTTTCTTATGTTTTGAATGCAATTATAACATACAGGGTAATAATTAATTACATTTGCAAGTGCTTTACTTTCTTATCTGTGATGCAAAATTTTCTTCATATCACTCTTATATTTATTTATGCCTACTATAGGATGCTAGAATATAACTCTTATAAGAATGGTCTACGTACTCCTGCCTAACTGGCATCGTTTGAAAAACTTTCAAGTTTTGATAATTATTATGAAGATCTTCTTGCATTTTAAAGTTAAATTCAAAGCTTCTAAGAAGTGAGCATAATGAAGATATTATAAATTTCAAACTTCTTTTATAATAATTATAAACTATGTAATCAAATAAATGGCTCTGAATGTTATTATGGACATTTACGGTAGATTCGGGACCTTGTTGATGAACGAATCTATGAGCTTGGATCGAGACCTAAGTAGTAGGCTATGAGACATCTCTTAGTTTATCTTTCTTTCAGTCATTTTCTTCTTACTTTATCTTTCAGGTGAGGATGAGTGTCATTATGTCTTAGAATGCTTTTATAATTTTAATCAAACTTTAGATATTCTACTTTTTATTTATGTGATGTATTTTTCTTTCTTATTTGGATGGCTAGGATGGTATATATCTATATTGTATGTGACATCTATTTTTCCATCTTAAAGATTCTTAGCTCCGCGTAGTACTTAATAGTGAGTTAAGAATCACTAATCCAATATTAAGTACTACATTAACACTCAGTATTTAGCTAGATTACCTATTTTAGCATCAAAGCATTACATAAGTACTATGTGTGCTTCTTCTTATGAGATGTAATGTTTTTTTCTTGTCATGAGAGACATTTTTCTTCATTCAATTTTTGTTTTCCAATTTTTTTTATGGAAGAGGTATTTTTCTTCATCCCATTATTCTCAATATTTAATATGCCAAACTTTAGCATATGCATTACATTCATGAAGTTCTACAGAAGCTTATCACATTCCAAAGTTAAACATAATTCATTCACCTCTTTATAACCATAGTTTCTCCCACAACTAGTTCATTTCATCTCTTGATTGAGTTTGAGTTTGTCAAGTTAGTCTGTTAAGTTAATTTTATTAAGCCTTAATGTGTCATGGTCAATCACTACCTCACATATTTCCATATGTTCCAATTTATTGACTTATAAAATTTTCAATATTAAATCAGGAAATAGATTAAAGCATTGTCATCACAAAAAACTTTCCAATAAAAAATAAGGAAATACTAGAGGATTACTAGATAACAACTGATGAAAACTAAATAATAATAAAAAAAGAAGATTATAAAAAAGAAACAAAAATAGAATGACTACAACCTAATTTTCATTCTTTTTCCTGTTCTTCAGTTAGTTCTGGCCATGCAATCATTGGAGGAGGCATCAATACTGGAGGGGGCGGAAAGGCTGTCTCTTCTTGAACATCCCGCGCTTGCTAGTTTTCAAACATGTTTCCAAGAGCTTTGTTAAATTATTGAGTGTATTTGAAATGTTTGTATATAGTGGTCTCACAATAAGTGTGCCTTGAATCAATGCATTTCCCCATCGGTTTTTAGTGCTCTTCAAACCTATCAATTCACATTTGTAGACTCTTTATTTTGGATGCTGACTTGCTGAAGTTGAGGTCCCTTCCCCTGACTTTTCTCTTCTTCTTTTCATTTGGTCCTCCTTCGAGTAAGTTTTATTAGTATTCCTAAGAGTTAGTGGTGCTCGTGGGGGAAGTTGGGGTTTCTCATCAATGAATTTGGCCCCTTGATTAAGATATCTTTTAGTTATGAGAGACCTAAAATCTAGGGCTACATAGTGCTCGGTTAAGGCTTTCCATAGTTGGTCAAAAAGTATAATGAAAATAATGACTTGTCCCAAATGTTGTATAGAATAAATGAGCACAACCTGTGCTTAGTTCATCTAACTCAAATGCTCAGATGACATTATTTTTTTGGTGATGAGGACATACCAAGCATTACTTACTGCAGTGAGTAGTGCTTATGGAATGTTGGTATAGTTCCCATTTCAGCTAGCATTGCTACCAGTGAGTGCTTTAGCCACTTAAATAGGGCAAAATTCATAGTTTATGTATTGTGTGTAAGTGTAAGAGCACATGAACTCTATCCCGTAAATATTATAAATGGTGTACTCCCCGAACTTTTTTGCCTTCCCATGCACATAAATGCTATACATTCTAGCATTGATGGTGTTAGCATAGACTTCTTGAACAAGTGTAGGGTAGATTGTTTCGGGGTGGCTTACGAGTGTTTCCTAGTTTTTATTGTTCATAAGGGAAGGGTTGAAATGGTAAGGCTCTCCAAATCCCCTCTATGGAATTATTTTTCTATTTGAACTAATTTGAAAGAATTGTTGCCCAGCCTCCAATGATGAGAATCATTGGTTATTGAATGGTGCTCTAGAAGACAAGATTGTTGTGGCCTTCCCCACCATCGCTTTCTTTTTTGAGGCCATATCAAGGATTAATAAATGTGAATTGTTGAGATGGGGATGATTGAAGTCAAAGGTGTCGCGCCCCACCCCAAATCCACAATGAGATTAGGTCAAGGGTGGTGTGCCATGCTGGCAAATCCCTCACTTAGCATTAGATTAAGATGTAATCCTCAATCCACTAATAAGGGAAGGATGTGCCCTAAATAATGTAGCAGAATCAGTCACTAAGTATATACATTCATCAAAGTGTGGAAGCAAAGACAATAAGATATGCTACATCTAATCCACCACAATACAAGTAAAAAGTAAACATGCAGCTTAAAATAAAATAGTAAACTAAGAGAACATACATGGGTACCTAAATTATTGCATCAATTTTAAGATAAGTTTAAAATAAAATAATTCACTCATCCTCATAGAATAAAATAACAAATGCTCTACTGATCTTCTGCTCTTACCTGCTGCTTGATAACTCCAAAATTTATAATAAAATGGGTTAATAAAAGTAAACACTTTTTAAATAAAATTATATATTTTGATGTGCTTTTGCTGCTTTTCAGGATAAAAGATGAGTAAATTAAAATTTGGCTTAAATATGCAATTTTGAGAGAAAACTGTCACAGCGCTCCCCAATGCGCCATGGCACGCCATGGCGTCATATCTCTAAGGAAAATTAAAACCATACAAGGAGAGATTGAACAGCCTTTCAAAAGTTTCTCTGCTGCATCGTGCCACAGCAGAATAGTATTTGGAACACAGCTGCTACAGCTTGTCGGAGTGTGCCGCAGTGCGCCGTAGTGCCCAATGCAGTTTTTGCCAAAAATATGCATTCAAGGCAGCATAGGGTAGGCCAAAGAATTGAATTCTTCCCCTTCCTACAGCTAAAATTAATACCAAATTAATTTAAACTTCTCATTCTTAAGGATTAATCCATAAAGAAATAAATTTAATATATTAAAAAGATAGAAGGGGTAGATGTAATAAAAAACTGAGGAATCTTTATTTTAAAAATTATTATAAAGAGCACATGTTTAAGCAATCATGGGGAAGAGCAAAAGGTTGATTTAATTATTTAACTCAATAAAATATAAATACAAATAGTCTAAATTCTTTTATTACCAAGGAAATAAATGAATAATCATTTAACCAAAGCACAAATTTTTAAATGGGATTTATTTGCTAAATTAAATTTTAAAATGGGTGAAAGGAAGTCTATAGAAGGGAGACTTGAAGATTGAGAAAGGGTTCTAACTTTTGACATTCAAGTCCCGTAAAGGAAAAGTTGCAGCAAGAGGAGAAAGGAGAACTCTCCAAAGAGAATAAGGCCAGCCAAGAATAATAAGATAAAGAAGACAGCAAGGGAAAAAGGGTGGAGCTTCAAGAGGAAGGGCAGGAAGAGTATAAGAGAACCCCAGAAAACCTCTGGGTGATTCATAGTATTTCTTCTTAAACTCCCTTGATTTATTTCTGCTGTGAACTGATGGCGAGGTTCACTTTTCCTTGTATGTATGCATATGCTTATTTAGTAATGGAAGGCTAAAACCCCTTTGGAGAGGGTTGAGATGTAGTTGTAAGAATATGTAAGGGTATGATGGTGTATGATGAATTTGTTTAAATGTATAAGAAAAAATGCTTTTATCATTTATATTTTATGTTGAAATGAATGCTTGGATGAACTAAAATCTAAATTATTTTATTTAAAAGAACTAGTGATTCAAGCTTATCAATTTGGTAAGAGCAAGGAAGGTAGTGCAAGTAGAGCTGAGAATTATGTGACAAAATTCTTAAGCTCATTTGCACCTTTTCTTAACGGCTATACCAAGAGATTGACGCTTATGAACTAAATTCTCCATTAAACTTGGTCTGCTACTCTACAAAGTAGATGGGATTAGAGGACATTGGAAAACTTTATGGATAATGTGACATAATCCATTGAGCCAACGCATCCTCCCATCTAGCTAAATCGCGTATGATGCGCATGATGCATGGTTAATGGAAATCTTGTATGTCATATCAATAGAAAACAAAGATAACCTTTGGTAACCTAGACGTAGGGAATCAAATCTAATTAATAGATAATGATCTCATGAGAGTTTATGTGTTAAGGAAGAACCCCAAGGGAGTTCTCTTTGTGCAATAATCTTAAACCTATTATAATTGGAGGGTACTCCAATTCTAATGGTGTTTAATTGATTTAATAAAGCAAGTAAACTAAAAGTATGCATTCAACATTAAAGTTATATCACCAACCCTTTCAACTATTAAAATGAAATCTCAACTCTCACCTTTTTAATCAAATCGTATCTTAACTTAAGGTCATTTGTATCGCTAAACTAGGAACCAAAAATCAGCTAAAATTTGACATCTAAACATTATCGAAAGAAAATATAACTTGGTATCAGAACCACCGTTCCTTGAGGCAATAAATCCTAGATATTAAAACTTCCACTTATTACTTCAGACCACGTACACTTGCGTGCAAATGCAGATGTTATTTTTATCTGTCACTACTCCTCCAAGAATGGATCCTCTTCAGGCACAAGGTTCTAAAATTGCTCAAAACCTATAATTATAAGATTCACAATGACAGGGCCCCAGCCAAAGAAAAGAAAATCTTGTTTGACAAATTTTCTAAGTATACTTTAAGCTTTATTATTCATGAGTTTATTAATATCACCATTTACTTAAACTATACAAAATAAATAAGCATATGGGAGTGGCAAACATACAAAGGGATGTGATGAGTTATAAATAAAAGCATTTATAACTAAGCAACATATGAGGCAAAAGAACCTACCTCAATACTAAGATGTGATAAGGTTAGACATATATGTATAAATAAAGTACTGAAAGAAAAGACTCATCCTGAACATGATGATGATCATATAAGCTAAGCAAATTGAAAGAAGACAATCTTTTTGTGATTTGTATAAGTAAGCAGTAAGGTAATCTAGCATCCTATAAGTATACAAGTAAGAAGGTAAAGTAAGGGCTAACTAGAGTAAAAAAGATAAAAGTGAAATAGTAAATAAGTATGTAATGGTTGCCATATCAGGAGGGTTAAACTAGCCTGCTAAATTGAAAAATATAATATTCTTAGCATCATAAGAGGCTAAGCTAGTAAGTTTCTTAGCATCATAAGAGGCTAAGGCAAAATAACAAAGCAGAACTGAACTGAGGAGGCAGTAAGTACAAATGTAGTAATGTCTTAGTTATTCACTTTACTTATATGGATATGTCCAGAAGTAGCTGAGAAGTTAAGCACATCTATAAGATTGTTCATGTTCCAACTTAACACAGGACTCCTCAATGAGTAATGTTAAGTAATTCTTATTTCTCCTTACCCCTATCCAATAGGGCAAAAGTGCACAAATATGACTAGAAATGAACCCTATGCAAATGTTATCCTAGCTTTTCTATGTTTTCATTTCATGCATCAATCTTCTTATATGACATGATCAAGGTAAAGGCACAAAGTACAAGGAATGCAAAAGCAACAAGTAATTCAATAGTAAGCAAGGGACTTTACTACACATAGGTGATATTCATTGTTATAATTAATCAATTTTAGCTACTCTAAGTTATACAAGTTCAGGATCTCCAATTCTTACTATCAAGTATAACTTAGAAGCACAACCTTATGAGTTGAAAGTAATTAGAAGTGCTTAGGTTCTAATTTAATTCAATCAATATCACTTACAAGTCAAATAAGTAATCAACACATCATATTTGATGGAATTAGATGCTCTAAGCTAAGATTTGATCAAAATCTACTAAAGATAGAGATTGGGAGATAAACACTAAGAATTGGGTTTAACTTCATAATCCCAAAGGTAATGCTTAAGGACTAATATTTAAGTCTAATATGGACTAATGATTAAGAAAAATCCTACTAAGCATAATCAAAGCTTAATAGAATGATCTCCTAGTCTTAGTCTAAAATTGAATAATAAAATAATCATAATTAAAATATAAAAATCAAGAAACTTATAAAATTAAAGTTTCATTCATTGAATAAACATTTACTCAATGAATGAAATCTAACATAGTATTTATTCCTAATCTTAAGGAAAAGATCCTAAGGTGAAGTGCAGATCCTAAGGAAACTCTTAATGAGTGCTTAGGAAGTTTAGGATTTGATGATAATTAGCAAAATCTATCCTTACTTGCTGACCTGATTAACTTAAGAAAGATAGAAGGTGAGTTAAGAATTAAGCTAGAGGGGTATTAGTTTTACTTAGAATTTTCAAGCCAAATTATGAGTTTAAGAGTCTAAACTGATTCCAATTCATTCATTTTACTAATTTTACTGATTTAATTAATATTTTAGAGGTTAAGGGCACTTAACCTAAATTTTGGGCAAAATAACTATTTTACCCATACTTAAGGGTCTAAAATGCTACTTTTTTATTAAGGGCTTTAAATTAGATTTTATTGATGCCAAATGATTCATTGCTATCTAACATTAAGATAGACAGTATGTACTTTTAATTTGGACATGTATTAAGTCCTATGGGTTCAAGTTAAGAATTTTAACCTATAAGGTTAATTTAGTAATTATACCTAGTAAAGTCTGAAAAATTAGTTAGTTTATTATTGTTCACTGTCAAAGGGTTCCATAGAGCCTAATATTGCTAAATTTTGATGTCAGTTGATTAAGCTATGGCCAAAAAAATTATAGGGTCCAAAAGCATAATTTCAAGATTTATAACATGCCCTTTAGGATAAATAGTAGATTTCCATATCCAAAATAACCTCCAAATTCACACAATGCTTGATTTTACTAAATCCAGGTTTGATTTTTGGTATATTTTGTCCCCAATAGGGTCCTAGAGCCATTAAAATTATTAAAATGTAAAGTTTAGGCGATTACAGACAGTTATGGGCAATTACTGATAGTTTTGGGCGCTATGGCGCGCGGTAGCGCCCCCTGGCCGAGAGCCAGGTGCTACGGTGCACTATGGCGCCTAATTTCTCGAGGTACGAGTGCTACAATGCTTTCAAGCTCTGTAGCATATTTCAGCGCTGTGGCGCTGCAGCGCTTGCAGTCGCTACGGGTCGCTACTGCACCAGATTTTTCAAGAGCTGCGTAATACGGCGCGCTGTAGCACTTTCTGGCCGAGAGTTAGGCGCTACGGTGAGTTACAATATAGCTAACCTGAGATGTGGTCACTACGGTGCACTGTAGTGCCTCCTGGTTGAGAGCTAGGTGCTAAGGTGGCTATAGTGCTCGGTGGTGATTTTGCCTATGCAAAAATCAAAATGTGTCCCCTTTGGCACTCAAATACTCTTGATTTAGGACACCTCACGAGCGGTGCCATATACCGATGGAAAGGTCTTTCCAAGGCCTTTTTATTGATACCAAAATCGACTCAAAATGATCTTTCTAACAATACAAATAATGAAGCTAAAGGTCTGGGTATACAAAAACCATAGTTGCAGAATTTTATCATCTACCCTTAAACTTTTAACCTTAATGAGCTCTAAAGAATTTTATATATCAACCACAGATTTTAAAGATGCAAGGTAAGCATTGGAACAAAAATGAAGTAGCCATTGGATTGAACTAATGGCGGAAAAGGGAAGTACCTTAGACTTGCAAATGGAAGATTTCTTTAAGCATGGGAGTTAGAGAGCTTGAGGGTTAAGCTTCTTCTTCTTCTTCTTCTTCTTCTTCAATTGCTAGCAAGAGAAGAAAAAGGGTTGAGGGTTCTTCTAGTAGCAAGTACAACAAATAAAGGGAAGAGGGGAAGAGAGGAAGGAACTTCAGCTGCGAAAATGGAGAGAGAGGAGGGATTTTTAGCAATTGAAGGAAGGAGGGCTGAAGGTTGCCTTTATGGAAGAGAGGGGGATGGATGGCACTAGCTGGGAAGGTATGGCTCAATCAAAGAGCCTTCCCATCAGCATGGAGGGGAAGAAGACGGTAGAAGCCCATATGAGTGTGTAGGGTATGGGGAGGAAGGTGTTGGGAAAGGAGGAAGGAGCAGAGTGGTCCTAGCTCAAGAAAAGAAGAGGGAAAGATTGATTTTTAATAAATTTTAATTTAATTAATTAATTCTTTAAAAAAATCAGATTTTAAAAATGTACTTTGAAAAATCCCAAAACTTCACTCATAGCTAATTTGGGGGTGTGGAACTCAACGGTGAAGTCGGATTTTGATTCTGACGATTAAATACTTATTCTTATTTTTTGGGGTATTTAAATATATTAAAATATTCGAAGAAAATTCGACGACTTCTAAATACTTCCAAAACATCACCCCTAGCTAATTTGGGGTGATGAGCACAATGGAGAAATTGGATTTTGATTTTGAGGTCAAATTAAAATATCTTAATTTTCTAATTAATTAAATATTATTAAATATTCTAAATATTCGATTGAGCTCTGAATCGCTCCAAAATTTTAGGATTTAGTTCTAATAAGTAGATGGACTTAATGGAATGATAAGTAGAATGCGATCAAGCTATGATTAATCTAAGTAACAACCTAGGGTTGTTACAAAATGTGTTGTGGTTCCTTCTCAAAGCTAAGAATATTTATAGGCTAAATTCTTATAGATCAGATTTTATTACCACTCACAAATGCCTAAACCTAATTGGATGGTTAAAGTTAACATTCAATGTTGTATCAGTAATTAAAATAATTTAATACCCATGTAATAAGCATAGACTCATGCTTTGGTGACTGATAGAGCCTCTAGGTCTTCTATTGGCACGTTGTAGTGGCGATAGGACTAATTCCAAAGCAAGTTTTCTTAATGCAGGCTTTCTAAATTTTTATGGCCATCACACTATGGAGTGATGTAGTAATGTGCATGCATAACATTTGTGCTATGGCACGTTGCAACGGCAATGTAGTGAGAGTCAGGCGCTATGGTGGGTTGTGGCATCTTGAAAAAAATTCAATCTTTAAATTTTGAAAGTAATATTAGGGTTGCGCTAATTGGAGTATTGTTAAGACTAAATTAAGAAGAAATCTTGCTAATTTAACTTGGTTTGCCTCCCAGAAGAGCTTAGTTTAACATCTTTAGTCAGACTAATTCATGCTCAATCAACCTTTACCCTTTCTAACCAGTTTATTCCAGAGTTTTACCATTTTGAGATGGGCACTAGCTTGATTTATGTAACAACCCTAGTGTTGTTACCTATTATTGGATAGTACAATTATTTTAATATCATTACCAATGCACTTATAATAGCATTAGGAGTCTATAATTGAATTTTGGTGCGATTTGGAGATCGTTCATTTTTGGGGAATATTTTAATATTTTAAATAACTTAAAAATTACCTAAATTAATTTAACTACCAAATCAAAATCGAAGTTCACCGTTGAACTCCTCATCCACAAATTAGCTAGGGGTGAAATTTTAGAATTTTTTTCAAGTCATCAAATTTTGGATTTTAAAATATTTTAATACATAGAAAAATAAGATAATTAAATTGATCTCTCATTTAAAATTAGACTTTTATTTTGAATTTCTCACCCTCAATTTAGCTAAGGGTGAATATTTGGAATTTTTTGGAACTTGTTTGATAGCTTAATTTTGATTAATAAGCTTTTTAAAATATAATTAAATAATTAAATAATTAATTTAAATAATTATCCTAATGATCTTTAACTGCCAAACTGCAGGGATCCAGTGCACGAGTCCAACACACGAGATAACCGATCAAGAAGATCTGAGATGTTCCTTCCTTCCTTGGGCGATTCAACGGCCGCAAGAAGGCGACTGTACGTCCCTGCGCACGCACGATCATGCATTCGCAGAGGCATGCGTGCAGCTGGCAGTCGTGCTATGACTTGGACTGCTGAGCTTCAATCACACCATAAGTCTCCAAATCCCCCGCATTTACCTCCCTTATATTCAAGCTTCTTGAGAAGTGGGGAGCTCCGAGATCATCTATGAGAAGAACCCTATCAAACCTTAAGCCGTTGAGTCGAAGAATATGAAGGATGTCAATACACTTTAATTTCCTTTATTTAAATAAATTTTTAATTCATCATAGGAATGCTGCTTATAAATAATCAATTTTGTGACACACTCTTTTATACGGGTGCTAGTCACTGCTTCATATTTGAGAAATGTGCCATCTCCCTCAACCTTTAACATTTTAGCTTTAGCAACACCTTGCTTGTTCAAATGATGTTAGGAGTTGAAATGTGTGCTAATAAATTTTATATTCAAAACATTTTCATTAGAAACCAGCATTTTCAAGCCAAACTAACTGTTATGCGGATCACCAACTTCGACATAATTTTAGGCATGAACTGGTTGAGTAAATTCAATGCAGTTATAGATTGCCAAAAGAAAATGGTCACTCTAAGAGCAGGAAAGAGCCTAAGGTTTTCATAGGTAAGCTTGGTGTAACTGCATCTCTAATTAATGTAGTTGAAGCCGAGCAATTAATTAGCAAAGATTGTAATGCGATCTTAGTAATTAAGATTGGTGAAGCCGAAGAAAATAGATCCATGGAAGACACCAATATCATGAGAGAGTTTAGGGATGTGTTCCCAGCTAATTTTCTTGGACTACCTCTTTTGATAGAGGTATAATTTTCCATTGAGATGATTTTAGGAATGCAACCAAAATCCAAAGCCCCTTATCTTATGGCTCCCAAGGAACTGCAGAAGCTAAGAGAGCAACTGCAAGAATTACTAAAGAAAGGCATCGTTCATCCAAGTATGTCGCCTTAGGGAACCCTTATTTTGTTTGTAAAGTAGAAGGATGGAGTGATGCAGATGTGCATATACTAATGCTAGCTGAATAAAGTAACTGTGAAGAGTAAGTATCCCTTGACAAGAATCAACGACTTATTCAACCAACTAGCAGGAGCAAAAGTCTTCTCTAAGATAAACTTGAGATCAGGATACTATAAAATTAAATTTAAGGATGACAACATCCCTAAAACTACATTTAGAATGTATTATGGCCATTATGAATTCTTTGTCATGTCCTTTGTACTGACTAGTGCTACATCCATATTCATAGATCTGATGCAGCACATCCTTAAACCTTACCTCGATGATTTATGAATAGTGTTCATTGATAATATTCTGATTTACTCTAAGTTCGAGACTGATCACGAGAAGCTCCTTTATGTCATTCTAGAGCTACTTACAAGCAATAAGCTCTTTGCCAAAGTGCGAGTTATGGCTTGATTCTATGGCATTTTTGGGCTATGTGATTGATACTGAAGGAATAAGGGTTGATCAAAATAAGACTGTGCTATTCAGCAGTGGGTGCAACCCAAATTTGTAACTGAGATTTGAAGTTTTCTAGGACTTGCTGGCTACTATAGAAGGTTTATTCCAGGGTTTTCCCAAATAGCAGCACCATTAACTCAGTTAATCTAGAAATAAGTGATGTTTGTTTGGAACCAGATTGTGAAGATGCCTTCCAGAAGCTAAAGCATATGTTAACTTCTGTGTTGGTCCTAGTGCAACCTCAAGAGGGAAAAGATTTTCATGTTTACATTGATGCCTCTAAGTTTGGACTTGGATGTGTCTTGATGCAAAATGGAAGAGTAATAGCCTTTGCCTCCAGACAACTAAAGCATAATAAAAGAAACTATCTCATGCATGATCTTGAATTAGCAATAGTAGTTTTCACTCTAAGAATTTGGAGACACTATCTCAATGGTGTAAGATGTGAGATATTTATAGATCACCAGAATTTGAGATATCATTGATGACTCGAGTTAATATGCGACTATGATCTAGAAATTCAATACCATCTGGGTAAACATAACATAGTAGTTGATGCCCTAAGAAGCAAAGCAATGTTATCTTCTCTTAGTTACAATGATGCCTTGGTTCAATAATTTGAAAGGCTGAACCTTGAGTCGATTAGATTAGCAGACTTGCTTAAAATTATGTTTGCTTGTCAGTCAGAATCCTCTTTAAGACTAAGGATTATCAAAGCCCGAAGGGAAGATGAATAATATTCCAAGCTTAAGTCTGATATCGAGAGGGGGAATATTTTTGAATTATGACTTGATGCTGACACTGTAATCTCTTAGAAAGAAATGTTATGGGTTCCTAAGAATCTATCGTTTGAATTTTTTTTTAAAGCCCATAAATTATGTTACACTATTCACGCTGGTAGCAATAAGATTTGAAGAAGTCTTTCTAGTGGTCGAATATTAAAATAGACATTGTTGTTTTTATCTCTAAGTGTATATCCTGTTCATTTGTAAATGTTAAACACCAGAAGCTTGGCGAACTTCTGAAACCGTTAGCTATCCCAGAATGAAAATGGTTTGATATTTCCATGAACTTTGTAATGGATTGCCAAAGGGTAAATCTGGAGCTGATGCAATTTGGGTGATTATTGATAGACTAGCCAAGTCATCTAATTTCATTCTAATTTGCTAAACTCATTTAGTAGAAAAGTTGGCCAAGCTCTATATTAAGGAGAACTCTGCAGTCGACACTGAATTGTATTGCTTTTGATCGAGACAGTATGTTTACCTCTTGATTTTGGGCAGCCATTCAGCAATTCTTGGGGACCAATTTTTCTTTCAGTACTAATTTTCATCCCTAGATTGATGGCCAAATTGAATGTGTAAACCAAATTCTGGAAGATCTTCTATGTCTCTTTAGGTTAGACTCTGGTGGATCAAGGAAAGATCACCTTGCCCTAGTTAAGTTTGCCTACAACAACAACTATCATTCTAGTATTGGTATGGCTCCTTATGCACTTTATGGAAGGAGATGAAATACTCTTTTAGCCTGGACTGAGGTGGGATCTGAATTGGACAAGGAAACTAATAAATAAGTTCTGCAGATTAAGCATAATATGTTGACAGCGTGGATAGATAAAAGAAATGACACAACACTCACCACTGACCTTTAGAGTCTTGGATTGGGAAATGAGGTTATCTGAAAGTTAGTCCTATGCGTGGTGTGCAACGGTTTGGCATGTCAGGAAAGCTGAGTTCTAGATATTTGGGACCCTTCGAGGTGATCGATAAAGTGGAAATGTCAACGTACAAGTTGGATATGTCCAAAGATTTTTCAGTTGTACATAATATTTTTCACATCTCATCATTAGAAAGGTGTTTTCTTGATCTTATTTAGCAAGTTCAGATCTCTACAGTTGAACTGTAGCCTAATTTAACTTTCATCATCAAACTTATCTCAATTCTAGGATGAGATCTCAAGAAATTAAGGAATCGTAGTATCTTTATGGTCAAAGTCCAATGGTAGAATCACACTATTGGAAAAGCCAGATGAGAAAAGGAAAAGGATATGTGGAAGAAGTTTCTAGAGTTTTTCCTTCAATCAGGTAATTTGCAATCTTTTATTTCAATTCTATTTATTTCTTAAATAATTTGTTAGGGCATTAAGAATAGCACCTCTTTTAAGAGGGGGAGTTTGTAACAATCTTAATATTGTTACCCATTATTGGATAGTACAATTGGCTTAATATAATTGTCAATGCACAGATAATAGCATTAGGAGTCTACAACTAAAATTTGGTGTGATTTAGAGATTGTTCATTTTCGATGAATATTTTGAAAATTTTAAAAAACCTAAAAATTTTATCTAAACTAATTTGACCTCCAAATCAAAATCACAGTTCACCGTTAAATCTTCCACACCCCCCCCACCCCCCCCCCCCCCCCCCCCCCCCCCCAAATTAGCTAGGAGTAAAATTCTAGAATTTTTTGGAAGTTGGCAAAATTTCCCGAATATTTTAATGCTCAAAAAATTATGATAATTAAATTGATCTCCGATTTAAAATTGCACTTCCTTTTTTAGTTCCTCACCATCAATTTAGCTAAGGGTGAATTTTTTGGATTTTCTAGAGCTCGTTTGATAGCTTAGTTTTTATTAATAAAAATCTAGAATATAGTTAAATAACTAAAATAATTATCCTAACGGTCCCTAACCACCGAACAGCAAGGATTCCATGTGCGAGTCCAATGCACAGGATAGTCGTTCAGGGAGATCTGAGTCATTACTTCTTTCTCTAGGCAATCTAATAATCATGGGTAGGAGACTGTACGTCCTTGTGCATGCATGATCGTGCGTGCGTAGAGGTGCAGGTGCAGTTGGTGGCCATGCTATGGCTTGGCCGGCCAAGCTTCAACCACACCATATTCCTCCAAAATTTTTATATTATTCTCCCTTCCCTCAATTCTAGCTTCTTGCAAAGTGGGGAGCTCCGTGATTGTCTGTGAGAGGAACCCTAATGAAACCTAAATTATTGAGTTGAAGAAGACAAAGGTACATCAATACCATATACTCCCCTTTGTTTCCTTATTCGATTTCATTTCAATTATCAATTATGTAGCATGAAGAATAATTGCAAAGGGTCGATCGAACTCGATTCAACCCGTCATGTTGCGCGTGAATAATCACACACATTGATGCCCTAGCCAGAAAGTAAGGAAGCTAAGGCATTACATTAGCCATCATTAGGTTCACCAGTGGGCGGAGCTCAAGGGTTCAGCATGTCGGTGGTGACGAGGGCTTCACGCCAATGTGCGGGCATAGCCGTGAGGGCCTAGGTTTAAGTGAATGACAATACCCTAATTTGTGCATGTCAGGATTAGGACAGGCGCACAGTGTCGGACGGGTCGGCTCGACCGACCCACACTAGTATCGGGCCATGCACGTTGTGCGATCTACGTGTGACCCATGGAGCATAATTGCATGGCATCTGCTAATGTGCATGATAGACTTAAAATACGTATTCTGCATTTACATTTAAGTATACGTGGTCCGAAGTAATATGGAATGGTAAGATCCTGAGATTTATCATCCTCTAAAAGTAGTGTTTAGATTAGTTACTAGAGTATAATTAATTTAAGTAATGTTTAAGTGATTAAATGGTTTTGGTTGAGTCCTAATTATTATTCCAAGATTTCTTTAGTTTTGAAAACTATTTTAGGAAAATTAAGGAGAGTTGGATTAAACATGCAAAGTATCATTGGTTCATGCAAGTACTCTTCTTCCCAACATCATATCAAGTCATTAGATTAATTTTCATTTCTTAATCAAGAGATTTAGTCTTCTCTAGTGGACTTACTAAATGTACTATATCTTATCTAGTGCTTTGAGATGAATACAAAAAGTTTTAATATCAGCACATAGATAATTATATAATTATTAGCATATTAATTTATCTCTTATGTCTAAGTGATAGATTCTACATTTTAGGTTGAATATCACTCAAACTTGATTCCACCACTGGCTCACACATACCTACTCTTAATTAGCTAAGGAACTAAGCTGTTAGGGTAAATGAGCTTATGTCAGATTGCTCATGGTGCTCTAGATCCTCGCATAAACCAAGGGTGAGTAGTGTAGCTTAAAAGGTGGTTCTCGGCTCACATGATTCTACTCTTAATTTAGCCAAGGTAATGAGATACGAAGCTAAATGAGCTTGTCACATAGCTCATAGCTTGATGCACTAAATTACCTTGCATAAATCAAGAGTGAGCTATGGAGCTCAGAGAATGTTAACTTTCTCATGGCTCAAATGATCAAGCGCTTGCCCTAAAGTTATACATGGATTGTTTTTGCACGGTAAATGTTGTCACGACCATTTGTAGCATTAACACTCAAATATGCACAGCTTTTGGGTAAGGCATTCATTAAGCTCAATGAGTTTTACATTTCAATACATAGATAAAGATTGGTATAAATATTTACCATTCTCCAATTGCTCATTTAAATAAACATGCATATCTTTAGATCTAACTAGCATTCTATTAATAAAAAGAGTTCAAGCATTACATTTATGGCTTCTACATGCTCTTGCCTAGCCCTCCCCAAAGGGTGTTTAGGTTGGCATCAAAATACAAGTACAAGGAAAACAACAATAACGGTTGAGCCTTTGTATGGCTCATACAAGAAAATATAAGAGACAAAGTAGGAATGCGATACTAGGGAACAATTGTCCCGTTCTCCTTGTCATTTTCTTTCTTTGATCTCCTTTTCTCCCCTTGCTCTTTGTACTTCTCCTTTTTCTATAGCTGCAACCTTCTCTTCCTTTGGGGTGGGGAGCTCTCCTCAATGTCTTTTTTCCCAATAACAATCTAATATTAAGAACTAAAATTATAATGTGAAACCTCTTCAAATTTTTAACTCACCCTCATATAAGCCTTTCTTCAACCTCCTTTTAATCAAAGTAGTAACCTTAGCCCAATCACTCTCTCCCTTATCTAAACTAAAGCAGATGCATGTGATGCCATTTGGTGGAATTAAGTTTGTGTGATCACACAATTAATACTATAGATACAAAAACTTAGATGCAAGTATTAGATTTAACTAATAATGATCACGTAAGGGTCTATGTGCATGGATTGAACCTTCTTGAGTTCATCTTTGAGCACTTTACATAACTTAGTTTGAATTAGGGGACATTCTAAAAAAGACTTTTATTGCTTGATTATAACTAAAATATCTAAGTGATTTGACATTTAAAATTGACAAAGAAGACTACTTACACTAGACCTCTCATTAAATTGCATGTTAAACCCAACTCTCCCTACTTTCTCAACTTGTAGTTTCTAATCAACCAAGCTCTGATTGCTAAATTGGAACCAACAACACAAAAAAAATCATTGTTCAAACATCAGTAAAAACAAATATACTTTAGTAATAAAATACTTCATTCTCAGTGGACAATAATTCTCAAGACTTCAATCCATTATTACTTTAGACCACGTGCACTTGCGTGTGAGCCCAGACATGTATTTTCAGTATGTCAAGTTTTTGGCGCCGTTGCTAGAAGAGAGTGAATTGTTTCATATTAAACATAATTTGTTAGTAATTGGTGATTTGGAACTTTTATTACTGTATGTATTTTTGATGTTTTTGTAATTACACATGTTATTATTATTTTTTATCTTAGTTCTTGTTAAACTAGCTTTTCTTCATTTTTATTGGATTGCTGTGAACTGTGCTCTTACTAGTAGAAAATTTGAATTATATGAGTAGAAGAGAATACCCAAATTGACCCTAAAATAAAAAGAACATATTTAAGAGTGATATACTTTTAAATACGTCTGCGCTTGCACGCAAGTGTAAGTGGCCTGAAGTAATAATTTGGAACGTGAGTCCCGAGATTTATTGTCCTCAGGGAATTGGATGATTTGTTACTAAGGTATATGTAGGTTTAATGATGTTTAAGCTATGTGTATTTTGTTGAGTTGGTTCCTAAAAGAAAACAACAATTCTTAGTAGAAGATAACTATGATAAAAGGAGAGGAGAGTTGGGTCTCTCCCACATGATATGCTAGATAACTTATGTATAATGATTCCTTAAGCATTTCATTTTTCTTTACTGTTAAATCAAGTGCACATTGTCCTTCTTAGAGTTTAGCCCCAAGATTTACAAGTTCAAATCTCGTGCTTGAAATGAACACACAGCCGGTTCTATTTCAGCACAAAGACCCTTATAAGATTTTTTAGGTTATTAGTTTTTCCTCTCGTTTCTTGATCATATAAATGAGGTTTGCTTAATTAATATCTTACAAGCATTGATTCTATTAAGATCTTCACGTGCATCATGCACAGATTAGATAGTGGAGTAATTTTATTTGGGCTCAATGACTATGTCACCTCGTTCATGAGCACTCAAAGAATCCGATCCATCCTTTATCATATGCTGAACTGCAGAGCATTTTCAGTGGGTCTTAGCTCACATGCTTCAACTCTTTAGTTGAGCATAGATCAAGGTGCACTAAGCTCAAGAACTTTCTCACATAGTTCTAAGCTCTCATGCACTCATGAATCTAGCTCTAAACTAAGAGTGAGCCATGGAGCACAAGACTTGTTTAGTCTTTAAAGTTAATTAGTCCTTTTATCATTTAGTCCACATTCAAATCTACAATAGTCCTTTACATTTCCTTAACAAGTCATTTAATTCACAAATTTTATTAAAGCTTGAGAAAATTTTCATATATCATAGTAGCTTACAATTCATGTAGGATTGCCCCAACCCTCCCCAAGGGAGGATTAGCTCTCCATTACACAAGAGAAGAAGAAGAACACATACATGGATAAAGACCCTTTCATGGTCAACTTAGAAAAACACAAGACAAAAGTTTAGAGAATACTAGGAACATTCATTTGATGATGTTCTCTGGGCTTCTCTTCTTGCTTGTGATTGCTTCTCTTAGGTCCGTAGTGCTGCCTTTCTTTCTTATTCTCCTTGGCAAGAGGAGTTCTTCCACCCTTGGAGAGTTCTCCTACTCTCCTATGCAGCCCTCTTCTTACTTAGGATGTTAGTGAGCCAAGTTAGGAACTTTTCTTAAGTCAAGAAGGGTGGTATTTATAAGAGGGTTGCATTCTTCTTCTTCTCATTCAAATTCTGCATTTCCCTTAAAAATTCTGCTGTCATGATGGCCAATCCAACTTGAGGTATGAAGTGACCTCTACTTTTCCATTCTTTATTTTACACATCACCTCAAAATATCAATTTTCCATTAAAAATAGTTCTGCTGCTGAAGGAATGATAGCTAGGATACAAGGAGCAGGTTGGGGGTCTTGTCCCAGGCTCATTTAATGCATTGTTCAGACAGAATTTTGGTGCACCGCTACAGCGCGCTATAGCGGGCTGTAGCAGGCTGTAGTGCACTTTAGCGAGTGAATGTTTTTGAGATGATCCACTGTGGCGCGCTATGGCGTTCTGGCTTGAACAATAATGGGATGCTTCAGCGCGCTGTAGCATGCTGTAGCGCACTATAGCGCCAGCTTTTCACAAATTGATTCGCTGTAGCGCACTGTAGCACCAGTGCTTTGGCAAAATGGTCCACTGCAGCATGCTATAGTGCTAGAAATTTGCTAATTGATCTACTGCAACGCGCTATAGTGCCAGCACTTCGCAGATTGGTCTGCTGCAGCACGCTGTAGCGCCAGCGTTTGCAAACTGGTCCGCTGCAACGCGTTATAGCACTAGCGCTTCGCAGATTGGTCCGCTGTAGCGCGCTATAGTGCTAGCATTTGCAACTTGATACGCTACAGCGTGCTATAGCGCCAGCGCTTTGCAAGTTGGTCCGCTGCAGCGCACGGCCGCAGATTTTTTCCAAAAATCTTGGGAAATTGTCTAGAATTGTTCAGAATTTGCTGTGTGGGCATTTTTCTTGAAAATAGACATAATTTGATCAAGGAAGCAGAATCAATATGAAAATGAATGAAATTTTCCTTTATTTAGGATATAAATTATGGATTTATCATAACCCCACACTTAATTTCTTGCTCGTCCTTGAGTAAGCTCAAAATGGTATTTTTCTATTTCTTAGGTATGAGAGTCAACAAGAAATATTAATGAGAATTTGATTTGCAATTCAAAGCTTGTGCTTAACTGAAATGACAAGAGTAATTGACATTAATTAAATTTTTCTAATCTTGGATATAAACTTAGGTTGATAGACTAATCTCCAAGTATAAGTATTTATGCTTAGTGCTAGGTTGATAGACTAATCTTCCTTCTTCTCTTTGGCTAGAGGAATTCTTCCACTCTTGGAGAGTTCTCCTACTCTCCTATGCAGCCCTCTTCTTACTTAGGATGTTAGTGAGCCAAGTTGGGAACCCTCCTTAAGTCAAGAAGGGTAGTGTTTATAGGAGGGCTGCATTCTTCTTCTTCTCATTCAAATTATGAATTTCCTTTAAAAATTTGTTGTCATGATGGCCAATCCAACTTGAGGTATGAAGTGACCTCTACTTTTTCATTCTTTATTCTCCACATCACCTCAAAATGTCAATTTTCCATTAACAATAATTCTGTTGCAGGAGGAATGATGGCTAGGATATAAGGAGCAGGTTGGGGATCTTGTCCCAGCCTCATTTAATGCATTGTTCAGACATAATTTTGGTGCACCGCTGTAGCGCGCTATAGCGGGTGAATATTCGTGAGATGGTCCGCAGTGGCATGCTATGGCATTCTGGTTTAAACAATAAAGGGATGCTCCAGCGCGCTGTAGCGCGCTCGAGCACCAGCTTTTCGCAAATTGATCCGCTACAGCACGCTTTAGCACCAGCGTTTTAGCAAATTAGTCCGCTGCAGCGCGCTATAGTGCTAGCGCTTCACAAATTGATCCGCTGCAGCGCGCTGGAGTGCCAGCGCTTCACAAATTCATCTACTGCAGTGCACTGTAGCGCCAGTGTTCTCAAATTGATCCGCTGCAGCGCGCTATAGTGCTAGTGCTTCACAGATTGGTCCGCTGCAACGCGCTATTGAGCTAGTGTTCGCAACTTGATCCGCTGCAGTGCACTATAGCGCCAGCGCTTTTCAAGTTGGTCCGCTGCCGCGCTCTGCAGCGCGCGGCAGCGGATTTTTTCCAGAATCCAGAATTGTTCAAAATTTGCTGGGTGGGCATTTTTCCTAAAAAATAGATAGAATTTGATCAAGGAAGCAGTATCAATATGAAAATGAATGAAATTTTCCTTTATTTATGATATACATTATAGATTTATCAAAGAGCTATTAGAGAACAGTTGATTTTAAGTTGTGCTCAATTAGAAATTGACAATTTAGATAAAATTTTGGTAAGAGAACAATGGGGTGGGGCTCTTAAAGATTATTCATTACCAACAATGAGGGGAATCCCACATGCCATAGTGAGACCAAATATAGAGGCCAATAATTTTGAGATTAAGTCATCAACCCTAAGTATGGTCTAAAATAGTCTGTTTGGAGAGTTAGCCACTGAGGATCCATACTAACACATGTCCAACTTCTTGGAGATATGTGACACATTTAGGTAAAATGGTGTTACTAATGACACTATTAGACTTAAGTTATTTCCATTCTCACTGAGAGACAGAGCAAAAAGTTGGTTCAGTTCTCTACCAAGCAAATTTATTTGCATGTGGGATATTTTGGCTAGGAAATTCTTAGCCAAATATTTCTCACCGGTGAAAAATGCTAGGTTGAGAATAGAAATAGCCAATTTTTGCCCGTATGAGGGGGAGACACTATATGATAGCTGGGAACATTTTAAGGAGTCCCTTAGATGCAGTCCTCATCATGCGTCTTCGCAATGGATGCAAGTTCAGACATTTTATAACAGACTGAATGCACCCACAAGGATCTAATTGATGCAACTACTGGAGGGTCACTTAGTAGAAAAACCCAGGAGGAGGCCTATGACCTATTAGAGGAAATGAAAAATAATGCTTACAAATGGCCTACTGAAAGGCTTAACTCCAACAAGAAAGAGATTAATAATGTGGATGGGGCGAATCAAATTCTAGTTCTCCAAAATGAAATTAATGCTCTTAATCAAAAAATTGGCAGCATGAATCTTAATAATGCCCAAGAAAATTACTGTGATTTGTATGGGGGAAGATATTATAGTGGCAACTATAATCTTAAACAAGTAAATTTCTTAAGAAACAATAACTCAAACCAAAATCATGGGCAAAACAAGCCCTATTTAAACACATATAGCCATGGATGGAGGAACCATCCAAAATTCTCTTAGAGCAATAACAATACAATCAAAAACTTTAACAATAACATAGCACACCCTAGCCAATGGCATAACTCTAATCATAATCTGCAACCCTAAGATCTAGGTATTTAGGGAGCTTTCAATGCCTTTAAAACTGAAACAACCCAATTTATAAAAAGAACAGAAATGACCATAAGCCGACATACTGCCTCAATCCAAGGGATTGAGGTATCACTTAGGAACATTAAAGTTCAATTGGGTCAAATTTCTCAATAACTGTCCACGTGTCAGCAGGGAACTTTATCTAGTTCCACTGAAGTGAACCCAAGGGAGACAGTGAGTGTCATAAATTCTGATGGGTTAAAAAATGATTGCTTAGGAACAAACTTAGAAGGATGGATTGAGGAAAGAAAAGTATGAATAAGCACACATATTATAGAAAGAAGCATGGTTACTAGGAAGTGCGAAGACCCAGGGAGAATGAACATTCCTTGCGTCATAGAGGGCGAAGTTCTTTTAGATCCCTTGTGTGATTTAGGAGCTTCCGTTAATGTGATACCCTTTTATATCTATGAAAAGTTGGGAATAAGGGGAATGGAAAGCACTCCAACAATTCTAGAATTTGCAAATTTAGACTTAAAGACTCCACTTGGTGTGGTTAAGAATATTGCAGTGGGTCTGGGAAATGTCATAGTTCCCACTAATTTTATAATATGTAAATGAGATAGATGGAATGTAAATTCCACTATCATCTTTGGAAGACCTTTTCTAGCAACCACTAAGGCAATCATAGATGTGGTAAGCATGGATAATGACTATAAAAATAAATGGAAAAGCTAAAAATATTGATGTTAAGCCCATAGTTTGCAAGCAAAGGAATATGGAACTACATTGGAGAAGAAAACTAAGGCGAGAATCATCATCAAGGGCATTAAACAAGAGATCTTATACTAAATGATCAAAATTATGTTAGTAAAAAAAACATCACATCTGGAGAAAATGCTAAGGAATAGATAAAAAGTAAAAACAAAATTAAAAGGGGAAAGAGGAAGAAGAAGGGAGAACCTAGACCAAACTCTGAGGAGTAAGAAGAGGTAAAAGGGAAATCGGAAGTGATGGGTTTGAGCACAACACCTGTTAGTGCTCACCCATATACTGCTAAAATTTGGAAAGAAAAACTCCCAAATAAATAGTTACCAAAGCTCTTAAAATGGTCGGGCTAACATCACTAAACCAAGCCCTTATGGGAGGCAACCTATATATATATATATATATATAACTTTTTTTTTATTTTTTATGTGTGGTCGGTGGGATTTTTAGTTTCCAGACTTTCATACTTTAATTCTTATTATTTTATCTTTTAACTTTTGATTTAAGATTAGGAGAATTATTCTATTAAGCTTAATTGTGCTTAATAGAATTTTCCTTGATTATTAGTTCATAATTAGAATTAAGTTTTAGTCCTTAAGCTTACCCTTTGGATTATGGAGTTAAACTCAATTCGTAGTGTTTAATTCATAATCTCTTTCTTTAGTAGATATTTATCAAATCTTAGCTTAGAGCATCTAAATTCATCAAATAGGACATATTGATTACTTATTTAACTTGTAAGTAAAGTTGATTGAATTAAATTTGAACCTGATCAGTTCTAATTGCTTTTAACTCATAAGGTCGTGTTTCTAAGTTAAACTTGATAGTAAGAATTGGAGATCCTGATCTTGTGTAACTTAGAATAGTTAGAATGGATTAAGTATATAACAATGGATATCACCTCTGTATAGTAGAGTCCCATGCTTATTATTTATTTACTTATTACTTTTACATTCCTTGTACTCTGTGTCATTACCTTGAACATGTCAAACAAAACAATATTACTGCATTAAATGAAAATATAAACTAATTAGAATAACATTTACATTGGAGTCAGTTTCTAGTCGAATCTTGTACACTTTTATCTCTATTGAACAGGGGGTAAGGAGAAATAAGGGATAACTTAGCATTACTCATTGAGGAGTGTTTTGTTATGTTGGAACCCAAATAGTCTTGTAGACATGCTTGACTCTTTAGCCACTTCTGGATGTGTCCATAGAACTAAAGTAAAATAACTAAAACATAGTGCATGAGAATTTTCTGCTTCCTTAGATCTATTTTTGTTTCTGCCCTAGCCCAAAAATTCTATAAGAATTCTACCCTAGCCCAAAAAGGGTATGGAAATTTACTATGGCCCAATTAACCAACCCTTCTGATATGGCAATCATCAAATTATTATTTACTATTTTACTATTACCTTTTTACTGTAGTTAGGCTTTACTTTACATGCTTACTTATATATACATATGATGCTAGATTACTTTACTGCTTACTTATATGTATCACAATTAGATTACTTTCTCTTAAATATGTATACTCCATGTGATTATCAGCATATTTAGGATAGACTTCTTCTTTCAGTATTTTCCTTACTTTATTTATACATGTATGCCTTACCTTATCATAGCCTTAGTATTGAGGTATGTTCTTTTACCTCATATGTTGCTTAGTTATAAATGCTGTTTATTATAACTTTACATATCCCTTTGTATGCTTGTCGCACATATATGCTTTGTTTATTTTATAGTCTATGTAAATGGTGATATCATAAAATTCATGAAATATAACAGCCTAAAATGTACTTAAATAGTATGTTTAACATTATTTCCTTTTCTTAGCTGGGGCCCTGGCATTGTGAAATCGACAATGTCATGATCTGTTTAATTTGAGAAGCTTGCGCTTGTGGATGAGCCATTGTTGAAGAGGAGCATAGTGGAGCTGAAGAATAGTAGATATTTATTCTCTTATTTGTTAGGATGAGAGTTGCAAATTTGCTTTCATAAAACTTATTTAAATATTTGTAATAATACAGGTTCCTATGACTGTTTTTTTACTGTACTATTTATTCTAAGTAGCATTATTATTTTTCTTACTTATATTGTGGTAAATTGGATGCAGTGTTTTACCTTTCTTGCTTTTGCACTCTATGATTGTATATACTTAGTGAATGGTTCTGCTATATTATAAATTCATGGCACATCCTTCCCTTATTTGTGGATTGAGGATCTTACCTAAATCTAATGTTAAGTAAGGGATTTCTTAGAGTGGCACACCTCCCCTTGACCTAATCCTGTGGATTAGGAGGCGGGGCGCCATAGTTGGTATCAAAAAACTCCATAAGATGTCAAATTGGAATTTGAATTCTATCTGCCTAATGGTTGGTTCTTCTGAAAATTAGTCACTAATTAAACACTTGAGTTACATCCAAAGTACCACAATTCCATACTCAAAATAAAAAGCATAAGATGTAAAAAGCATTCTTAAGTGATAGGACTTAAGTAGGAACAAACTTAAGCTTAACCAACTTGAATTAAACCCACATAAGACTTATAAGATCAAGGAAATTGACATGTTAGGCCTTAATGTCCATATTAAGACATCTGAATCCCTATAGGAGTTCAACCATCAAATAGGTTTTATACCACTCTTAAGCAGTTTCCTTCCACTTTCTATATTGTGCCTCTTACGTCAAGCACTCTATCTAGGACGATCAATAAAATAAAATCAGCCTATTTTAACTCTTCTTAGATTCTGATATTATGTCACATTTACAAACTCAGATAAAACTATAAATCTCAGATAGTCCCCCTCTTCTGCTGCATCTGGCAGCTCCTCAATTGAGAGCAACGCACTGCTGGAGGTAGTACGAATCCTGGTCGACTCATAGGCCATGCTATTTAAGAGAATGGAGAGATTTTTAATTGCACATGCCAATCGAAATATTCTTCTGTCATCAGTTGCCCCACCTAATGATCCATACAAATGCTGTACAAAGCCCCATCCTGATAGGAAGTGTTACCATGGCATGGGATGCTACTATACTTGTGCTGGAAGGGTTACTACTTCCAACATTGTACATATAATAAGACTATAAATGGTACTTGCATTGACAGTTCTATGCACCATCAAGCTGTGGCTCAGGTTCAAAATAGGAAAGTGGCCAGTGCATCTCAACCCATCACGGCTAGACCTCCACAAAAACAAGGATGCAACATAGGCCTACTGGGCCTGCATGAGTTTATACCCTCACACCACTAGATGTGGCCAGAGATAACAACATTGTTTCAAGTACACATGTTCAATCACATAATTATTTTAAGCATTTAGTTTTATTATTCTGTGCAATTTTATTAGTAATTATTAATTATAGTCACCCTTTAAATTTTACTAATGAACTTAATCCTGTGTTTAGGGTGCCATATCTTTGATTGGAAAATTACCTCTTCCTAGTTTAGTTAATCAAACCTTAGATTCTTAGTCATGCTTTTGTGATTTATAATAAGAGTCCCTCTTTTGAGAAGTGACTTATCCAATTGGGTAAATAACTTCTCACTCCTTATGTTATCTGAATTATTGAATCTCTGAGCCTATTATAAGGTAGGTCACCATTATGACTTAAAATGCTAGCATAGCATTCCCTTAGATTTTCAACACCTCATTCCATTGGGATGAGTGATTCTATATCTTTATAGTGGAAAATCATCACCATAGAACCTTAATTGATCAAGTCATATTTTATGACTTAGCAGTAGCCTTATGATTCGTGTCCTAGTATATCATCCTAATTGGATGAGGAAACCATCGTCTCAATTCAATTATCAATCCTTTCAACCCTTCGGCATTGACTCATAATGTGTGACTTGATGCATTGAAAATCCCTCTCCCTAGAGGTTAATCATCCAAGTCAGAAGATCATACTCTTTACCTTAGTATTAATTCCAGGCAAGGTTGAGTACCTTGTTAATGACAGGAGCTTTAGAATGAACTAACCCTATGGTTAGTTCATCATATCGCTTCCTAGTGTGAGGATACATCATGTCTAGATTATTTATACCTATGTTTGAAAACTCATAAGTATAGATTATAGTAATACCAGCCTCATTAGACTTGGTCTAATGATGGCGTGTCAGATATCTTTTAGCTATAGAATCTTTTCTAATTCAAAGAATATTTGTTCTTTGAAAATTTAACCTTGTCAAGTGCTTGGATTCTAATTCTTATATTAAATTTTTTAGTTATCCCTAGAAACCCTTTTTAGTTAAGTCACTTGTGGTGACTTAATGAGATAGCCTTGTATCTCTATTTGACCATCTTAATGGGATGGTAATTCTTTTTTCTTTAGTATGATCTTCATTAAGTGATGAGTGTCACTTAATAGTAATAGTGGCTTTATGGAAGATATTATTCTCATTGAATAAGAAAATCTCATTTTTCGGGTAGTTTAAGTTCAATCCTTAAATGTGTGCCTAGGTCATGATATGACTTAAGAATTAATTGATCATTCCCTTAGAATGATCTCTTCTTCAAGCTAGGTTAAGTTTAACTTTTAAGTCCTTGATGATCTAAGCCACATATGGTAACTTAGATATTAATATTTAGTTCTAGAGCCTTTGACCTAAGTCATAGATTATGACTTGTGGTTGTAGCATAGGTCCCTATTAAGCTTCCTAGCACTTATCCTTGTGGATAAGTGAGTTTCTTGCATTAACCAAGCCATAGTTTATGACTTGTATTAATAGCCTTTTATAACCTCTTAAGTCTTTAGCATTAAGTCATCATGTGAGACTTAATGTCCTAAATTCTCCTTAAAACCTTGTGGCTATGTATCCTATTTGGATATTGATCCTCTTGCCTTAGTAAACCCTTAGTAAGAGATGAATGTCTCATACTAATTCAAAACCTAGTATGAGATAATTCATGTAATTAGTTCAGGTCGATCTTATTCTCTAAGTTGGATTTAACAGTGATTCCCCCAACTTCATTATTAGATTAAGTCTAATAAGTGGTCCTTTAGCTAGCTTATAATCCTAGATTTTTTTAGGGTAAGTAGTCAAAGAACTCTAGTTTGTTGATGCCAATTTCTTGGATTCTAATTTATTAAACTAGAATCATTAGTATCCTTTAATCTTGATTAAATCTTATAATGGCTTAGCAATTTTTGTTTAAGCCCTCTTAAGTGCTGAAGTCACATAAGCATAGAACCTTTAGGATCATTGATCCTTAATCTACCATGTGCTTAGTATATAATGTCACCTGCTAAGCGATAGTCCTATCTTATAGTGCTGAGTCATGTATTATGACTTAGTATTTAATCCTTAATCCCTAAAAGTTACATTCAACCTGATTGAATGTTAGCTTTTCATTCTTTTATTGCTATCCTCATTAAAGTGATGGTTATCACTTAGATTGGTTAATTTTCTCTAACCTTAGCTATAAGATAGAATTATGAAAGTCCAGAATTAAATCTTAAGTCTTGGAATTCTAAATAAAGAATCCTGACACTTCTTCATCTTTCTCCTTTCTACTTCATTAAACTCATCCATGTTTTTTTCTTTCTACTTAAGTGATGTCAAGGATGACATCATTCTTAACTGGGGGAGTCTGTAATAACCCATGGTAGTTACCCTGGTCAATTATGACTAAACAAAGTCTTAATTTTGATTCTATCACTCCTAAATAGTCATTAGGACCTCACCCTAAAGTTTTTGTCCATCAGGGGTCAAATGGATCAAACCCTAACACTAGAAATTGACCAAATTATTTTGACCTCAAATAAAAAAAAAATCAAACTTTGTCATTGCATTCATTACCCCAAATTAGCTATGGGTGAAGTTTTGGAGGCAATTGGAAGTCATTGGAATTTAGTCCAATATTTTAATATATTTAAAATATCCCAAAAATAGGAAAAATAAGTACTCATCGAAATCGAAATCCAACTTCAACGTTGCATTCGTCACCCTTCAATTAGCTAAAGGTGAATTATTGAGAATTTTTGGAAGAAGTTTAAATATTTAAGTTAATTAAGAAAATTTAAATATTTAATTTTAATAATTATTTTATTAAATCGCACTTAACGGTTTCCAACAAGTATCCTCCCGTACTGTTCCCTGCTAGCGTACATCGTCTGTTTTGGCATCAATCCCTTAGGACCGTTTGATCGCCTTCTCCGGCTCCCAGCGAGCTTGCCCATGTGTCGGGTTGTCACAGCCATCACCTATCCCCGTGTGCAGCATCTCGCAGTCTCTGTCGTAGTCCTGGCTTAAGCCACTAAGCGCCCACACTCCTCAAGATCGGATCAAACCCTCGAGCTGCCAGCTGATCCTCCGAGTGAACCTTAGCCATCAAATGAGGTATCTCCTAAACTCCCCCATTTTCTTTGTTGTTTTCATCTATTGCATATCGTAAGTTGATTTCTTGTACTCGATTGTCGAATGAATGCATCGGATCGACTCATAGCACCTTCGATCGATCAAATTTGGTGAACTGTGAACAGTTGTGCATAGTTTAGCTCGGCCCATTCCACCCCGCTCTGATGCCATGTACCTAAGGCTGACCCTTGTCGTTCCCTTAGACCACCTCCAGCGATGTTTCGCATGCCAAATGGAAGGTCTCTCCAAGACCTTCCCAATGACATGCGGGTCATCCTCCGATGATGCCGAGAAGGCCTAGTCGTGCGTACCCCCAATTACGCTGAGCCTCTCTTGGACCCATTTTGATCCGCCAATCCCGACCCGAGTGTCCTCTCGCAGGTTCTTCTACCGTCGCAGTATGAGGGTGGGGCCCGTAGCCATCGAGTCTTCATTTGTGGGCTCTGCACTTGGCGCGCTGTCGGGATCGGTGTGACAGCGCCATTCCGTAAGACCCGCCATCTCGACAGCGCCGCTGACTCAACCAGTGGGACCCGCTGCCTGTAGAATATGTTAAGATTAAATAACTGACTAGTTAACTAATTAAACTTTAACTAATTTGCAGAATCTTTAATCACTCATAATTCCTAAACTAATAATCCAAATGTATCAAATATATATCTCATTTGGTTCAGAAAAATGAGAGAAATAATATGGTAGTATCTGATTACCAGTATGATAAGTACTTAATATAGTGACATTTTAGGACCTCCACACTTGAACCAAAACCTTAGAAAACTTCAAACATCCATAACTTTGTACCTAGTGATCTAAACCTAGTCAATATAGGTCTCATTTTAATCATGAGAATATCTAAATTAATTTGGTAATGTTAGTTCTACTATTAGATCATTAATTTGACTAATCACTTTTAGAACTTTTCCTTAATTACTCTTAATGACCTAAAAATTGGTTTATTCATAACTTAGTTAATTGAACTTCAAATTAGGTCAAAAAATCTTAATTAATAGTAAACTGAAATAAAATTTTGGTTTTTATTACTAGATACTCTAATTTGCCCTAAGCACCGTAGAACTTGATTAGGTTATAACTTGACCAATTGAAGTCCAATTTGGGTCTACTCTCTTTTAAAGTACTCAGTGTGTTATAAGGAAGATATAGCCACTGAGTTTGCTGAATTTGAACATCAAAAGGAAAAGTTAGGTTCTTGACCCTTTTTTCAACTCAAAAATTACATATTTAACCCCTAACCTTGAATTGATCATAACTCAACTAATAAACCTCAGAATTTAGTGTTCATAGACTCTATGGAACCCTTGGACAATAAAAAATAATAAACTGACTGAAATTTTAGATTTCAGTAGGTAAAATTACCAAAATGCCCTTTTTGGTTAAAATTCTTAATTTGAACCCATAGGACTTAATTCTTGTCCAAATTTGATGTACATACTATATTTCTTCATGTTAGGCCGTAAGTAATCATTTGGCATCAAGGAAATACAATTTAGAGCTCTTAATCAAAATGTAGCATTTTGGACCCTTAAGTTGGGGCAAAACGGTCATTTTGCCCAAAATTTAAGTTAAGTGCCCTTAACCTCTAAAATATCATTTAAATCATTAAAATCAGTAATAAAATCTGATTTAAAATCAATTTAGGCTTTTAATCTCATAAATTAACTAAAATGATAAAATCCTCATTAAAGGCTTGAAAATTTAAAAGCAAAATTATTACACCCTAACCTAGCTAAATTACATCCTTAATTTCCTTATGTGAATTAGATCAGCTAATAAAAATAAATTGTAATAATTATCTTCAATTCTTAAAATCCTTAAATCATCCATTAGGACTTTCCTTAGGATCTGCACTTCACCTTAGGATCTTTTCCTTAAGATTAAGAATAGATACTAGGTTAGATTTCATTTATTGAATAAATGGGTTATTTAATGAATGAAACTTTAGTTTTATTAGTTTTTAGACTTTCATACTTTAATTCAGATTATTTTATCTCTTAACTTTAGATTTAAGATTAGGAGAATCATTCTATTAAGCTTGATTGTGCTTAATAGAATTTGTCTTGATTATTAGTTCATAATTATGCTTAAACTTTAGTCCTTAAGCTTACCCTTTGGATTATGGAGTTAAACTCAATTTGTGGTATTTAATTCATAATCTTTAGATTTAGTAAATATTGATCAGATCTTTGCTTTGAGCATATAAATTCATCAAATAAGATATATTGATTACTTATTTAACTTGTAAGTGATATTGATTAAATTAAATTAGAATTGGTTAGTTCTAATTGCTTTTAACTCATAAGGCCATGTTTCTAAGTTATACTTGATAGTAGGAATTGATGATCCTGAACTTGTATAACTTATAATAGTTATAATAGATTAAGTAGGTAACAATAGATATTACCTATGTGTAGTGGAGTCTCTTGCTTCTTATTGATTTACTTGTTACATTTGCATTATTTATACTTTGTGCCATTACATTGATCATGTCATACAAGATAACATTGTTGCATGAAATGAAAACATAGAATAATTAGGATAACATTTCCATTGGGTTCAGTTTTTGGTCAGTTCTTGTGCACTTTTACCTCCTCTAGACAGGGGTAAGGAGATATAAGGGATAATTTAGCATTACTTATTGAGGAGTATTGTGTTAAGTTAGAACCTAAATAGTCTTGTAGATGTTCTTGACTCCTCAGCCACTTATGGATTTGTCCACATAAGTAATCTAAAATAACTAAAACTTATTGCATGTGAATTTTCTGCCTCCTGAGTTCTATTTCTATTTCTACACTAGCCCATAAAGGCTATGGGAGTTCTGCCCTAGCCCAAAAATGATAAGTAAATTTACTATGGACCGATTAGCTAGCCCTTCTGATATGGTAGTCTTCAAATTCTTATTTACTATTTTACTGTTACATTTTTACTACAGTTAGCCTTTACTTTACCTACATACTTTTATACTTATCTAGCTTTACTAATTACTTATATATATCATTATTAGATTACTCTATGTGATTATCAGCATGTTTAGGATAGACTTCTTCTTTTGGTATTTGCTTTACTTTATTTATACAAGTATGGCTTACCTTGTTATAGTATTAGTATTGAGGTATGTTCATTTACCTCATACGTTGCTTAGTTATAAATACTGTTATTTATAACTTACCATATCCCTTTGTATGCTTATCGCACCTATATTCTTTGTTTATTTTATAGTCTAAGTAAATCGTGATATCATTAAATTCACATAATATAATAGCCTAAAATGTGCTTAAACAATATGTCTAACAAGATTTCTTTTTCTTGGCTAGGGCCCTCGCATTGTGAAATCGATAATGTTAGGATCTGTTCAATTTGAGGAGCTTGTGCCTATGGAGTAGTCATTCTTGGAAGAGGAGCATAGTGGAGCAAAAGAATAGTAGATCTATATTCTTTTATTTGTGAGGATGAGAGTTGCAATTTTGCATTCATAAACTTATTTAAATTTTTGTAATAATACGGGTTCCTATGATTGTTTTCTTATTTTACTATTTATTCTAAGCAGCATTATTATTTTTCTTACTTATATTGTGGTAAATTAGATGTAGTTCTTACATTTCTTGCTTCTGTACTCTGTGATTGTATATACTCAGTGAATGATTCCGCTATATATATTCAGGGCACATCCTTCCCTTTTTAGTGTTTTGAAGATCTTACCTTAATCTAATGATAAGTGAGAGATTTGCAAGAGTGGCACACCTCCCCTTGACCTAAACTTGTGGATTAGGTGGCGGGGCACCACATTATGTGCCTGGATTGAACCTTATTGAATTCATCTTTAAGCACTAGACATAACTTAGTTCGAATTTGGGGACACTCTTTTTGGAGATGAACCCAAACCTGAACGCTTTATTCCGTAGCAGAAGCGGTTTGAGAAAGAGCGCACACTTAGATTTGAGGACCAAGGTTATGTGACGGTTACCAAGTAATCTCAAAAATTATAAAATCATAAGAGAAAAGACACAGCGCATGCATGCAAGTTTAGAGCACACAAAGAACATCCAAACATAAAAAAATACATGGAAAACCTAATAATGGGAAAAACCACAAAGCCACACCATAAGAAAATCCAGTAGAAATCACTAAAGGTTAGAGAGTTATAAAAAGCTTATCACCTTAGCACAAATGCTCAGGATCTTACTCTAATATGGAGAGGAGAAGAAGCAGCCACCGCCTGGAGTATCTCCTCCAACATATAAGAGCTAACTTACACTATAGCTCCCTAAGGATTCAGCCTAGGGTTCCTCTCCTCATAGCAATCTTTGCCTTTAAATTGATATGCCCACTTAGGTTTTCCCTCAACCTATTTTCTTAAGTAGCCAGCTAAGAAAATGGGCCCTAAAATGTCCAGAATGCCCTCCAAATTTGCTTATGGTGTAACTTGCACCGTGCATATTTTTTCCTAGTGCTACGACGCATCATAGCACCCGTGTTCTCAAATTGAATCCACTGTGATGCACTGCGGCATGCCACAACGCGCTGTAGTACCCACAGTCTCGAGTTTTGGCTGTTGTGGCGCGCTGTAGCGCCCGCACCTCAAGAAGGACCCACTGACTCACTGTGGAGCGCTATAGGGCCGATTTCTGCTATGGCGCGCTGCAGCACCTGCTACTCAATTTTTACAGCTGAGGCATGCAACAGCACCTCAGCTCTCCAGTAAGAACTGCATGGGTCACCATGGCACGCTACAATGATTTTGCTGCTCCTGGGCACTATAGGCTCTCTACACATAACATCTCTAAGGAAGACTATTGTTGCTTAAATATAAATAAAACATCAAAGTAATTTGACATTTAAATTTGACAAAAAATGAGTACTTAAACTTGACCCCTCAATAAATTGCATGTTAAACCCAACTCTACCTACCTTCTCAACTTATAGTTTCTAATCAACAAAACTCTGATTTCTAAATTAGAATCAACAACACAAACTAAACCATTATTCAAACATCAGTGAAAACAAATATACTTTAGTAATGAAACACTCCATTCTCAGTGGATGATAATTCTTAGGCTATAATCCCTTATTACTTCAGACCACATGCACTTGCATGTGAGCCCAGATGTGTATTTTCTATTTGTCACATAGATACCTAAGACTAAATAGGAGAAGAAGCACAAACAAAAGATTCCTTATGCTTCAGCAATTAGAAGCTTGATGTACACAATAATATTCATGAAACCATATATTGCACATACAGTGAGAGTAGTCAGCAGATTCATGGGAAACCCATAAAAGCACCATTGGAATGTGATCAATTAGATTTTGAGGTATTTGAAAGATACAGCAGGAAATGCAATTTTCTATGGTAGGTCTGACATTTCTCTACAGGGTTATGTAGATTCAAATCTTATAGAAGATGTTTATAGTCAAAGGAGCACTACTATATATATATATATATATATATATATATATATATATATATATATATATATATATGGCCACATTGGGAAGTGCATTAGTGAGCTGGATCTCTAGGCTACAAAACATTATTGTTTTATCTACCATGGAGGCGGAGTATGTCGCCATCACTGAGGTGAGTAAGGAGATAATTTGGTTGAAGAGTCTTATGGCAGAATTGGGCAAATAATGCAATATTTCATGCTAGAACAAAGAATATACAGCTTTGATACTACTTTATCAGGACACTATTAGAAGAAGGACAGCTTGGATTTGAGAAGATTTACACTTCTAAGAATACCACTAACATGCTTATGAAAGCAGTAATAGTAAAGAAACTGAACCTATGCTCTACTTTAGTTGGCCTCAGTACGTGAAGAGAGAGTAGGTTTGAGCCACACCACATTCTTGATAGAAATTCAAGAAGTTAATGAATGATCAAGGTTAAAAGAGGGATGATCCCAATAGGTCTCCAAATGGTAGATTATTGGGATATGGATATCATTTAGATCATTATGGATATACTAATGGAGCTTTGGTGGGCTTTTGGGAGGTTTCAAGGTGATACATGACAAGTTGGAGAAGCTGAGCTATAGCATGCACCATGACATCCATCAAACAGAGATCAGGGTGCTACAACACACCATGGAGGGAGGAAGTTCAGAGATTGGGGCACTACTTCCCATAGTGGTGCGCCATAGCGCACCCCAGTGGCAGACAATCTAAATCCTGGGGCACTATAATGCATTGTGGCATGCTATAGCGTGCCCAATGACATGCAGTCTAGGTGGTTGAATATATAAGGAAATATTATGGAGATGTTTTCTAATGCAAGATAAGTGTTTGGTTGTTGTTAGAGAGTACCCAAAAAGGTGGTGGCTATTCCTCTTCTCATTCAACCTAGAGTAAGAATTAGTGTTCCCTACTAAGAAATAAATCAATTGGGAGGTTGTGTAAGTAGTAGATTATGCTTGTTCTTATGAAGGTGAATCTCTTTGAAACTCTGTAATCTTCTATATTCATAGTGAAATTTTGGTGTGGAGTTGCTATATAGTTTTTCCCATCTTTTGGTTTTCCACATAAAAATATTTATGTTTGGATGCTTGTGGTTGTGCATGTGCATGTTCTGTGATTTTTTATTTCTGTGCTTGGTTGAGTTTTACGATTGCTTGGTAACTGTCAATGTAGCCCCAGTGCTCAAGCTCAAATCGCCTCTGCTGCAGTGCTCACATCAAGTAACAATAAATAGCATATGTCAGGGCATGCTTGGGCATTCATTATTTGATTTGCATTCAATTCTCTAGGTGATGCTTTGTTCTAAAGGAGAGTTATGACATGCCACATCATGTGGATCTTTGTGGTTAGCATTATGATGCACCATAGCACCTACGCTTTGGGCTGGGATGCCTAAACTTGTAGTTGCATTGAGCTTCAATATGCTTGAGTGTGATATAACACCTGATGATCTGAACTGTGCACATGGGAGCTTTGTAGCATCCGTGATTCATGAGATTATATTGTGCACTCTTACTTATGTGTGCCAATGTGCGCTGTAGCATCAGACACTCTGGATTAAATGCTAGGGCGTGCTGTAGCTCCTAGCCTTCTGCTCCTTTGAATTGTAATTTCATTCATTTTGCTAGATCTTCTCTTTGTGCTTCAAGAACATAAAATTGTGAAAATATAACTTAAAATAGACACAGATCACATCAAAACACACATAATTAACTCATTAAGTCTGCCCATCTATTTGAGGATGGCAGGTTGTACTCATTGTGCCAAAAGGGAGAAATGAATCTATTATCACGATCTGAAACTATAGTTTTTGGTGTACTATGAGGAGAATAAATTTCTTGATATATAACCTAGCAAACGTTTTTTAGAGAATCAATTTGTCAGATAGGTATAAAATGCAATGATTTTGTTAATCTGTCAATAATAACCCATATAACATTCCTGAATTACTACGAGGCATACCTATTATAAAATCCATGAAAATGTCAGTTCATTTCCATTTATGTATTCTTAAGTTTTAGGAGTCCACCGAATTTGTTATTCTCTGCCTTTACTAAATAGCAAGGATGATACTTGGCCACAAAATCTGCTCAATCTCTCTAAATATATATCCACTCAAATATCTTTTTAAGGGTTTGACACATTTTATTATTTCCTAGATCAATGGTATAACCAGAATTATGAGTTTCTATAATAAGTTTAATCTAGATTTCCTTGGGAACCCATATCATTTATCCTTGGTAAATTGAATCACTACTTCTTAACCATTATTCAATTCTTAGCCCATTTTTAATATTTGTTTTTAGCTTAGGATAACTATCATCTTTCTTCTAGGCTGCTGAAGTTCTCATCTTTTAAGAAGGTTCAGCTTCACATACTGCCAAATGATTTAACAAATCCTCTCTTCGATCAACACAATTTTCATCCTTTCAAATTTATTTTCTAATAAACTATTGACAATCAAATATTTTAAGATTGTCTTATTACTTTGTGTACCAGTTACTACATTTGCTTTGTTAAGATGATACTGAATTTCTATATCATAATCACAAATTAATTCTAACTATATTTTTGCCTACAGTTTATTTCTTTTTGAGAGAAAAAATTATTAATACTTTGATGTTCTATAAATATTTCACATTTCACTCAATACAAATAATGTTTCCAGATTTTTAATGTAAATACTACAACTGCCAAATCTAAATCATGCACATTGTAGTTTCTTTTGTTCATCCTTAGTTGTTTGGAGGAAAAAGCTATAAATTTATTTTCTTACATTATGACACATCCTCATTCTAATTTTGAAGTGTCAGGAAGAACTTGAAAATTTTTACCTTCCTGAGGTAGGACTAGCACTTGTGCGGAAGTTAGCACTTATTTTAACAGTTAGAATGCTTCTTCATACTCCTAACACCACATAAAAGGGACTTCCTTCCGGGTTAATTTTGCTAGCATTGCTGTAATTTGTGAGATGCACAAAAATACTATAATAACCAGCTAGACCCAATAAGCTTCTGATAATAGCAATTATTTTAGGCTGAGTCCATTCTTGAACAACACTTATCTTCCTCTTATCCACCTTTATACCATTAACATCAATTACATGACTTCAGAATGCTAAGAGTTCAACCATAATTCACACTTGGAGTACTTAGTAATAATTTTGTATCTCTCTACAGTTCTAATACTATTCTTAAATGCACTTCATGCTCTTCATCTTTTTTAGAATAAATTATAATATTATATATAAATACAATGATGAATTTATTTGAACAAGGATTTAGAATCCTTTGCATAAGATCTGTAAATTTGGATGGTGCATTAGTTACTCCAAAAGACATATATAAGAACTCATAAAATTCATATCTAATTATGAATTCAGTCTTAGGAATGTCTTCCTCTTTAACTCTTATTTGATAATATCCTGACCTCAAATCAAATCTTAAGAACACATTTGCTCCTGCCAACTGATCAAACAAATCATCTATTTTAGCATTGGATATTTATTTTTAACTGTCACTTTATTTAGCTCCTAATAGTCTAGACACATCTGTATCGATCATTCCTTCTTAATGAAGAAAATTGAAGCTTTCCATAGAGACATATTAAAGATTATAAACCCTTTATCTAATATATATTGCAATTGCTCCTTTAGTTCTTAAAACTTTGGGTGCCATTCTTTAGGGTACTTTAGATTTAGGCTGAGTCCCATGAATCAATTCAAATGAAAATTCAACTTACCTTACTGGAGGTAATCCTGGTAATTTATCAAGAAATACATCCATAAATTTTTTCACTGCTTAGTTTCTTCCATAGGCTTATTTTCTTTATGACTTCCTATTATTATTGCTAAATAAGCAACACAACCTTTTCTTATCAATCTTTTACTTTCTATTGCATTAATCATAGATGCAACAATGCCTAGTCTTCTAATAAAATTTTTAAACATCTTCCCTAAATTTACAATATCCTTCTTCTTTTGACAATCAATAATAATATTATATTTACTCACAATTCATACCCAAAATTATGTCAAATTTTATTATTAGCATAATTATGAGTTTTGCCTCAAACGATTGGTTACTGATTGAGACCTTCAATTTACTAAATTTACCTGCGCTTAATTTTGCTCCAATGGCATTTGAACATGCAATAGCTTACCTAGTTTGTTTTGTTGGAGGTTTAATACTTATGCACATTCTATTGATATGAACAAATGACTGGTGCCCGTATCATATAGTGTGCCATAAGGTTTATTATGGATATAAATTATGCATATGTTTTATAGTTTTGAATAGCTCATTATCTAATGCAGAAAGATAGAGGCACAGATTTTATTTATTAAAAGGAAATAGACTTACATTAAATTTGAAAGCATACCTAATACTACATCATTATCTTCAGTAGTGACAACTAATGTTAGTGCGTATACCCTAAGCAGTGCAGCATGCTGATTTACAAATTTACCCTTTTGATTATTACTTTTAGCTGCATTAGGGATTATTGGAGTAGGTTCGGGTGCTCTCCTTAAGATAAAGTTGGTTTTTCTTCAGGTAGAGGCATAATACCTAATGCTAGAGCTTAAGGTCTAATAGGTACTGAGCTCTACACCATTGTAGGATGATTGATGTACATCTATCTATGGTCTAATGAGATTTGAATTCCCAATATTTATGCCTTGATCTCTCACAATTATAACACATGCTTCCCTGATGGCAGCACTTGCTATAAGGATGTGGCTTTTGGCATCTCGGTGTTTACCTTGCTTGCTGTTGCTAGGTCATTTAATAGACCTTCAGAGGTGGCGGTCTATTTCTTTTAAATACTTTAGATTTTAATAGAGGTGGTAAGGCTCTCTTCCGCTTCTCTTTATATTATAAATGTTCTATCGATCGAGCTCCTTCTAGAAGCTTAGCAAAACTATTATAGTGATGAGATACTAAGTAATCCTTGATAGATTCCTTCAATCCTTTCAGGAAATGACTACATCTGCAACGTTATTTCTCTCCAAATTTTTGAAAATCTTGATAATCTTCTAAATTCCATTTGATAGACTAGGATAGTTCTATCTCCTTGGGTTAACTACTTAGTTCATCTCTTATGATTGTTTGGGCAGAAAGTGAAATAGATCTTTCTTGAACACTTCCTCAAATTCTTCCCATGAAACTATCTATACTTCCCATCCAGTAAATTGAGAATTTAATTTGTTGTCCCACTTGTACTCAGCTTCTTCCACAAATACATGAGTAGTTATGTGAATGACATCACTTATATTGAACATAGTATTAGATGATAAATATTTTTCTATAATATTTAACCAATTGGTGGCTTCAATGGGTGTACCAGATCCATTGAAGGTAGGAGGATTTAAATGAAGGAAAGCATGTAGGAATCCATCCACCATAGAACTGGATGTTGCTTGGCAATTAACTTGTATGACTTAAGGAATAGGTGAGTTTAGAGATATTTGGTCACTTCAATTTCAGTTTCAACTAAGATCTTTGCCATTTCTACCAAAGTCCTAATCTCATCTGAAGTTGATGCAGAACTTAGTGGTACTATCTCTTGATTGGAGTATTTGAATATGGATTCATTCTGATAAAGAAAAATAATAAAAGCTGACTCAGAAGCAAGCAAAGAAAGATTTTATTACTTTATATTTGAGTACATACTTTAGGATATATAATAGCTGATAAAGGAAGAAAGACCACTACTTAGTCAGTATGAGAGTACATTTATTTACAATATTTAGCATAGAAAAGAAGACCAAAATTTAATAAGGTAGGTGGATGATGAAGCCTTCTACTTTCTCATATCATCTCCCAATATGCATAATCCCACTATTCTTCTGCATTCTCTTAAAAGGCTTATCCATAATCAAGATGTGAATGTGGTTTGGACATCCAATAGTATGAAAGGCATATGTCACCCTATAGAGCCACACCCTGCTATTGAGGGAAAATCATTACCTCTAAAACTAGGGGATCTTAGTATCTTATTAAGGATATCTACTCTAGCTAATGACACTCTATAGTAGAGTCTTCCAAATCTGGTGCCACTATGATGATAGCTCTCCTAATAATGATAGAATAGTCTAGAGTAATATGATAATTTTGATTCATTATTTGCCATCTATTTACAATATTATTATTATTATTATATAGCTAGACTCTTTTCGTATGTCGATTTGGCAAGTTTACTACGATTGTGAGGATGGTCAGAGCTTGAAGACTAATCTGGGTGCACGCAAAAGTTCACTAGACTTGACAAATAATGAATGAAATACCCCTCATTTCTAGCTTAATACAATGCCAAACTTTGAATTAGCCTTTTGTTCTTTCATTTTGATTAATATGTTATAGTGTAGTGAACTCAATTGAGTTCAATCAAGCTCAACTTGGCCCGTTACTTGCTCCTGTGAATAGTAGTCAACAATAAACCCTAAGTGTGCCTTAACTATCGAGCAGTGATTGAGACGGTAAGGATTTGGCTCAATTAAGGATTTTAGGTTCTTAGGATTTACCTCATCTCACTGAATGTTTCTTGTTGGGAACAAGATCTCTATAAATCTCCTAAGCCTTTGAGGATCGAGGAATGCATTGACGGTTACCAAGCAAGTCTAGAAATCACAAATCACAAGACAAAGATCACAGCACATACGATCATCCAAACACAAAGATATACATGAAAAACTCAAGAATGAGAAAAACCATGGAGCCACACTAATGAGAAAATCCACTAGAAAACAACTTGAATTTTACAAAGTTACAAGAGCTATATCACCTCAACACAAAAATGGTGGCTCTACTCTTAGAATGGAGAAAAGAAGAAATAGCTACCTCCTAGAGTTTCTTCTCCAACCTGCAAGATCTTTCTTGCACAACAGCTCCTAAGGGTTTAGCTTAGGGTTCTTCTCTTTTCAAGCAGCCTTAGCCTCCAAATTTGATATGCGAACTTCTTAGGTTTTCTTCCAATACTTAGGCTTAAGTAGTTAGCTCTATTTCGGACTCCAAAAGTACAAAATACCACCCAGATCTGCTTAAAATGAAACCTGGAATGAAAGCAGAATTCCACCGGATGCTGTGGTGTGCCGCAATGCCAGGCTCTCTGTTTGACACCAGCTGCGGCGCACGGTAGTGCCAAGCTCTCGGGATGAGACCCGCTACAGCACACCGTAGCGCCCGTATTTAATTCCTCTGCGGTGCGCTGTAGCAGCAATTTTTGTTGAGGCGCGATGTAGCAGTAAGTTTTGCTGAGGCACGCTGTAGCATCAATTTCTACTAAGGCTCGCTGCAGCATTGAATTTTGTTGAGGTGCAATGCAGCCCTGTCTTCTCTATTCTTGACTGCTGAGGCACGTGACAGCACCTCTGCCTCAGGTTTGGGACCGCTTGGGCATGTCGTAGTGTGCCACAGTACTCTGTAGTGCCTGTGCTATTCTTGGGCACTAAATTCACCACAACACAACACTCTCTCACTTGGAGACCTTTAGTAAAACTTCTATCCTTTCCATCATTGACCCTTCACTGTCTTCTTCGATGTCTGTGAAGGACTGTGGTGTGGCTCATCACCCCTCTCTCTTCATGTATTAAGGCCAACTGAAGCTACACATTGCTTCAGTTTCTTCACTGTTATTGCTTTGGTAAGCATATCAATTGGATTCTTAGAAGTATGGATCTTCTCCAATCCAAGCTATCCTTCTTTTGACAGTGTCCAGCTGAAATGGTAATGAAGGTGAATATGCTTTGTCCTGGCATAAAAAGCGGTATTCTTAGCTAGGTAAATTGTGCTCATACTATCACTGTAGAGTCTCACATCTTTCTGCTCCTTGCCCAATTCTTCCATGAACCCCTTCATCCAAATCATCTCCTTACTTGCCTCTATAATGGCAACATATTTCGCCTCCATGGTAGATAGCAATACAATGTTTTGTAGCTTGAAGTTCCAGCTCACCACTACACTTCCCAATGTATACAAATAGCCTATAGTTCTTCTCCTGCTATCAATCTCTCCTGCAAGATCTGAATCTACATATCCTTATAAAATAATATCAGATCTTCTAAAGAATAATACTTTGCCTGTTGTACCTTTCAGATACCTTAGGATCCACTTGACCGCATCCTAATGGTGCTTTTCTTGGTTTCCCAAGAATATGCTGACCACTTCCACTGCATAGGAAATGTCCTGTCTCGTGCAGATCATCGTGTACATCAAGCTCTCAACTGTTGAAGCATAAGGAACCTTATTCATATGCTCTTTCTCCTCTCCAGTTTTCAGCATATGTTCTTTTGATAAGCTGAAGTGACTTGCTAGGGGAGTGTCCACCGGTTTTGCTTCATTCATATTAAATCTTTTGAGCACCTTTTCAACATATTTATTCTGTGACTGCTTTAGAATTTTTGCACTTCTCTTGCTCTTGATTCTCATTCCAAGAATCTGCTTAGCCGACACCAAGTCCTTCATGTCAAACTCCTTTGACATAAGCTCTTTCAGCATCTTTATCTCCTCCATGTATGATCCTGTGATCAACATGTCATCCATATACAGTGATAGGGTAATATAGGAGGACTTATGCTGCTTTATAAAACATCAGTGATCCGTCTGGCATCTCTCGTACCCTGATTCTGACATGAACCTGTCAAATCTCTTATACCATTGCTTTGGCACCTTCTTCAAGCCATAAAGGCTCTTCTTGAGCTTGCACACTAGCTCAGACTTTCCTTTCTCTTTAGCCTTGTACCCTTTAGTCTATTACATGTAAATTTCCTCTTCCAGTTCTTCGTGAAGGAATGCAGTTTTGACATCCATTTGCTCCAGATGCAAATCTTCAACTGCAACTAAGTTCAGAACTATCTTGGTGGTTGTCATCTTTATAATTGGGGTAAAGATCTCACTGTAGTCAACCCCATGCTTTTGTTGGAAACCCCTTACTATAAGTCTTACTTTGTAGTGCTTGCTTCCATTCACTTCTTCCTTCACCCGATAAACCCACTTGTTCTAAAGGGCTTTCTTCCCAACTAGCATGGGTGCTAACTCCCATGTCCTATTTTACATGAGTGATATCATTTCATCATTCATGGTAGCCTCCCATGTGCTTGAATCTTCTACTTGAAGTGCCTCTTTTAAGCTTTTTGCTTCACCACTCTCTATTAGCAACAAATAGAACAAAGGAGAGTACCTCTGTGGTGATCTAGACACTCTTGTAGATCTTCTTAACATGAGTGCTTGTGGCTCCACATTGACACCCTCCTGAGCTTATTCATGTTCTCCAACATCTGGCTCAACGTTGTCATCAATCTCTATGTGTCGGGGTTCATAATCTAAAGCATCCTTGGAGTCAGTCTTGACTCCCATACTATCCTTGTACAACTTTTATTGAAAGTGTCATCCATGCTTCTGATGACTTTCTAGTTTTGATTGTCCCAGAATTTGTAACTGAACTCACCTGCACAATATCCAACAAATACGCATTTGATCGCCTTACCATCAAGTTTGCTCCTGGATTCTGCATCAATGTGCACATAGGATGAGCAGCCACATGCCATGAGGTAATTCAGTTCATCTCCTTTCTGCTCCAAGATTCATTGGGAATCCCTTTATTCAAGGGTATGGAAGGTCCCCTATTTATTATATATACAGCCATGTTAATAGCTTTAGCCTTGAACTTCTTCGGTAGGCCTGCATGCAAATTCATGCTCCTGGCTCTCTCTATGATTGTCCTACTCATCCATTCTGCAACACTATTTTCTTGTGGTGTTCTAGGGACTGTAAACTCCCTCTTAATCCCTCTCAAGGCATAGAACTCCTTAAACTCCTATCACAGTACTAGCTGCTGTTGTCAGACCTTAAGCATTCCAGCTTAAATCTTATCTTATTCTCCACCAAAGCTAACCACTTTCCAAATACATTAAATACATCAGATTTATGTTTGAGAAAGTAAACCCATACCTTCCTTATATAATCATAGATGAAAATGATGAAGTATGTTGCTCCACCTATGGAAAATGTAAGAGCTGGTCCCCATACATCCGTATGCACCAACTCTAATTTCTTGCTTTTTAGTTCTTCTCCACCTTTGGAGAATGAAACTTTCTTCAGCTTGTCCAGCATGCAATCTCACAAAAGTCCAAGTCCACTAACTTCAGTCCTTGGAGCTTTCCTTTTCGACTGTAGAGATACTAGCCCCCTCTCACTCATATGGCCAAGCCTTCAGTGCCATAGATCTGCATTCATCTCCTTTACAGCTACAATAGTATCAGACACTTTATTAATCAAGTAAAGTATACCTTCCTTGCTGCCCTGTACAATAATGAGTGCACCCTTGGTGTATGCTTTTCCAAGTCTTGATTTACCTCGCCAAGACATAGACCTATTCCTGGCATGTCTCCTCTCGACATGTCTCCCTCTGCTTTTAACATTCAGTGCTGAGGTAGATGCCTCGCCATGAGATTTCCTCCACATCTTCTCATTCAGCACAAGCCCAATGATGTCATCGAACATCAATGACACATTTCCTGATGAATTGCTTATGGCTATAACTAGCCCATCTCAACTGTCCGGCAATGAAGAAAGGAACAACAAAGCTCAAATCTCATCATCAAAACTGATGCCCACCAAACTCAACTGGCTCATCATGGTGTTGAACCCATTGAGGTGTTTAGTCACTAAATGGACATCCACCATCTTCTTATTAAACAATCTCTTCATCAAGAAAACCTTATTCGAAGCTGAGGGCTTCTCATACATTCTTGTTAGGGCATTCATGAGATATACAGTAGTTTTCTCATTAATAATATTAAAAGCAATAGAAGAAGACAGTAAAGCAGTACTATCAAGAACCTCCCATTCTTCATCAGCTATAGTTGTAGGTTTCTTGTCAACTCCTTTCAATGGATGATACAATTTTTTTCTAGTAGAGCAGATCCTCCATTTGCATTTTCTAGAATAAGAAGTTTGTTCTGTTAAACTTCTCAATCTTGTGTCTCATTTCTTTGGCCATTTCTCCCACTCAAACAAGCAAACCCTCCTTAGCAACAAGGCAAAGAACCTCTCTCTGATACTTCTTATTGAGAACAAGATCTCTATAAGTCTCCTAAGCCTTTGAGGATCGGGGAATATGTTGATGGTTACCAAACAAGTCTAAATATTACAAGACAAAGATCGCATAATATACAATCATCCAAACACAAATATATACGTGAAAAACCCTGAATGGGAAAAACCACAAAGCCACACAAATGAGAAAATCTTGTAGAAAATAACTTGAAGTATACAGAGTTACAAGAGCTATATCACCTCAGCATAAAAGCTGTAGTTCTACTCTTAGAATAGAGAAAGGAAGAAGCAGCTACCTCCGGTAGTTTCTCCTCTAACCAGCAAAATCTTTCTTGCATAGTTGTTCCCTAGGGTTTAGCTTAATGTTCATATCCTTTCAAGCAGCCTTAGCCTCCAAATCTGATATGCCAACTTCTTAGGTTTTCTTCCAACACTTAGGCTTAAGTAGTTAACTCTATTTCAGACCCCAAAAGTCCAAAATACCCTCAAAACTGCTTAAAACAAAACCTAGAACAAAAGCAGAATTCCTCCAGGGGCTGCGGCATGCCGCAGCTCCAGGCTCTCCGATTGACACCCACTGCGGCACGTGGTAGCGACGAGCTCCCAGGATGAGACCTACTACGGCGCCCCGTAGCACCCGCATTTGATTTTGCTGTGGCATGCTGCAGGAGCAATTTCCATTGAGGCGTACTACAGCCCTGCCATCTCTGTTCATGACCACTAAGGTGCACGACAGCACCTCTGCCTCAGGTTTGGGACCGCCTAAGTGCGCTATAGTGCGCCATCGTGCGCTGCAGTGCATGTGTTGTACCTGGGAACTAAAGTCTTTGCAATACAACATTTGTATACCTTAATTTTGTCTCAACACCCTTTGTAACTCAAAGATTTATAGATTACCCTAAACCTTGAGTTACATCTTTTGTGAGCGTAATTGGAGGAGGAAGGCGCTCGGTCCCCATTAAACCTACATCCAGTTGGGCCTGATAATAGAAATCGATATACCAAAATGTATTCTTTGAGGAGAGGGATCATTTAAGTACAAAAATCCTAAATGAGATCACCTAGGTTGATCTAGCCTACGTCAAGATCGTTGACCATTTAAGGCTTACTATGGAGGGGCAATACTCCCTCCTCAGTGAACCGCTTAGCTCAATTAGGGTTCAATTATGGATCCATTACACTCCTTGGGTCAAGGCTGATCCAAGGAACATTAAATCCCTAAAGGAGGCAGCCTAAATCATCAAGTGCTAGGCCAACCCTGAGCATTGTACGTTACTGTACATGCTAGCCCTATTGAGCTTCAATTGAACTCACTCTAGCTTAATTGAGCTTGATAATTATTACGATGCATATGAAAATAGCATTTGCATAAATAAATGAAGCAAAGAAGGACAAATATGAATATGAATTAAGGTACCTTGGCCTATGGGTTTATCAAATGAGGTCACCTAAGCTCTAATGTACAGATTGCTAACATGACTCAGCTAGTTTCTTGAGCTCCAACCATCGTCTAGGATTCATCATCTACTCATCAGAAGTATTTTTCGCTAGTCTTAGATGTCAGGTGGCTTGTGTGGAGGTAAAGAGTTGATGGGAGTGTGAGAGGTAGAGAAGGGAAATTGGTCTCCTGAATGGCCTAATGATTCCTCTCGGTCGCTTGACCCAAAAAAAGGAAAGAAAAAGATCATGGGGAGAAAAAGGGCAACCCTAGTGTGTTCCTCCTCTGCCATAAGCGATTATGCTGTGCTGGAGAAGACGATGCAGCATAGTACTCTAACCTACCATGGCCATCATATATGATCAGGCAGCCTTGATTTGATCCAACAATTTTAATAAGCCAAGGTTTGCTGCTGATCATTGGATCTGGGCCTTAGTCCAACAGTTGGATCTGGTCCTTGATCCAACAGTTGGATCTGGTCCTTGGTCCAACAGTTGGATCTGGACCTTGGTCCAACAATTGGATCTTGATGAGATTGCAAGATTAAATTTCATCGTCTAATCCTTTGGACAAAAAGGAAAAATGTTCTAGATTCACTGAATCTATTGTTTGTTGTTCATAGTCGAATAGAGAATTTGCACCTCAAATGAAAGTGGTGATTAAGCCATCGGGATTAATATGGAAAAAATTTTAATTAATTTAAAGTTAGTATTAATTCATAGAATTTGTATTAATCAAAATATGATGGCCAAAAGAGCTCCAAAATTTTCTAAATTACACTGTAATGCTATATTGCCAGATTAGATAATCTAATCCAACAATAAGTGTTATCATAATACTTAATATTGAATTAGTAAATCATATAAAAATCTCTAAGATGAGAAAATAGATGCATTATATAATATAAGTATAAATCATTCTAGTCATCCAGATAAGAAAGGAGAAATACATCACAGAAAAAGCAAAGTAAAACATCCATATTTTAATAAAAGTTATACAAACATTTTAAGATGTGATGACATTCATCCTCATGGGAAAGATAAAAAGAAAAGGGGCTAAAGGACACCCGTACTACCACATGTTGACACTCGTATTGCCACGGTGGTAATCATTGGGGGAAGATGTCGAGATGACTAGGCTAGGATGAAGATCCATAGTGCTAGAAATGTTCTTAGCCATGCGATCACACTTAAAATTTGGTGGCAGAGATTAAATCAAGGGCAGGCACTAATCTGGGCCATCTGATCAGACCGAAGAAATCATAGAATAGCTAGATGGAGCTGGAGGGTTTTTTGTCACGCGTTCGAGCTCCACATCGAATTAGCTGTAGTCCCAATAGTGAATCCATAGTCTCAACCAACTGTTAAGATTAATTAGGGGAATGAAATTAAATTCAATTTATGCTCAAATGATATCCAAAAAATTCACAATTATCTAATTTTGGTGTGAGAAATTTAAAAATGCAATTATAATTTGATTGGAGATCAATTTAATTTAACTAAGTTTCAGCACATTAAATTGATTAAAATAATTAGTGATTTTTAAAACAAGATGAACTTCCAGAACATAATATCTGCAGCAGAAGTAATTAATTAAAGTGTGCTCTTTCTTATTGAGAACCAGGGTTGTGTTGACATTTACCAAGGAAATTCAAAACACTAATTTACAAATAATATATCACAACACATGCATGCAATGTAAACACGAGCACACAAACATCCAAACACAAAGGATTATATGAAAAACCTAAGAATGGAAAAAACTACGGAGCCACACCACAGAAAAATCCACTAGAAAACCTGAAGAGGTAATGAGTTACAAAGAGTTTATCTCTTGATTGAAAATACACAAGCTCTTACTCTAATATGGAGAGGAGAGGAAGCAGACACCACTAGGAGTCTCTTCTCCAACATGCAAGGGGATTCTTAAACTGCATCTTCCTTAGGGCTTCACTTAGAGATCTCCTCCTCACAACTGGCACAAGCCTACAACTAAAAATGCCAACATAATAAACTCCTCCCAGTTTTTCACTTAAGTACCCAGCTCACATTTGGACCCTGAAAGGTTCAAAACTCTCTCTAATTTACTTAGGGTGTAACTTGAATTAGTGTTGAAGTCTGCTAAGCACTACGGCGCACCGTAGCTGTCGAGTCTCAGGTTGAAACCCGCTACAGCACACGGTAGCGCCCGCGTCTTGGGTTCTCACCCGCTGCGGCGTGCGGTAGTGCCCGTGTCTAGAGTTGGCACCCGCTGCGGCACGCCGCAGCGCCTGCGTCTTAAGTTGGCACTCACTGCATCATGCAGTAGCGCTCGCATTACAGATCATTTGCAACTTGGGATAGACCTTCTGCAGCGCGCGACAACACCAATTTCTGCGGCAACACCAATTTCTGCTGTGGTGTGCTGTAGCGCATGCTTTTCTAGTTGTTGACTGCTGAGGTGCACGATAGCGCCTACATCTCGATGAGTGACCACCAAAGCACTCCATGATGCGTTGCAATGCTTGTGTTTATTCTAGACTTCACTCCTTGTTTTGAATCTCCTCAAAAACTCCCAGAAGAGGAACACCATTTTCGTCTATATGATGGACTAAATGCTCTCAACAATACAATAGTCTCCCATTTAGAGACCTTTATGAAATCATGTCCTCATCCAACTTTTATTCTTCATTGTCTTCTTCCATTCTTATTTAGAACGTGGTGTGGCACACCCGCTCTCTCTTCAGTACCGGGGCCAACTGAAGCTGCACATAGCTTTAGTTTCTCCACTATTATTGCTTTAGTAAGCATAGCAGCTGAATTCCTAGAAGTGTGGATCGTCTCCAATCTAAGTTATCCTTCTTCCTACATTATCCAGATGAAATGGTAACAGAGTTTAATATGCTTTGTCCTAGTATGAAATACTGCATTCTTGGCTAGATTAATAGCACTCATACTATCACTATAGAGCTTTACATCATTCTGCTCCTTGCCTAATTCTGCCATGAAACTCCTTAACCATATCATCTCCTTACTTGCCTCTGTACTGGCAACATATTCCACCTTCATGGTAGATAGCATCACGATATTTTGTAGCCTAATGATTCAGCTCATCGCTGCACTTCCTAAAGTATACACCTAACATGTAGTGCTTCTCTTACTATCAACATCTCTAGTAAGATCTGAATCTACATAACCCTGTAAAATAATGTCAGATCTTTTAAAGCATAAACCTTTGCTTAATGTACCTTTCAAATACCTTAGGATCCACTTGACCACATCCTAATGGTGCTTCCCTAGGTTTCCCATAGATCTTCTAACCACTCCCATTACATGGGCAATATTCGGTCTCGTGCAGAACATCGCGTACATCAAGCTCCCAACTGCTAAAGCATAAGGAACCTTCAGCATATGCTCTTTCTCATCTTTATATTTTTGCATCTACTCCTTTGATAAGATAAAGTGACTTGCTAAGGGAGTGCCTTTTCAAAATATTCTTTCTGTGACTGCTTCAGAATTCATGTACCACTTTCCTTATTGATTCTCATTCTAAGAATCTGCTTAGCCAGCCCCAAGTCTTTCATGTCAAGCTCCTTTGACATTAGCTCTTTCTGCATCCTTATCTCCTCCATGTCTAATCCTGGGATCAACATATCATCCACATACAGTAATAGAATAATATAAGAGAACTTACATTGTTTTATGTAATAATAGTGATCTGCTAGGCATCTCTTATACTCTGATTCTAATATAAATCGGTCAAATCTTTTGTACCACTGCCTTGGTGCTTGCTTCAAGTCATAGAGGCTCTTCTTGAGCTTGCACACTAGCTCACTTTTTTTTCTCTTGAGCCTTATACCCTTTAGGTTGTTGCATGTACAGGTCCTCCTCCAGCTCTCTGTGAAGAAATGTAGTTTTAACAACCATTTGCTCCATATGTGAATTCTCAACTGCCACAATATTTAGCACAACCCTGATAGTTGTCATCTTCATAATTGGGGTGAAGATCTCACTATAGTCAACCCCATGCCTTTGCTGGAAGCCCTTTACTACAAGTCTCACCTTGCAGCATTTTCTCCCATTCGGTTCTTCCTTTACTGATAAATCCACTTATTTTGAAGAGTCTTCTTCACAGTGGGTAGAGACACCAACTCCCATGTCCCATTTAATAAGAGTGATGTCATTTCATTATTTATGGTAGCCTCCCACTTAATTTAATCGTCAACCTGAAGTGCCTCTTCCAAGCTCTCTAGCTCACCTCCATATGTTAGTAATAGGTAAAATAAGAAAGAAGTATACCTTTGTGGCTTTCTTATGACTCTTGTGGATCTTTTTAGCATGGATGTTTATGGTTCAATATTGACACCCTCCTGAGCTTCTTCTTGTACTCCAACGTCTGGCTCAATATTGTCATCAATCTCTATATGTCGGGCTCTCCATCTAAAGCATCCTTGGAGTCAGTCTTGACTCCAATATAATTCTTGTACATTTCAATTTCATTGAAAGTAACATTCCTACTTCTGATGACCTTCTAGTTCTGATTGTCCTAGAATCTGTATCCTAACTTGCTCGCTCCATATCCAATAAATGTGCACTTGATCGCCTTAGCGTTAAGCTTGCTCCTTGATCTTGCATCAATGTGCACATATGAGCAGCCAAATACCTTAAGATGGTTCTGTTTCACCTCATTTCCGCTCCAATCTTGCTTGAGAATCCCTTCATTCAAGGGTACAAAAGATCCCCGATTGATTAGATATACCGCTGAGTTAACGGCTTCGGCCCAGAACTGCTTTGGGAGACCCATATGCAATCTTATGCTCCTAGCTCTTTTTGTGATTATTATGTTTATCTGTTCTGCAACACCATTTTGTTGTGGTGTTCTAAGGACTATAAACTCTCTCTTACTACCTTTCAAGGCACAAAACTCCTTGAATTGTCCATCACAGTATTTGCCGCCATTATCAGACATTAAGCACTTAAGATTTTGTTCTATCTCATTCTCCCCCAAAGCTAACCACTTTCCAAACACATCAAACACATCAAATTTATGTTTTAGAAAGTAAACTCATACCATCCCGTATGATCATCAATGAAAGTGACAAAATATGTGGCTCCAATTATGGAAGAAGTAGGAGCTGGCCCCCTTACGTCTATATGCACCAACTCAAGTTTCTAGCCGTTCAGCTCCCTTCCAACTTTGGAGAATGGAACCGTCTTTAATTTGCCTAGCACACAGTCTTCATAGAAATCTAAGTCTATTTACTTCAATCCTTGGAGCTTCCCCTTTGACTGTAGAGATTTCAATCCCTTCTTGCTCATGTGGCTAAGCCTATGGTGCCATAGATCTACATCTATCTCTTCTGTAGCTGCAATAAAGTTAGACACTTTATTGATCAGGTAAAGTGTACCTTCTATATTTCCCTATGTAATAATGAGTGCACCCTTAGTGACCTTCCACGAGTCTCTAGTGAAACAAGTGTTGTAGCCCTCTCTAGCTAGCTGGCTCACAAAAATCAGATTTCTCCTTAGACATGACACATGTCTTACTTCCTTGAGCTTCCAAACTGTACCACTTGGAAGATGAGCATCTACATCACCTATGCCAATAGTGTTGCACGCTTTATCATCTCCAAGATTTACTTCCCCAAGTTGCCCTTGGTGCAATTTGTGAAGGCACTCCTTGACGGAGTCGCATAAAAAGATGCACCCAAGCCCACTACCTAGGACTCCAGGTTGACAAGTGAAAGGATCATAGCATCCTGATCCTCCTCAGCTGAAACATTCACAGTGGGGTTCATTATCTTACCTCCACCACTTGGCTTCTTTAGGATAGGGCAGTCCTTTTTAAAATGACATGCCTTCCCATAGTTCCAGCAATCCATCCTTGCATTTTTGGGTTTTAATTTTTCTCATCGAGACATTGACCTATTTTTGTTGTCTCCTTTCAAATTGTCTTTTCCTACTTTCAGCATTCAGTGCCGAGGTAGATGTCTTCCTAATGCATAGCATCAATGAAATCATCATCAATGTGCCAGATCATAAATTAGTTTAATGGTACTATATTTTATTTTCTATTTTTAAGTCCTATGGGCTTTTGTATTTGTCCCATAAATAGGCCTTCATCCTATCCCATATATTGTTATGTGAGTTTTTTATATAAAATGACATTTTAGTCCTTCAAGAGAGAGTTGGTTTATAGTTTATTTGGTCATTTGTGTGAAAAGACATTTTAGTCATTCATGAGAGAGTAAGTATATGATTTTTTTGGTTTTTTAGAGGAATAACACTTTAGTCTTTCATGAGAGGTTAGTTAATAGTTTTTATGGTCATTTGGTATGTATTTTCTCACTATAAATTGGCCACCCTCACATGTATTATGGCATTGCAAGTGATATAAAAAAAAAATCTCTTCTTCTTTGTGTTATGTGAGCTTTATTCTTAAGAGAAGGACTTCTTGAGGCGTGGTTTGCAATTTTTGGAGGACTTCCAAGAAAAGTAGGTTTGATCTGCGGTGAAGGACTGCTCGTAGAAGTTAATCTTCTTTATCGTAAGCGGCATATTCGGTAATAAGGCTCTCGTAAGATCTTCTTCATTTATTTTTATCTTCTATCCTCCTACTTACAAATATACTCATTTAATCCTAGCTCTCATTACTTGTAAACGCTTACAATACTTCTCTTTATTCTCAACAAGTGACTCGCATATCTACTAACTTAAATATGCAAGGTTAATTTTGTTAATTAATTGGTTGATTTGATTATGTTACATGTCATCACCCTCATCCTACATCAGATTGGTATCAAAGAAATTTATCCTCATATATAGTCCTATATTTCTATATTAATTCATAATAATTTTTATTTTAATAAATATTAAAGGTTCGTGAGTTTGATTAAAATTTAGTATGATTATAATTTATATCATCCTTAGCCACCCAAAAAAAATTCTTTTTTTTTTCTTACTTTTAATTTATTCACATCCGCCTCATTAGAATCATTCAAAAAAAAATAGTTGTCTATATTTATCATTATAAATCTAGTTTTTGGGTAATCGACAAGAGATTTACAATTTCATAGATGGTTATTTCATCGTCTACTTAGATAGCTATGACTACTCACAGTGATCATCCATATCAAAATCAAATGCTTAGTCATAGATGTGAGAATACTATTCTTAATTTGCAAGAGCAGCTCGATGATTTATCTTTTCTCTATCAACAAACTTGTAGAGAGTTCAGAGGAAGATTGGAGACCCTAGAAAACAAAAATAATAACAATACAATTCAAGAACCTAACCCAACACCAGATGCCCCACTAGAAAATAGTGAGAGAAATACACCTTATGACCCACACTCAAATTCTTCTCCACTTACATTTAGAATACAAAGAAATAAGATAGTTCTACAGAATGATTTATTTGAATATCCTGAGGTAGAAGATGTTCCATTTCAAACTCTTCGTAGAGCTAATGCACCTTTGGGCCGACTAGGAGGTTTTAGGCAAAACCAAAATCATCTATGCTTTGAAGAACCTTATTGAGGTTATGATCAAATTTATGCCACCACAAGGTGCATTGAACATGACCAAGATATAGACATTACTAGGAAGGTTAGAGTAGACCCTCCAACCTTTGATGGGCGTCTTGATCCTAAATTTTTTTCTGATTGGCCCATAGAAATGGATCAGTACTTTGATTGGATGGTAATATTTGGAAATTGTCAGGTTAGATTTGCTAGTATGAAACTTGTTGGTCATGCTAAAACTTATTGGGTAAATCTACAATGACAATAACAATGATCAGGCCAATTATTTACAAGATCTTAAGAAAAAATGAAAGAGATGCTCAAGCAAAAATATCTAACTTGAACATTTCAAGACCAGCTTTTAGAAGAACTCATAACACTTTTATGAATATTGACTTGCCTTGATGAGTTATTAATTCGATGTGATATTATTAAAGATTTTAGAGCTACTATAGCTAGGTTTTGAGCTGGAGTAAGACCTGACATTCATCGAGAGATGTTGACTCAAAAGGTGTATACACTTGAAGAAGCATTTCAAAGAGCCCTCCAAATAGAACAATACTAAAGGCCAATTTCTTAATACAAATTTAACAATGTGCAAGGTGCACCTCTTAAGCCAAATCAACCATCACATCTGTTTCTAAAGTACCAAATGATCAAAGAGTAAAACCCATATCTGGAAGTTTAAATGCTAAATGAAACATCACATGGTTTACTTGTGGTAAGATGAGACTTTATGCAAATAATTGTACACATAGGAATCTTCATGTAGATTCCATCAATCCAGAATTATAAGATGATCATCAAGGTAATGTTGTTGAGTGTGATCCAAGTGAAGATGCTAGTGATGTTGATGAAGATTTAATTAATCCATATTTAATAGTAGTTCATTGTGTCTTAACTACCCCACAAACCAATATAGATTGGAAACAAACAAATATCTTTCACACTTACTTTAAAAGTGGAGATAAGTCTTGTAAACTTATAATTGATAGTGGTAGCTACATGAATGTTGTCTCAGCTAGTGCATTAGTAAGAATGAAACTAAGCTCAAAGCCTCATCCACACTCATATAAGGTTGCATGGGTAGATAAGACTAATATCTCTATTACCCAAAGATGTTTTGTTCCCCTCAACTTAGCAACCTATTCTGATCGCATTTGGTGTGATGTTCTCCCTATGGATGTTGCACATGTACTTTTAAGGAGACCTTGGCTATATGACTTAGACGTCACTCACTTTGGGCAGGCTAATATTTACATCTTTATGTTTGGGGGAAAGAAAATTATCTTAAACCCGGCAAAGCCAAAGGAACTTTTGATTGAGAATCCAAAAGACTCTTCTGCACCAATAGAGAAGCAACCTTTAACTATTATTAGTAGGCAAGAGTTTGAGCATTCTAGTAAGAATATCATTGTCTATGCTCTTGTTGTTATGGAGTCTTTAAAAGGGAATGAAAGTTCAACCCAATCCTATGAAGTCACTCAACTCTTAGCTGAATTTCAAGACTTGTGTCCTAAAGAACTTCCTAATGAACTACCCCCATTGAGAAACATGCAACATGCTATCAATTTGGTTCTTGGCTCTACCTTGCCCAACTTGCCACACTATCGAATGAATCCAATTGAACATGCTAAACTTAAGCGCCAAGTTGATAATTTATTACACAATGGATTCATTCATCAGAACTTGTCCCCTTGTGCTGTTCCAGCACTTCTTACATCTAAGATATGTAATATCAAAGATTGATCTTCGAAGTGGATATCATCAAATTAGAATGTGTGATGGTGATGAATGGAAGACTGCTTTTAAAACACAAAATGGCCTTTATGAATGGTTAGTTATGCCTTTTGGTTTAACTAATGCTCCTAGTACATTTATGCGCATCATGACACATATACTTCAACCTTATATTGGGGACTTTTTAGTTGTGTATTTTGATAATATTTTAATATTTAGCAAGACCCAAGAAGAACATCTAAGTCATTTAATAAAAGTATTTGAAACACTTCATCGAGAAAAATTTTATATTCATATGAAGAAATGCTCTTTCGTGACTTCATCTCTCATATTTTTAGGATTTGTTATTTCGAACCATGGAGTCTCAGTTGATCCTAAAAAGATAAAAGTGATTAAAGAATGGTCTACACCAAGATCCATTCATGATGTTAGTAGTTTTCATGGGTTGGTCACATTTTATAGAAGGTTCATTCATGGATTCAGTACCATCATGGCACCTATCACACAATGCCTATTAAAAAGTGATTTTAAATGGACTCCTGCAGCCACTAAGGCTTTTATTGAAATAAAAGAGCGTCTAACTAGTCCACCAATATTAGTTTTGAAGTGATAAAGTTTTTGAAGTTCTATGTGATGCTTCTAGGGTAGGAATAAGTGGAGTGCTTAAGCAAGAAGGCCATCTGATAACCTCTTTCAGTGAGAAGTTAAATGATGCCTGCCAAAAAGATTCCACATATGATCGTGAGTTTTATGCAATTGTTCAAACTCTATGGTACTGGTGACATTATCTTTTATCTCATGAATTTGTTCTCTACTATGATCTTAAAGCCCTTAAATACTTAAGCCTCAGAAAAAGTTAAGTGCTCGTCATGATAAATGAGTTCAATATTTATAGGAATACACTTTTATTTTAAAGCATAAGGCCAGTATTGAGAATAAAGTTGCAAATTCTTTGAGTCCCATGTTTCTCCTTTTACATACAATGAAAGTAAAAGTAATTGGGTTTGATAAAATGATTTCTGATTACTCTACATGCAAGGATTTTGGTCAAATTTATTCTTCATTATCTGAAAAAGGGCGAGTTATTGATTCAAATTACCAATTTCAAGATATATATCATTTTTATGGCACTCGTCTTTGCATTCCTGATTCATCTCTTTATATTTTTCTCATTGACTAAATACATGCAGGAGGAATTGCAGGAATTTTTGGGCATGACAAAACTATTGCAATGATTCAAGATCAATTTTATTGGCTTAGTCTAAAGAGAGATGTTGCTCGTATGGTTTCTCGATGTTGTGTATGCCAACTTGCAAAGGGAAAGCAAAATAATTTTGGACTCTATACTCGTCTTCCTATTCCACATAAACCTTGGGAAGGCATAAGTATGAATTTTATATTAGGATTACCTTGGACAACACAACACTATGACTCTATTCTTGTAGTCGTTGATCCATTTTCTAGGATGGTACACTATATTCCATGAAATAAAACTTCTGATGCATCTCATGTTGCAATATTATTTTTTTGTGAAGTAGTCAAGTTACATGGTTTACCTATTACAATTGTGTCAAATCGAGATGTACGCTTTATGAGTTATTTTTGGAAGACTCTTTGGAAGAAACTAAGCACAAAACTTTACTTTTTGATAGCATATCATCTGCAGACAAATGATCAAACAGAAGTGGTAAATAGAAGCTTAGGATACATTCTTAATCTCAGATCATTCTGTTAGCTGGGATCTTATATTACCCACTACTGAGTTTGCTTATAATAGTTCTATTAATAGATCTACTGGTAAAATTCCTTTTCAAATTGTAACTGGTTATGAGCTACAAAAGCTAATCGACTTGATTGATCTTCCCATAACATATATAGCTAGTGAGTTTGCATCATCATTTGCTCAAAGAATGCATGATCAGAAATTAATCACTATATACGATAAGTATAAAATTAATGTAGATAAATGAAGAAAATTTGTTGAATTTTAAGAAGGTGACAAGGTGCTAATAAGGATGAGATCTGAGAGATTTCCAATAGGAACATTCAAAAAGTTGAATGCTAGGTGAGCAGGACCTTTTAAGATAATAAGAAAAGTCAATGAAAATGCTTATGAAGTTAATCTTCTGAATGATGCTGGAATATCTCCAATTTCAATGTGGCAGTCCTTATGTACCATGACTATGCTTCTTCTGATATATGGGATGCTTCTACTTATATTACTAACCTGCAGGAGCCACAAAACCAAGAACTAGTATTACCATTGCCACTACCGACTCATCACCTTCGTTCTCATCATCCATCCCAAATACTTGATGATCAAATAATTGCTAGTACTAATGGTGGGGTTCAAAGATATCTCATTCGATGGAAAGGCCTTTCACCTTTAGAAGATTGTTGGTTGACACATGAAGAACTACAACAACTTGATTCAGATCTACTTCAAGAATATAATGAGCTTCATTCACTAGAGGTGAATCCTTCAAAGCCAGGGAGTGCTGATGCAGGGCATTAACGAAATCATCATCGACGTGCCAGATCATAAATTATTTTAATGGTACCATATTTTATTTTCCTATTTTTGAGTCCTATGGGCTTTTGTATTTGTCCCATAAATGGGACTTCATTCTAGCCCATATATTGTAATGTGAGTTTTTATGTAAAAGGATACTTTAGCCCTTCATGAGAGAGTTGGTTTATGGTTTATTTGGTCATTATGTGAAAGGACATTTTAGCCCTTCATGAGAGAGTAATTATATGATTTTTTTAGTCTTTTAGAGGAAAGGATACTTTAGTCCTTCATGAGAGGTTGGTTAATGGTTTTTATGATCATTTAGCATGTATTTTTTAGCTATAAATTAGCCACCCTCACATGTATTATGGCGTTGCAAGTGATATAAAAAAAAAAACCCTCTTCTTCTTTGTGTTATGTGAGCTTCATTCTTAAGAGAAGGACTTCTTGAGGTGTGATTTGCAATTCTTGGAGAAGGAATTCCAAGAAAAGAAGGTTCGATCTGCGGTGAATGACTGCTCATAAAAGTTAATCTTCTTTATCGTAAGCAGCATATTTGGTAATAAGGCTCCCGTAAGATCTTCTTCATTTATTTTTATTTTCTTTCCTCCTACCTTACAAGTGTGCTCGTTTAATCCTTGCTCTCATTACTTTTAAATGCTTACAACACTTCACTTTATTCTCAACAAGTGACTCGCATATCTACTAGTAACTTAAATATGCAAGGTTAATTTTGTTAATTAATTGGTGGATTTGATTATGTTACATGTCATCACCCCCATCCTACATCACTCCTCATGAGATTTCTTCCACACCACCTTATTTAGTACAGGCTCAACTATATCGTCAAATATCAACGATGCATTTCCTTATGAATTGCTGATGGCTATAACCAGCCCATCCCAACTGTCTGGAAATGAAGAGAGAAACAATAAAGCTCGAACTTCATCCTTAAAACTGATGCCCATCAAACTTAGTTGTCTCATCACCATGTTGAACCCATTGAGGTGTTCAGTCACTGAATGGCCTTCTATCATCTTTATGTAAAATAATCTCTTCATCAAGAAAACTTTATTTGATGTCGAGGGATTCTCATACATTCTCATCAAGGCATCCATAAGATTTACAATAGTTTTCTCATTAACAATGTTAAAAGCAACAGAAGAAGACAATGATAAATGAATCAAACCCAGTGCAGTTATATCGATAACTTCCTATTCTTTGTCAGTCATAGTTGCAGATTTTCTCCCACACTCCTTTCAATGGAAGATATATATTCTTTTGGTAAAATAGATCCCCCATCTGCATTTTCCAGAATGAATAGTTTGTTCTGCTGAATTTCTCTATCTTGTATCTCATCTCTTCGGCCATTGCTCCCACTCAAATAGCAAACCCTTCTAAGACAAACAAGGCAACCTTGCACTGATACCACTTGTTGGTATTTAAAATAAGAAGAACTTCCAGCATACAATATCTGCAACAGAAACCATTAGATAAAGTGAGCTCTTTCTTGTTGAGGATTGGGGTTGCGTTGATGGTTACCTAGCAAATCCAAAATATAAATTTACAAAGAATATATCACAACACATGCATACAAAGTAAACTAGAGTGCGCAAACATCCAAATACAAAGGATTACATGGAAAACCCAAGAATGGGAAAAATCACGGAGCCACACTATAAATAAATCCACTAGAAAACTTGAAGAGGTACAGCATTACAAAGAGCTTATCTCTTGAATGGAAATACACAAGCTCATACTCTAATATAGCAAGAAGAGAAAGAAGCCACCACCATGAGTCTTTATAAATCCAAGATTTATAGCAAAATAACAGATTAAAAACATTCAAAACAGCACTTAAACAAGCATATTTGATTAAAATCTTATCATTTTCAGGTAAAAATAGGAGAAGAGGCAATTCTGGAGAAGAAAACTGTTGTGGCGCACTGTAGCGCGCCTTGGCGGTCTGCTGAATAAAGCTCACCTGGAGTATACCTGCAAGCCTGGAAGTAGAACTGCTGCAGCGTGCCACGGTGTCATTTCTCAGAGAAATATTTAAACATTGGATGAACTAATTGAATAGTGCTAAATCTACGATTTCAAACTTTTGACTGCTGCAGTTCGCTCCAAGCATGCCACAGCATGCTATGCTTTATGAAAATTTACGCAGACCTGGGACAAAATCCGTTGTAGCCCGCCTCAGCACGCCACAGCCCGCCACTGCGGCATTTCAGATTATTTATATAAACCTTATATGAATTGATTGAACTGTGACAATTCCACGTTTTCAAAACTCAAACTGCCACAGCGCGTCATAAGCAAAAACTGAATTAATTCGACTCATCATAGTGCGCTATAGCGGAACAATGTTTTGAATGAGGCTACCACAATGCGCTACAGTGGATCCCTAGTAAACAGCATGTCTGGAGCTTTGAACAGTAGAATTAGATGCAGTCACTTCAGTGCGCCATAGCGCCTGACACAATTTTTCCCAGGTAAAGGCATTAATGACATCATAGGGAAGGCAGAAAAATTAAGCCTTTGGCCTTCCCTAGCCGTTTGGAACTTGCAAAAGCAATAAATCCTACTGTATCCAAGAGGAATAAAGGAATAATATTAAATGGCTTTGCATGAATTCAAGGAAGAGGAAGGGTTAGACAGAATTTATGCACAAGACTGAAGGAGTCCTTATATAAATAGTGTTTTGAAACTAAGAGATGATTCCCAATTTCAACATTCAAAAGACCTTAAAAGGGAGGCTGCATGAGGAGAAAAGAAGAGAACTCTTCAAGGAGCAAGAGGTGGATTGTAAAGTATAGTGAGAATAAGCCAACAAAGGAAAGGCAGAGAATTCAAGTAGAAGCAAAGGAGAAAGATTGAGAGAACCCTATAAAACCTCTAGGTATTTCTGCTGTAAGCTGATGTTAAGGTTTACTATCCCGGAACTTATATTTATTTATTTTTGCTATAAACTGATGTCAAGGTTTACTTCTTTTTGCATGTGTGCTTTGATTTATTCTTTAATGGAAAGCTAAATCTTTTTGGAGAGGGTTGGGAAGTAATTGTAAGAAAATGTAAGGCTAAAATGGTGTTGGAATGGATTTATTTTAATGAATATAATTAATTTCTATTTTATTGTTTATTATTATTACTGTGAATGAATACCTGGATGAAACTTGGTCAAAATACTTTGCTCAAATAAAACTTAAATGAATTATCAATTAAGAAAAGAACTCAAGTTTCGAGCTCATCAATTGGACAAGAGCAAGGAAAATAGTGCAAGTTGAGCTGAGAACTAAGTGACAAGTTCTCAAGCTCACTTGCACCATTCCTTAAGAGCTCTACCTAGAGATTTGATGTTTGAGAACCAAGTTCCCATCAACTTTGCTCTGTTGCTCAGCAAAGTAGAAGGGATGAGAGGACATTGGAAATCTAATGGATAATGTGATATAGTCCATTTGACCCAATGCATCCTCTCATCTAGCTAAATCGCATGTGTAAGTGCATGATGCAATGCTGATGGAATTCATGTTTGTGAGATCTAACAATTAAAAGATAATATTTGGTAACCTAGACATAGGAAATCAAAGATGAATTTAAATCATGATCTCATAAAGGTTTAGGTGCCAAGGTTGAACCCCAAGGGGAGTTCTTCTTATCGCACTAAATCTTAACCTATTGTAATTGAAGGTTAACTCCAATTCTAATAATGTTCACTTAATTTAATTAGGCATAGAAAAATCAAGTTATACATTTCAATAATAAAGTAACAATAACAAGTCCTTATAAGTCTTGCAATGAAACCCCTACTCTCTCATTTTGAACAAATTGTATCTTACCCAAAGGTAAATTGTATTATTAATTTAGGAACCATCTCAAACAAAACATCAATATTCTAAATATTACTGAAAGAAGATAAAACTTAGTATCAAAACTGCCATTTCTTGAGGATGATAAATCTTGGAACTAAACTTTTACTTATTACTTCAAAACACATACACTTCGTGCAAGTGCAGACACGAATTTAAGGTCTGTCAAGTTTTTTGTGCCGTTGTCGGGGAACGGTCTTTGTTTTGTATTAAGTACAATCTTCAAGTAAATAGTGATTTAGACTCTTTACTTATTTGCATATATTTTCATTTTCTGTAATTATATCATATTGTGCTAACAGTAGTGTAATTTAGATTTTCACTTTAGTTTCACTAGGTGCCTGAAATTTTTAAATTGCTGAAATATATGTGTTAAACTGTTTACTAAAAAAAACTGAATGGCTCAATATTTGAACTTCTGAAAATTCAATTTGCTGAAACTAAATTGTTGAACTGAATTGTTAGAAATCCAACTTTCTAAATTTGTTTTGCTGAAATTGTATTACTTATTTGCTCTCTTAGAGTGTTTTGAACTACTAAATTGTTCATCTTCATTGTTGTGATTATTTTGTCTAGCTGAATTTGAAAACTGCATGAATATGAGAGAAAACGTTTATATCTTGTTTGATCCTAAAATTGTGCGAACTTACTTGAGAGCTAGAAGAGAACAACACTTGCTGAATCAAAACCAGATTGATATGGATAATCTAGAAGCTAATCCATTAGGAGAACAACGGGGAAGAGCACAAAGAGTAAACATAGAAGAAAATTTTGGAGAATTGTTAGGAAAACCTAGGGGTAGAACGTCAAGATATTATGTGTTACCTACTATTATAGGCATCCCTCATGCGATTGTTAGACCGAATATAGAAGCAAATAGCTTTGAAATCAAACCCTCAATGCTTAGCATGGTTCAAAATAATCAATTCAGTGGATTAGCCATGGAGGATCCTAATTCACACATCTCCAACTTCCTTGAGATTTGTGACATATTCAGATTTAATGGCATTTCTGAAGATGCTGTTAAACTCTGACTTTTCCCATTTTCACTTAGAGATAGAGCCAAGAGTTGGCTCAGTTCACTTTCGGGCAATTCTATTTGCACTTGGGATGATTTGGCTAGGAAATTCCTAGCCAAATATTTCCCTCCTGCAAAAATAACTCGATTGAGAATTGAGACACCAATTTCAACCAATTTGAGTGGGATACTTTGTATGATAGCCGGGAAAGATTTAAGGAGTGCTTGAGGTGATGCCCACATCATGGGTTTCCTCAATGGATGTAGGTTCAAACTTGTTGCAATGGCTTGAATGCACTAATGAGGACACTCATTAATGTAGATGCTGGAGGGTCACTCAGTAGCAAGACCCAGGAAGAAGCTTATGGTCTCTTAGAGGAGATGGCCAGCAATGCTTATCAATGGCAAAATGAAGAGCTTAACATAAGGAAAAGGGAAGTTAACTAGATTTTTGAATTAAGAAATCAAATTTCTTAATTAAACTAAAGACTTGAGAGTATGCAACTAAATTCATTTCATAATAGTGAAACAGAAGGTGTCAATGATGTCCTAAACTATAGGAATAAGCAAGGTGAGGATAGAAGAGGATTGTAGCACTCCTTTAGAGAGTTTAGAACTTTCGCAATCAATTTCATGAACAAAATCGATGCAACATTAAATCGGCTTGAACACACTCTCTTGAGCAAAGAGGAAATTGTTTAAAGAATTGAGCTGAAATTAAAGGAAATAATGAGCCAATTAAATAAACATGTCCTAGTTGGAGCAATAAGGGACTGTGGAAATGAATCAAAAAATTCTATAACATTAAGAAGCGGGTATGAAACCTGTTGTGTTTAAAAAATCTAAAAATACATCTAAAGCTTTGAGAGAGGAATTAATGGAGGAAAAGGAAATTAATAAAGAAAAAGAGAAGGAAGTGAGGGAGGGAGCTCAAATGCAGTTAACTAAACAATCTGAATACACCCCTCATATTCCTTACCCGCAAAGAATGGCAACGGAAAAATTAAACATCCAATTCCAAAAAACATTTGAAACATTTAAAACCCTTCATATAAATATTCATTTTGCTGAAGCCTTAGAGCAAATGCCCAGCTATGCCAAATTCATGAAAGACATCTTATCAAAGAAAAGGAAGATAAATGAGAAAGAAATGGTTGCCTTGACTGGAATGTAGTGCCATTCTTCAATAAAAAATCCCCATCAAAAGGAAAGATCCAAGGAGTTTCACAATTCCTTGCACTATAGGAAATCACTCTTTTCAAAAGGCTCTATATGACTTAGGGGCTTCAATAAATTTAATGCCATTCTACATCTTTAAGAAATTTGGAATTGATTTCTTAAGACCTACATCAATCCTTCTTCAACTGGCTGATAGATCTGTGAAAACTCCCATGGGAATCCTAGAAAATGTTCTAGTCAAGGTTGATAAGTTTATCTTCCTTGCTGATTTTATTATTTTATAAATGGAAGAAGAAAACCAAGAGATTCATATAATTCTGGGAAGACCGTTCCTTGCTAATGGCAAAACTATGATAGATGTTGATAAGATGGAATTGAGTCTACGCTATGAGGGAGAGGAGGTAAGGTTTAATATAAGGGATTCGATGAGGCACCCTATTAAGCCAAATGAAGAAAGTTGGAAAGTAAATGTGATGGAGGAGGTGTTGATTTTAGAAGATGTTGGGGAATCTGATTTAGAGGAAGGAGAGAGAGCTGTAGATTTTGAGATAGAGAATAATGTTGATGAATTAATTCAAGAAAGGAAGATAATACAGTTGTCTATTGATAAACCTCTTGAATTGGAACTAAAACCTTTGTCCAATCACCTAAAGTATGTTTATCTAGCAGAGGGAACATCACTACCTGCAATCATTTCTGCTTTATTAAGCCCAGCCCAAGAAATTAAATTGTGTGAGCTATTGAGAGAACATAAGAGGGCGATTCGATGGAGCATTGATGATCTGAAAAGAATTAGCCCCACCTTATACATGCACCGCATCCTATTGGAAGACAACTCTAAGACATCCATAGAACCTCAAAGGAGATTAAACCCAAATATAAATGAAGTGGTGCATAAGAAAATTATTAAACTCCTTGATGCTAGAATTATTTTTCCAATTTTTGACAGCCCTTGGGTAAGCCCAATTCATGTGATACCCAAGAAGAGTGGGATAATTGTGATCTTTAACAAAAATACTGAATTAATCCCAACTAGGAAAGTGATCGGGTGGAGAGTCTGTATTGACTATAGGAGACTAAACAAAACAACCCTGAAGGATCACTATCCTCTCCCATTCATTGATCAGATGCTAAATAGGTTGGTAGGAAACCCATACTTCTATATTTTTGATGGTTATTCAGGGTACAATCAGATTTTAATAGCCCCTAAAGACTAAAAGAAAACAACTTTTACGCACCCCTATGGTACATTTGCATTTAGAAGGATGCCCTTTGGGTTATGCAATGCCCCCGCTAATTTTCAAAGGTGTATGATGGCCATCTTTTCGGATATGATCGAAGAATTTTTAGAAATCTTTATGGATGATTTTTTAGTAGTGGGCAAATCTTTTGAGGATTTTTTAACCAATCTAGGTAATGTTCTAAAAAAATGTGAAGAAAATAGTCTTATCTTAAATTGGAAAAATGTTAGTTATGGTAGAAGAGGGGATTGTATTGGGCTACCTTATATCAAGGAAGGGAATCGAGGTAGACAAAGCCAAGATTGAGGTGATTGAAAAGTTGCCACCACCTACCAATGTGAAGGGAGTTAGAAGTTTTCTTGGGCACGCAGAGTTCTATAAAAAATTCATTAAGGATTTCTCAAAAATTAGTTTACCACTATGCAAGCTTCTAGGAAAAGGATGTAGAATTTAAATTTGATGAAAGATGCATAACGGGATTCAATGCAATAAAATCCTCTCTAATCTCAGCCACTATAATTTCTATACCTAGCTAGGATCTCTTTTTGAAATCAAGTGTGATGCTAGTGATCTGGCTGTAGGAGAAGTCTTAGGACAGCGAAGGGAGAAAAGATTCTACCTTATATATTATGCTAGTAAATTAATGGACGAAGCTCAAAACATCTATGCCACCACCGAGAAAGAACTGTTGGCAATTGTGTTTGCCTTCAACAAAATCAAACCTTATCTCATTGGTTCAAAAAAGATTGTTTAAATGGATCATGCTGCGATCAAATACCTACTTCATAAGAAAGAAGCAAAACATATCTCATACATTGGGTTTTGCTTCTAAAGAGTTTGATCTAGAAATCTATGACAAAAAGGGATGTGAAAATGTGGTGGCTGACCACCTCTCAAGATTAATCTATCTTAGGCATAAAGAAGGTGACGATATTTGTGAGACATTTCTCGACTAGCAACTTTATACCATTGCAGCAAGTAGACCCCCTTAGTTTGTTGATTATGCTAATTTCTTACGGGAAAAGTAATTCCAAAAGAGTTAAACTTTCAGCAAAAAAAAAGTTCTTTGCAGACATTAAAAATTACTTTTAGTATGATCCCTTCTTGTGCAAATGTTGTGCTGATCAAATCCTAAGGAGATATGTGCCCAAATTCGAATTAAACAACATCCTTTATCATTGCCACATGACAGACTTTAACGGCTTATTGAGTTCGCAAAATGTTTTGTTCTCTTCTAGCCTACAAATAGGTTCTTTCAATTTTTGGATCAAAAAGATATTCAGTGCAAACTCTTCTATCCATACACGATAGAAATTAAGCTATCTAGAATAAATATAACAATAATGTTCAAAGATTTAGCAAATTAAATACAAGAAAAAAAATAGAAAAGTAATTGGTTAGCACTTATAATTATAAAAGCAAAAATTAAAACTATATGAAGGGATTTTCTTAAATCACTATTTACTGATAGATTCTTCTTAATAAGAAATAAGTACTAATTCCCCGGCAACGACGCCAAAAACTTGGCAGACTTTAATTACGTCTGCGCTTGCATGCAAGTGTACATGGTCTGAAGTCACAATTTGGAATGTGAGTTCCGAGATTTATCATCCTTAGGGAATTGGGTATTTTGTTACTAAGGTATATCTATGTTCAGAATTTTTAAGCTATGCATATTTTTGTTGAATTGGTTCCTAAATAAGCACAACAATTCTTAGTAGAAGAAAACTATGATAAAAGGAGAGGAGAGTTGGGTCTCTCCCACATAATATATTAGATAACTTATGTTTGATGATTCCTCAAGCATTCCCTTTTTTTCTTTAATTTTTAATCAAGTGCACATTATCCTCCTTAGAGTTTAACTCCAAGATTTACAAGTTCAAATCTTGTGCTTGAAATGAACACAGCCGGTTCTATTTCAGCACATAGACCCTTATAAGATTTTTAGATTATTAGTTTTCCTCTTGTTTCTTGATCATATAAATGAGGGTTGTTCAGTTAATATATTACAAGCATTGATTCCACTAAGAGCTTCACGTGCATCATGCACAGTTTAGATAGTGGAGTGATTTTATTTGAGCTCAATGACTATGTCACCTCATTCATGAGCACTCAAAGAATCTCCTCCATCCCTTCACATATGCTGAGCAGCGGAGCATATTTAGTGGGTCTTAGCATCTCACGCTTCAACTCCTTAGTTGAGCATAGATCGAGGTGCATTAGGCTCAAGAACTTTCTCACATAGTTCTAAGCTCTTATGCACTCATGATTATAGCTCTAAACTAAGGGTGAGCTATGGAGCACATGACTTATTTTTAGTCTTGATATCATTTAGTCCATTGTCATTTGATCCACATTCAAGTCCAGAATAGTCCTTTACACTTCCTTAACAAGTCATTTAATTCATAAATTTTATTAAAGCTTGAGGAAATTTTCATACAAATGTCTCTTTCAAATCATGTAGGATTGCCCCAACCTTCCCCAATGGAAGTTTAGCTCTCCATTACTCAAGATATTAAGAAGAACACATACATGGATAAAGACCCTTTCATGGTCAACTAAGAAAGACAAAAAGACAAGAGTTAGAGAGTACTAGGAACATTCCTTGAAGGAGTTCTCTGGATTTTCTCTTCTTCTTGTTCTTGGTTGCTTCTCCTAGGTTCGTAGTGCTGCCTTTATTCCTTCTTCTATTTAGCAATAGGAGTCCTTCTTCCCTTGGAGAGTTCTCCTTCTCTTTTAAAGCAGCCCTCTCCTTACTTAGAATGTTAGTGAGCCAAGTTGGGAACTCTCATAAGTCAAGAAGAGTGGAATATATAGAGGGGCTGCCTTCCTCTTCCTTTCTTTTCAAATTATGCATTTCCTTCTTAAAAAATTTGTTGTCATCATTTCAAATGCAACTTGAGGGGTGAAGTGACCTCTACTTTTCTATTCTTTAGTCTTTACATCACCTCAAAATATCAATTCTCCATTAAAAATAATTCTGCTGCAAAAGGAATGATGGCTGGGAGATAAGGGGCAAGTTAGGGGTCTTGTCCCAGCCTCATTTAATGCATTGTTCAGACAAAATTTCAGCATGCCACTGCAGCGCGCTGTAGCGCACTGTGGCGGATGAAATTTATGAAATGGTCCGCTGTGGCACACTGCAGCATTCTAGTCTGTACATTGATGAATCGCTACAGCGCGCTGTAGCGTGCTAGAGCTCCAGAACTTCGCAAGTTGATCCGCTGCAGCGTGCTATAGCACCCGCATTTAGCAAGTTGATCCACTGCAGCGCGCTATAGCGCCAGAGCTTTGCAAGTTGGTCCACTTCAGCATGCTATGGTGCTAGAACTTCACAAGTTGATCCGCTACAGTGCGCTATAGCGCAAGCGCTTCACAAGTTGGTCTGCTGCAGCGCGCTATAGCGCCAGTGCTTCGCAAGTTGGTCTGCTGCAGCACGCTATGGCGCCAGAATTCTTCAAGTTGATCTGCTATAGTGGATTTATTCCAGAAATATTTAGAAATTGTCCAAAATTGTCTAGACTTTGCTGGGTAAGCATTTTTTCCTGAAAATTAGGCAAAATTTGATTAAGGAAGTAGTTTCAATATGAAAATGAATGAAATTTTTTCTTTAATTAGGATATAAATTATAGATTTATCACACCCCAACACTTAATTTCTTGCTCATCTTCGAGTAAGCTTAAAATGGTATTTTTCTGTTTCTTTAGGTATAAGAGTCAACAAGTAATATCAATGAGGGTTTGATTTTCATTTCAAAGCTCATGCTTAACTACAATGACAAGAGTAGTTGGCATCATTTAAATTTTTCTAAGCTATGTTATAAATAGAGGTTAATAGACTAATCTTCAATTCATAAGTAGTTTTGCTTGGTGCTCAGTACTGGGGAAGGTTCCATGGACTAACTGAACTAGGGATGTAGTGAGTAATCAAGAGTTTTGTACCATATGTGCTCCTTCTTATGAATGACAAAGATGTTTAATTTTTAAGAGAGATATTTTCATCATTCTTTTCAATTATTTTCCTTGGGAGAGATATTTTTCTGCATCCCTGTTTTTATTTTTTTTTTCTTTTTCATTCTTAGGGAGAGACATTTTTCTTCATCCCAATTTCCAATCTTTGTGATCATGAAGTTCTACGAGAGCCTAGCACACTCTTTTAGATTACTCACCTTAATCACTAGTTTTTTTATTCCAAAGCCTTCCCCCACACTTAGTCCTTAGAATTGATTTAAATTTTGAAGATTATACTCAACCTAAAATCATTCCCTTGGTTAGATGATTTAATGGTGTCAACGAGTTAGTAAATTTTTGTTAAGCAACCTTTGGTTAATTATTAGTTTCTTTATTGATATTCTTGTAACTCCATAAACTTGAAAAATTCAGAAAAATTTGTCATTTGCAAATTATGGAAAGAATTTGGGACTACGATAATCCATAATTTAATCCTCAAAATAAAAAATAAAAAATAAAAACAACAAAATAAAAACACACAAAACAGCAGTGCAAAATAAAAAATACAACTTATCTATTCTTGGGTTGCCTCCCAATAAGTGCTTGTTTTAATGTCTCAGCCTGACACGTGTAGGATATCTTATGTGATACCTTCATCCGAGAGGTCCTGAAGGGTCCATCCTCCATTTTCTAGTGAAAAATTTTCTTCCAGGTACAGCTTTAAATGATTTTCATTTACCTTAAAGTGCCATCATTTGAAGCGACTTCAACTGCTCCATGAGGGAAAACTTTAGTGACAATAAATGGTCCTGTCCATCTTGACTTCAATTTTTCTAGAAATAATCTTAATCTTGAGTTAAAAAGTAGTACTTTCATTCTAAGTTGAAAATGTTTTGGCTTGATTAACTTACAATGCTATTTTTTTATTTTCTCTTTATAATTTTGCGCTCTCATAGGCGTTAAATCTGAACTCGTCAAGCTCATTTAATTGCAGCATACTCCGTGCACCTGCTTTTTGGGAGTCAAAGTTCAATTTTTTAATTGCCCAAAAGGCACGGTGCTCCAATTCTACCGGAAGATGACATGATTTACCGTAAATGAGCTTATAAGGAAACATCCCACAGGGCATCTTGAAGCTTTGAAGTTCGATTCTTTCTATTTTGATTTACAGTTTTCTTTAAAATTTACTTAAGTTCCCTATTTGAGACTTCAATTTGCCCACTAGTTTGAGGGTGGTAAGGGGTTCCCACCTTATGTCTTACCCCATAGCTTTTTAGGACACTCTCCAACTACTTATTGCAGAAATGTTTTCCCCCATCACTGATTAGGAATCTGGGTGTCCCAAATCTAGCTAGCACATGCTCCTTGAGGAATTTAATAACAACTTTAGCATCATTGTTCACACATGCTAATGCCTCAACCCACTTGGACACATATTCCACCGTAACAAGAATATATATATTGTTTGGGATAAGGGAAATGGGCCCATGAAGTCAATTCCCCACACATCGAATAACTCTACTTCAAAAATTCCATTCAAAGGGAGATCGTCCCTTTTGCTTAAGTCTCCAATTCTTTGGCACTTATCACAACTTTTGACAAAGTCAGCAGCATTTTTGAACAAGTGGGGCCAAAAGAATTCGGATTGAAGTACCTTTGTCATCGTTCTCTCAATCCCATGGTGTTCTCCATAAGAAGATGTGTGGCAATGATAGAGAATATTTCTGATTTCGGAGTCAGGAACATATCTCCTTAGGAGTTGATCGTTGCAACATTTATACAAAAAGGGATCATACCAAAAGTAATTTTTAATGTCAGCAAAGAATTTCTTTCTTTGTTGGTAGTTCATGTCTTTTGGTATGACTCCTCCTGCAAGATAATTTGCAAAGTCAGCAAACCAAGGAGAGTGATTTGAAGCAATAGCATATAGCTTCTCATTGGGGAATGATTCACTAATTTCTGTCAAATTATCACTATCAAGGTGGGTCAATCTAGATAAATGATCTGCTAGCACATTCTCACCCCCATTCTTATCCCAGAATTTTTGCAAGAGCAACACCCAACGTATCAAGCTAGATTTTGCTTCTTTCTTTGAAGGAGATACTTAATAGCTGCATGATTAGTGTAAACAATGGTTTTAGACCCAATAAGATAGGACATGTATTTAGTGAAGGCAAAGATGACAGATAGGAGTTCCTTTTCTGTGGTAGCGTAATTCCTTTGAGCATCATCAAGGAGCTTACTATCATAGTAAATTGAATAGAAGGTCTGTTCCTTTCACTGCCCAAGGACAGCACCAACTGCAAGGTCACTCGCATCACACATAATTTCAAATGGGGAATCCCAATTTAGAGTAGAAATTATTGGAGCAGAGATCAAAGTAGTTTTAATGGTATTGAAACCTTTTAAACAATTTTCATCAAATTTGAACTCAACATCCTTCCCTAGTAATCCACAGAGCGACAAACTCATGTTGGAAAAGTCCTTGATAAATCTTCTGTAAAACCCTGCATGCCCTAGGAAGCTTCTAATTCCCTTCACATTGATGGGAGGGGGAAGTTTTTTAATTACCTCAACCTTGGTCTTATCAACTTTTATCCCTCTCCTAGAGATTAAATGACTAAGGACAATACCTTCTTCCACCATAAAATGACATTTTTCCCAATTTAATATTAAATTTGATTCTTCATACTTTTTTAAAACCTTTCCTAGATTTATTAAGCAATGATCGAAAGAGCTCCCAACAACAGAAAAATCATCTATAAAGATTTCCAAAAATTCCCCTATTATATCAGAAAAATAGCCATCATACAGCGTTGGAAAGTAGCTGGGGCATTGCACAATCTAAAGGGGATTCTTCTAAAGGCAAATGTCCCAAAGGGGCAAGTGAAAGTTATTTTCTCTTAGTCTTCAGGTGAAATTAGGATTTGATTATATCCTGAATACCCATCAAGAAAGCAGAAATAGGAATTTCTTGCCAATCTATCAAGCATTTGGTCAATAAATGGGAGGGGATAGTGGTCCTTATGAGTGGCTTTATTTAATCTCCTATAATCAATGCACACTCTCCATCCGATCACTATTCTAGTGGGGATCAATTCATTGTTTTCATTGAGAATAATTATCATCCCACTCTTTCTGAGAACCACATGTATAGGGCTCACCTAAGGACTATCAGAGATGGGGGAAATGATTCCAGCATATAAGATTTTAATGATTTCTTTGTGAACTACTTCTTTTATGTTAGGGTTTAATCACCGCTAAGGCTCAATTGATGGAGTAGAGTTATCTTCCAAAAGGATTTGGTGCATACAAAGAGTTAGACTAACCCCCTTTAGGTCAGCTATACTCCATTTAATTGCTCTCTTGCGCTCTTTTAAAACCTTGCATAAAAGACTCTCTTGACACTGAGTTAATAAGGATGAGATTATCACGGGAAGATATTCATTTTTCCCTAGAAAAGTGTATTTTAAGTGCGAGGGAAGAGGTTTTAATTCTAATTTTAGAGGGCAAATTATAGAAGGCTAAATTATTTTCCTCTCCTCAATCACTTCCTTGTCAGCGGGATCCTCATCTTCCTCCTTTACTAGCATTTCCTCTTCTTCCACATCTCCCATTAACCAAGCTTCTTCTACTAAATTGATTCTCGAACAATTCTCATTGGGCTTAGATGGGTGCCTCATAGAATCATTCACATGAAATTTTACCTCCTCATCCTCATATCGCAACCTCAATTCCCCTTTATCGACATCAATCAAAGTTCTTCCGGTGGCCAAGAATGGTCTACCAAGGATAATGGGAATTTCTTGATTTTCATCTTCCATATCTAAGATTATGAAATCAGCAGGGAGCTTGAATTTATCAATCTTTACAAGCACATTTTCCACAATTCCTAAGGGGGCTTTTACGGATCTATCATCAAATTGGAGGAAAACAGAGGTGGGTTTTAAATGATCAATTTCTAACTTCTTGAATATGTAGAATAGCATCAAATTTATGGATGCACCTAGATCACAAAAGGCTTTTTGGAATAATTGGGTTCCAATAGTACAAGGGATAGTGAAACTGTCAGGATCCTTCTTCTTAATAGGAATCTTCCTCTGAAAGATTGCACTACATTCTTCTATTATTGCAATAGTCTCTTTTTCATCAATCTTTCTTTTCTTGGAAAGGATATTTTTTATAAACTTAACATAACTTGGCATTTTCTCTAAAGCTTCAGCAAAAAGGATGTTTATTTGAAGAGTTTTAAAAGTTTCTAAAAATTTGTGGTATTGGACATCAAGTTTCTCCTTAGCCATTCGCTGCGGATAAGGGATGTTAGGGGTCACCTTAAGTTGGTCTCCAAGTTGATCCTTTTCTAACTCCATTACATCATTCCTCTCATTTCTGATCATTTTTTCTTCATCCCCCTTATTCTCTCCAGTTGTCATTATGATTTTATGATTCTCCTCTCTCACAACCAATTTTGTCATTTTTCCACTTCTTAGGATTATAGAGTTCCCCAACTCCTTTTCATACTCTCCAATGACTCCTACTAATGCTGGTTTCTCTAACTGTTTCATAATTTCTTTTAGCTTTTGTTCTATTCTTTTCACTGACTCCTCTTGCCTTAAAAGGGTGTGTTCATGCCTATTTAGCGTGGTATCAGTTTTATTCATGATTTCAATTGTGGAGGTTCTAAATTCAATAAATGAGTTTTCCAATCTTTCTCTATTTTTTCCATGATTAAGGATTACATTGACATTTCTTAACTCACAATCTTCCTCCAAACCAGAATTTACATACCCACATTCTAGCTTTTTATTGAGTTGAGGGATTTGGTTTTGGAGCTCAAGAATTTGTTGTGAATTTCCAAGTGAGTTACATTCCTTTTTATTAAGGTGATCATTCCTCTAGAGAGGCCATTGGTAAGTATTGTTTATCATTTCTTCTAAGAGGTCATAAGCCTCTTCTTGGGTTTTACTGCTAATTGAGCCTCCGGCGGTAGCATCGATGAGAGTCCTTGTAAGATCGTTCAAACCATTGTAAAAGGTTTGAACTTGCATCCATAAATGAAACACATGATGTGGGCATCACCTTAAGCTCTCCTTAAAACAATCCCATGCATCGTAAAGTGTCTCACCTTCTAATTGAGTGAAGTTGGTTATCTCAATTCTCAGTCGAGTGATTTTTGCTGGAGGGAAATATTTAGCTAAGAATTTCTTAGCCAAATCGTCCCAAGTTTGGATCGAGTCGCTCGAAAGAGAGCTGAGCCAACTTTTGGCTCTATCTCTTAATGGGAATGGTAAAAGCCTTAATTTAACCGCATCTTCAGAGACGTCGTTAAATTTGAAGGTGTCACAAATTTCAAGGAATGTTGAAATGTGTGAGTTAGGATCTTCGGTGGCTAATCCCCAAAACTGGTTATTTTGAACCATACTCATCATGGAAGGTTTGATCTCAAAGTTATTAGCTTCAATGTTAGGCCTTACAATAGTATGGAAGATTCCCCTAACAGTGGGTAGTGCATAGTCTCTTAGTACTCTTCCCCTCGGCTCTCCTAAAGGCTCTCCAAGATTTTCATTAAAATTTTCTATAGCGACTTGTTGAGTTCGCAAAATGTTTTGTTCTCTTCTAGCCTACAAATAGGTTCTTTTAATTTTTGGATCAAAAAGATATTTAGTGCAAACTCTTCTATTCATGCACGATAGATATTAAGCTATTCAGAACAAATATAGTAATAACGTTCAAAGATTTAGCAAATTAAAAACAAAAAAAAAATAGAAAAGTAATTGGTTAGCACTTATAATTATAAAAGCAAAAATTAAAATTATATGCAGAGGATTTTCTTAAATCACTATTTACTGATAGATTCTCCTTAATACGAAATAAGTACTAATTCCCCGGCAACGACGCCAAAAACTTGATAGACTTTAATAACGTCTGCACTTGCACGCAAGTGTACATGGTCTGAAGTAATAATTTGGAATGTGAGTTTCGAGATTTATCATCCTCAGGGAATTGGGTGTTTTGTTACTAAGGTATATCTATGTTCAAAAATTTTAAGCTATGCATATTTTTGTTGAATTGGTTCCTAAACAAGCACAACAATTCTTAGTAGAAGAAAACTATGATAATAAGAGAAGAGAGTTGGGTCTCTCCCACATAATATATTAGATAACTTATGTATGATGATTCCTCAAGCATTCCCTTTTTGTTTTTTTTTAATCAAGTGCACATTATCCTCCTTAGAGTTTAACTCCAAGATTTACAAGTTCAAATCTCGTGCTTGAAATGAATATACAGCCAATTCTATTTCAGCACATAGACCCTTATAAGATTTTTAGATTATTAGTTTTCCTCTTATTTCTTGATCATAGAAATGAGGGTTGTTCAGTTAATATATTACAAGCATTGATTCCACTAAGAGCTTCACGTGCATCATGCACAGTTTAGATAGTGGAGTGATTTTATTTGAGCTCAATGACTATGTCACCTCATTCATGAGCACTTAAAGAATCCCCTCCATCCCTTCACATATGCTGAGCAACAGAGCATAATTAGTGGGTCTTAGCATCACATGCTTCAGCCTCTTAGTTGAGCATAGATCGAGGTGCATTAGGCTCAAGAACTTTCTCACATAGTTCTAAGCTCTTATGCACTCATGATTATAATTCTAAACTAAGGGTGAGCTATGAAGCACAAGACTTGTTTTTAGTCTTGATGTCATTTAGTCCATTCTCATTTGCTCCACATTCAAGTCCAAAATAGTACTTTACACTTCTTTAACAAGTCATTTAATTCATAAATTTTATTAAAGCTTGAGGAAATGTTCATACAAATGTCTCTTTCAAATCATGTAGGATTGCCCCAACCCTCCCCAATGGAAGTTTAGCTCTCCATTACTCAAGATATTAAGAAGAACACATACATGGATAAAGACCCTTTCATGATCAACTAAGAAAGACAAAAAGACAAGAGTTAGAGAGTACTAGGAACGTTCCTTGAAGGAGTTCTCTGGATTTTCTCTTCTTCTTATTCTTGGTTGCTTCTCCTAGGTCCGTAGTACTACCTTTATTCCTTCTTCTCTTTAGCAATAGGAGTCCTTCTTCCCTTGAAGAGTTCTCCTTCTCTTTTAAAGCAGCCCTCTCCTTACTTAGGATGTTAGTGAGCCAAGTTGGGAACTCTCATAAGTCAAGAAGAGTGGAATATATAGAGGGGCTGCCTTCCTCTTCCTTTCTTTTCAAATTATGCATTTCCTTCTTAAAAAATTTGTTGTCATCATTTCAAATGCAACTTGAGGGGTGAAGTGACCTCTACTTTTCTATTCTTTAGTCTTTACATCACCTCAAAATATCAATTCTCCATTAAAAATAATTTTACTGCAGAAGGAAAGATGGCTGGAAGACAAGGAGCAGGTTGGGGGTTTTGTCCCAGCCTCATTTAATGCATTGTTCAGACATAATTTCAGCACGCTACTGCAATGCTTTCTGGAGCGCTACAGCGGATGAAATTTTGAAATAGTCCACTGTCGCGCGCTGCGGCATTCTGATTTGTACATTGATGAATCACTATAGCACACTGTAGCGCGCTGTAGCACTAGCGCCCGCATTTAGCAAGTTGATCCACTGCAGCACGCTATAGCACCAGAGCTTCGCAAGTTGGTGCACTGCAACGTGCTATGGTGCCAGAACTTCATAAATTGATCCGCTGCAACGCGCTATAGCGCCAGCGCTTCGCAAGTTGGTCCACTGCAGCGCGCTATAGCGCCAGCGCTTCTCAAGTTAGTCTACTGCAACGCGCTATGGCGACAGAATCAAGCAAGGCACGCTGCAGCGGATTTCTTCTAGAAATATTTAGAAATTGTCCAAAATTGTCCAGACTTTGCTGGGTAAGCATTTTTTCCTAAAAAATAGGAAAAATTGGATTAAGGAAACAGTTTTAATATAAAAATGAATGAAATTTTCCTTTATTTAGGTAAATTATGGATTTATCACCACATATCCACTTATGGAGGGCATCGTGGGATAGATCGCACAGCTACCAAGGTGTTGCAATCAAGGTTCTATTGGCCTAAACTATTTAAGGATGCTGCTAAATTTTTCAAAAGCTGTGACAAATGCCAAAGAACCGAGAATTTATGAAAGTGAGATGAGTTGCCACTGAATGGAATTTTTGAGGTTGAGCTATTTGACGTTTGGAAAATTAATTTTATGGGACCATTTCCTTCCTCAAACACGTACATACTAGTGGGAGTTGAGTATGTTTTTAAATGGGTTGAAGCAGTTGTCTGCACAAATAATGATGCAAAGACAGTAATTAAGTTCCTAAAAGCACATATATTGGCTAGATTCGGCACATCCCAAATTCTAACAAGTGATGGAGGAATACACTTATGCAATAAATAGCTTGAGAGTCTTGTGAAGGGATATAAGGTGAGGCATAAAGTGGGCACGACATACCCCTCAAACTAGTGGGCAAGTCGAAGTATCAAACTGAGAACTAAGGCAAATTCTCAAAAAAATAGTTTGCAAAAATAGAAAGGACTGGCCAATAAATTGCAAGATGCACTTTGGGCTTATAGGACATCTTTTAAAACCCCGTTAGGAATGTCTCCCTACAAACTGATGTATAGAAAGTCCTATCACTTGCAGGTGGAGTTGGAACACCGGGCATTTTGGGCAATAAAAAAACTAAATTTTGACTTCAAACAAGTTGGAGAAAATAGAATTCTGCAACTAAACGAACTAGATGGATTTAGGTTGAACGCTTATGATAGTGCTAAGATATATAAAGAGAAAATAAAAAAATGGCATGATAAATTAATCAAACCTAAATATTTTCAACTTGGAATGAAAATGCTATTATTTAATTCAATATTGAAGTTGTTTCTAGGTAAACTGAAGTTTATATGGACTGGCCCATTCACAATATAGAAAGTATATCCCCACGAAGCAATTGATATTACTACAAATGTGGGAACATTGAAGGTGAATGGGCAGCATTTAAAACTATATTTAGATGAACACAACTTGCAAGAGAAAGAAAGATGTACATTGCAAGACCTTCCTTGGGAAGGAATCACATAGGAGACTCAAGGTGCGTCAGGCTGAGACGTAAAAACAAGTGCTTGGTGGGAGGCAACCCATGCCAATAAGGTTGTATTGTTTCTATTTTTCTGCTCTTATTTTTCTTTCAGTAGCTGTAATGTTGATTTCTAATAAATGAATTTTGGATTTCTTGCACTCTCATCTTTACTATGAATGTGCTAACAAATTAAATTTTCTGAACAATATTACTTCATGGATTCAATAAAAAATTCAAATGTGTAACATCAAGGTCACTAATATGCTTGAAGCTTAAGGAGATAAATCAACATTACAATTATGCACCTCCTAATAAAGTAAAGGGCTCTAGGGAAATTCAGTTTCTAATAAATTAAAATAAATATGTGCTAAAGTTTAAGTGTGGGGGTGGGGGAAACTTAAGGAATTAAAATCAGCAAATGGCAAAGTGTGAGTGAACAATTGAGGGTGCTAGGCTCCTGTAAGACTTAATGACCACAAGAAACTAAATCAATGATGAAGAAAAATATCTCTCCCTTGAGCTGAACAAATAGGGATGATAAAAAATATCTCTCCCAAAGTGCAAAAATTGATAAACTAGGATGAAGAAAAGTATCTCTCCTAAAAATATAAATGTTTCTTGTGATTCATAGGAAGGAGCACACATGGCACAAAACTCTTGTCACTCACCAAATGCTCAACTAAAGTTTGAAAGTCCTAAGGTAATTACCCCCTAATGAAGATATAACCATGAACATTTGAGATTGGAGCTAGATTGTAACAAGAACTTGGAACTTAAATGAGGAAGGTAGTAGAGGTTGAAATTTTAAAATCACCTTAACCTAGAGCATTGTTCAGTGACTAAAACATTTCACATTGACATCCTACATTGAATCCATAAACCAAAAAAAAATTAAAAATACACTTTGAGCTTACTCGAGGATGAGCAAGAATTTAAGTATGGGAGTGTGATAAATTTAAGATTTATAATAAAATAAATGATTAAAAACATTCAAAACAGCACTTAAACCAGCATACTTTAATTAGAATCTTATCATTTTCAAGTAAAAACAGGAGAAGAGGCAATTATGGAGAAGAAAAAGAATTTCAGGAAGAAAACTGTTGGGGCGCGCTGTAGCGAGCTGCAGCGGGCCATGGCGGTCTGCTGAATAAAGCTCACCTGGAGCATACCTTCAAGCCTGGAAGTAGAACCGCTGCAGCGCGCCGTTGTGGCGCACCACGGCGTCATTTCACGGAGAAATAATTAAACATTGGATGAACTAATTGAATAGTGTCGAATATGCGATTTTGAACTTTCGACCGCTGTAGTGCGCTCCAAGCGCGCCATGGCGTGCTATGCCTTATGAAAATTTACGCAAACCTGGGACAAAATCTGTTGTAGCCCGCCTCAACGTGCCACAGTGGCATCTCAGATTATTTATATAAACCTTGTATGAATTAATTGAATAATGGCAATACCGCATTTTCAAAACTCAAATCTCCACAGTGCGCTGTAAGCGAAAACTGAATTAATTTGACTCACCATAGTGCACTGCAGTGGAACAGTGTTTCGAATGAGGCTTCCACAACACGCTACGATGGATCCTCAGTAAACAGCATGTTTGGAGCCTTGAACAGCAGAATTAGATGCAACCACTGTAGCGCGACATAGCGCGCTGCAGCACGCCACAGCGCTCGATGTAGTTTTTCCCAGGTAAAGGCATTAATGACAACATAGGAAAGGTAGAAAAATTAAGCCTTTGGCCTTCCCCAGCCGTTTGGAACTTGCAAAAGCAATAAATCCTATTGTATTTAAAAGGAATAAAGGAATAATATTAATGGACTTTGCATAAGTTCAAGGAAAAGGAAAGTTTAGGTAAAATTTATGCACAATGCTAAAGGAATCCCTATATAAATAGCATTTTGAAACTAAAAGATAGTTCCCAATTTCAACATTCAAAAGACCTAAAAAAGGAGGCTGCAGAAGGAGAAAATAAGAGAACTTTTCAAGGAGCAAGAGGTGAACTATAAAGAATAAAGAGATGAATGCAACAAAGGAAAGGCAAAGAATTCACGTAAGAGTAAAGGAGGAAGATCGAGAGAACCCTAGAAAACCTCTAGGTATTTCCTAGTACTATCTCTGTACTTATTTTTTTTTTTTTTTTGTTGTAAACCAATATCAAAGTTTGCTTCTTTTTGCATGTGTGATTTGATTTGTTCTTTAATGGAAAGTTAAATCTCTTTGGAGAGGGTTGGAAAGTAAATATAGGAAAATGTAAGGCTGTAATGGTGTTGGAATAGATTTATTTTAATGAATAAAATTAATTTCTATTTTATTGTTTATTTTATTATTGTGAATGAATGTCTGGATGAAACTCTGTCAAAATACTTTGCTAAAATAAAACTTAAATGAATTATCAATTAAGAAAAGAACTCAAGTTCCAAGCTCATTAATTGGACAAGAACAAGGAAAATAGTACAAGTATAGCTGAGAACTATGTGACAAGTTCTCAAGCTCACTTGCACCTATCCTTAAGAGCTCTGCCAAGAGATTTGATATTTAAGAACCAAGTTCCCATCAACTTTGCTCTACTACTCAGCAAAGTAGAAGGGATGAGAGGGTGTTGGAAATCCAATGGATGATGTAACATAGTCTATTTGACCCAACACATCCTCTCATCTAGCTAAACCGTGTGTGTAAGCACATAATGCAATGTTGATGGAAATAATATTTGTGAGATCTAACAATTAAAAGATAATATTTGGTAACTTAGATGTAGGAAATCAAAGATAAATTTAAATCACGATCTCATAAAGGCTTATGTGCCAAGGTAGAACCCCAAGGGGAGTTCTCCTTGTTGCACTAAATCTGAACCCGTTGTAATTGGAGATTAACTTTAATTCTAATAGTATTCACTTGATTTAATTAGGCATGGAAAAATCAACTTATACATTTCAATAATGAAGTAACAATGCCAAGTCCTTACAAGTCCTACAATGAAACCCCTACTCTCTCCTTTTGAATAAATCATATCTTACCCTAAGGAAAATTATATTGTTAATTTATAAACCATCTCAAACCAAAAATCAATATTCTAAACATTACTGAAAGAAGATAAAACTTAGTATCAAAACCACGGTTCCCTGATAACGTTAAATCTCGGAACTAAACTTCTACTTATTACTTCAGACCACGTGCACTTGCGTGCAAGCGCATACAAAAATTTAAGGTCTGTCAAGTTTCCTCTCCAACATGTAAGGAGATTCTTGCACTGCAGCTTCCTTAAGGCTACACTTAGGGATCTCCTCCTCATAGCTAGCACAAGCCTCCAACTAAAAATGCCAACATAGTAAACTCCTCCCATTTTTTCACTTAACTACCTAGCTCATAATTGGACCATGAAAGGTTCAAAATGCCCTCCAATTTACTTAGGGCATAACCAAAACTAGTGTAGAAGTCTGCCAGGCTCTACGACGTGTGGTAGCGCCCACGCCTCGGGTTGGCACCCGCTGCGGCGCGTAGTAGCACCCACGTCTCGAATCATCTACAACATGGGATAGACCTGTTGCGGCACGCAGCGGCGCCAATTTTCGGTGCGGCGAGCTGCAGTGCATGCTTTTTTAGCTGCTAACTGCTGAGGCATGCGATAGCGTCTCCATTTCAGTGAGTGACCGCCAAGGAGCACTGTGGTGCTCCATGGCTTGCTATAGTGCCTGTGTTGATTCTAGAGTTAACTCCTTATTTCAAATCACCTCAGAACCTCCTGGAAGCTCATCGGAGCACCATTAGAATCTACATGTTGGACTAAATAGTCTCCACAACATAACAAGTTTCAGGGCATTAAATTGATTAAAATAATCAATTAATATAACTTTGATCCAAAGGATCCCAAATTATTAGGGTTTGGTCCTAATTGTGCTTAGAACTTAATGGTTACATGATTAAGACTTAAATGAGTTTAGATTTTGCATGGCAACAACATAAGGTTGTTACACAATGTCATAGAATTTTCTTGTTCTTAACCATGTCCATTAATAACTCCCACAAAAGTTGGTTTTATTAATTGGAGTTGAATAGCCTTAAGTATAATTTATATCTATTTAATAGTATTCTCTTATTTGCTCAATGTTGCTTCATGTCTAATCAAAGTTGTATTAGTTCTATTCATAAAATTTGTTGTGTAACTTCAAAATTCTTCCATTGATTTTCCAGATACTCTTTTTCACCTTTCCAATTTTGTTGTTGGCTATTCATTCTAGTATATTTAAGTTATTAGGTGAATTATAGTTATTTCATATAAAAATTTCTTTTTATGCACCAATGTGAGTGAAGGGGTTATTTTGAATACAATATTCAATAGTGTGTGACCCTTCACAAAATTCACACAATATTCCCTGAGCTACGATCACACTCATCTATCCTAGTTTTGGGTTAAGCATAGTTATCTCCCTTTGTAGCATGGCTATTTGGTTTGTGTTTGTTGTGTTAGCAAGTTCCCTTATGCTCTGATTAATCCTCTAATTCGACCATTGGTAAGAATTATTAGCCATTTCCTCAAAGTATTCTTAGTTTTCTTCTTAGGTCTTATTATTTAGGGAAACTTTAGCAGCTACAATGTTCAATCCCTTATTTTGAACTTGCATCCATAGATGATACCCATGATGTGTGCAACTTTTAAGACATTCCTTGAACCGCTCACAGTATCATATAATGACTCTCCATCTAGCTAGGTGCAATTTATTATTTATATACTTAGCCTAACAATTGTGATTGGTTGAAAGTATTTTGCTAAAAAATTTCTCGCTAAATCATCCCACGTGGTGATTGAAGGCTATAAAATTAACTAGTTCTTAGCTCTATCTCTTAACGAATAAGGAAATAGTCTAAGTCTAACAGTATCATCAGTAACACCATTGTACTTAAATGTGTTACAAATTTCCAAAAAATTAAAGATGAGAGGGTTAGGGTCTTCATTAAAAGAGTTCATAAAATTGGGCATTTTGCACCATCTGTATGGTTGCAGGTTTTATCTCAAAATTGTTCGCTTGAACATTAACTCTTACTATGGCATTCGAAATTCCCCTGATAATTAGTAATGCATAGTCACGTAAAGCTATACCCTAGTTGTTTTGGTGAATTTCTTCTAAATTCACTCATAAAGGTTCCATTTTAAATTGAATTGTGTTCACTCTAGCTTGTTTCCTTCTAAGTCTACTAAACGTTCATTCAATCTCAGAATAAAAAAAAAGTTTTCTAATCCTCTTCTACGCATGAAACACCTTAATTCATTAGATTACAAAATTTCACAACTCAAGCAAATATAATTTCAAGAAAAAAAAATAGGAAATGAACAAAGCAAGAATAAAAATGAACAAGATGAGCAGTAGGGAGAGCCAAGTTTGAACATGTGATTTGTCATAAAACTATTCATAATACTTCTTCATTTAATGTTCTCTTCATTTCCTCTTTGCATTTATCAATGGGCGATATGTCAAGATTAATTTTATTCTTAATGCTAGCCCTATCTAGTGCTATCATGAAGACTCAAAAGTTTCAATCAAGCACATATAAAACCTTATGATCATTCTTATTGATTTAAATTTTATCCTTGCAAGTGATAAATTTTATATTGTTGCATTGTGATATCAAAGTTTTGATCCATTCAAGGCTCATACGCTTCTATTTCCGACTTAGCTAAGGAGATGAGAAGCAAAGCTCTGTGGGCTTATGTCACCTCACTCATGGCTTGTATGTGTCAAGTTTTCTCACATAAGTCACAAATGAACAGTAGGTCTCAGTGATTGTTTCTTAGCTCACATGCATTTAATTCTTGTCTTAATAAAGAAACTAACAATAGCCTACATGAACTTATGTCATATCATTCACTGCCTTACGTGCCTATTTCTTTATGTTCAGAACTGAGCTATGGAACTCATAAACTATTTTAAATTATTCATTGTGGCTCTGATACATCTAGCCTCAAATTTAAAGCAAGCGCACATGCAGTCAAGATCAGCAATTTTATGTCACTTTGTTCACGGCTAGGTACTCATTGTGCTCTTAATTTAAATGAGTGGTCATTTGGCTTAGCAAAGGTTTTATAAAATAAAGTTAATTCATTTAATGATTCCATGTTAGAACAATACATACATTTTTTCCTCAAACATAAGATAACACATTCAGCTCAAAAACTCAGAACTTTTTATCACAATAAAGGTCTCTTACATGCACAGTTACTATTATATTTCACCTATTTTCTGCTTAACCCTCCCCAAAATGGGGGTTTATGCTGACATTATAAAATAAAAAATGAAGACGATATAGATGTTACACAATATACTCATGATTCTCTTATAAGATCAAAGGACAAAGAACAATGGGATCAAAAATACTAGACAAGAATTGATTTCCCTAGAGTTCACTTTATCTTCTCTCTACCTGCTCTTAATTCTTATTTCTTGGATATGTGCTTCTTCTCCTTCTTTCTGATGTCGCATTTCTCCTTAGGAACTTCTTGGAATGTTATGTGACGGCTAGGGTCCAAAAGATCATGAGTATTTCTCCAAACTCCTCATAAATAGCCTTCCTCTCCAGCCTAGAATTTAATTATGGCTCTAAATTTCTCCTCCTAATAATTCTTGAAGCTTGGAATCTTTTAATGCATATGCTCTGAATATTCTTTTATTCCTCCTTGAAATTTGAAAGGTTCCCTCATTTTTCTTCATTTAGTCTTAGGAGCTGTATGGTTTAATTGAATTAAACTCCATGGACTCCCAATTGTTCAGCTTTTCTATGTAGTTTCGACAACGGGCACCAGATAGCATTGTAGCTTTTAGCTTGTGGTGGTCGAGCATCACGATGTAGCGCTAGTTCTCAATTAATTGCCTTGAATAGTAATCCCATTGATCCCTGTTGTATAGCATTAAAGCATCGTGCTCTCGATAGACTGGCGCTGTAGTATGCTCTGCATCGTGCTCTCGGTGGTCTAGCACTGCAGCGCACTTTGGCATTCACTATCTTAATTAATTTCCTAAGTTTCCACTATAGTGCGTGATAGCATTGCACTCTCGGTAGTATGGTGCTTCAGCATGCTCTGGCATCTCTCTATAGGTGATCTAGCACTGCAGCGCACTCTGATGTTCACTATCTTAATTGATTTCCTGAGCTTCTGCTGCTACGTGCAATGGGTCGCACTCTCGAAGCTTGGGCGCTACGGCACGCTGTAGTGGTTTACCTTGCATATGATGGCATTGTGGTGCACTATAGCATGTTCTCGAGGACTTGACGCTATAGCACGATGTGGTGTCTGATTTTCCTTAAAATGCCTTTCTTTTGTGCAAAATTGATCTTGAGCTAAAAAATTCATAAATAAAGCCAAAATGGACTAAAATAGCAAATAGTTATATTAAAAATAGTTAAATATACAAGGAAATATATATAAAAGTTTGCGCTCATTAGTGCTAAAATTCATCCCTTCACCTTCCCTAGGCTATGGTGAACTTACAAAAACCCTAAGCACCTCTTTAGGACTTAGGATCGCTACATGGTTCCCAATCTAGGGTTTATTCTGCATTGCCTTTTTCTCCTTGACTTGCTGAACCCAATTATGTAAAATTCTTCATCTATCGTATGTTGCACTTTGTTAACTTTAACACCGACCTTTAAGCCTTAAAATCCCCTTCTCTAAAAGTCTCACTAAATAAAACACTACTGAGATTTATTTTGGTTTTCACCTTGGTCGCTTATTAGAGATTCTTAATTCCAAGTGCGATTGGACCATTACAATGATACTAATTCACCTATACCACTAGCTTCCTATTAAGAATCTTAATGAAACTTCTCTAAGCTTATGCACACTTCAATTCTAAGGAGCCTAGTAAACAACATATAATTTTGGTGCTAATGTGCAAAGTTATAATGTATTAAGATCCATGTAATTCACATGATTGTAATTATAATGTATGAAGAAAGGAGACAGACAACAATTAATGCACTAGTTTGAGTCTGTAATCATAAATCATTGGATTTAAAATAAACATGCGGCTTGTCCTGGATATGTGATTCAACAAAAGTTTCCTGGTAATGCAAGTGGCATGTGACAGGCCACAAAATAAAGTGACTTTTAATCACACGCAAGCGTACATAGTCTGAAGTAGTATAGGGATGCTGAGTCCCAGAATTATTGTCCTCAAGGATTAATAGAGGGTTATTAGTTAGTTTTTTTTCTTCTAATGCTTAGACAAATGAAAGTGGTTTTGTTACTGAGCTAAATGCAAAATAATTTAAACCTAAATTATGAGGATTGTATTAATGTTTAGGAATCAGTGAGAGTTATACTGATCTATTATAGTTCAACATTTCTAGTTCTTGTTGAGGTTTAATGTATTGTTTTGTGAGTTAGTTAAATTTATATATCATGGGATTGCAAGAATTTAAACCCATTAGTGATCTCTCACACACATAGGTCACTTACCACAAAACCCTAAAGTCATCTTTAGCCAATCTCATACGAGACCTCTTGACTTTAAACCTTAATGTCTAAATGGTAGTTTCTTTAAGCTCTATCGGTATTCCCTATCTAATGAAAAGGGAACTATATTTTTCAATTCTCTATTCTCACATGCATAAAGATATTTATGTGTTCAAAGGAGAGTGTGCAGATCTCTCTAATCCAATAATCCCTTACTTGGTTCAACCTTATGTTTAAGTGAATGATAGTATGAGGCAAAGAACACCGAAGACATGAAACAACAAATGCACATAAATTCATGATCTGAACTTTTGCTTTGATCCATGATTCTAATTCTCTACTTACATAGCATGCATTTCACATGCACATACATCTTGATCAAAACTTTTGGTTTGATCTAAGATGTAGTGCTATGTGGGTATGCTTCCTTAAAGTTAAGTCTAGCGCGCATAATTCCTTACTCTAGACATTTGCTCCAATCAAAGGATTTAGTGCAGCGTGAAGTATAAATGTTCATATGCTTATTCATCCAAATCAAAACTATTGCTCTGATCTAGGATGAATCGCGACGTGAATACATTCTTCTTTGGACATAAGTTATTCTTAGGTTTCAACATGAATTATATGATTTTTATAAAATAATAATATGCATACACATTCAATTTAAGAAACCATGCATTCAAAACACAGCTAATCTATGAGAAAAGTCTACACATAGGTCTATCCTAACTCTCCCCGAAAATGAGAGTTTAGGCTGCCATTAAAATTTAATCAAAATTGAAGAACAACATGATTCTACACCAGTTTAATTCAAGAAAGAAATAAGAAATAAATTTAAGAAATACCCTAGAGTTCTCTTCAATTTAATTTTTTTCTTCTTCTTCTCCTTCTTTTTCCTTCTCCAATGGAAGCTTTTGGATTCCTCTTTGATGGTGGCTGGAAAGATTTTTCTAAGAACCCTAACTTCCTTCTCAATAATAGTTTCTATTTTTCCCTCTTGTCAATCATCTTCAAATTCTAGTTTATTATTCCGTTGTTATACTTCTTATAAGAAAAACACCCTAGGGAAGTCAAAGGTTGCATCTCTTCCCATCCAGAACCACTTCTTAATACTGTTACCATTGTGCGTCAAGGCGCGGCTGAGCGCCTTGGTGTCAGTTTATGAAGTTTTCTTGTGGCGCTGACGCGCCTGAGCGTCCAGATATCTGTCTTCATTTGTGCTGAGCGTGCCTGAGCGCTCGGCTTCATGTCTGGGAATTTTGCTTCCGGTGCCTGAGCGCGTGTAGGCATCAGGCATTCGAATAGCTTCTAACTGAGCACGCCTGAGCGCCCAGCTTTATGGATTTCCTTGTTTGGATGCTGTATGGAGACACTCATGCGCGCCTGAGCACCTAGCTGCTCTGCTTTGTGCATTCTAAGGGTGAAATTAGCCAAATTACTCCCAAAAATTTGTAAAATCAAAATATGAGTGAAGCAAAAAAAATTAAGCTATAAAAGTAAAAATCTAGTGCAAATCAGCACAAAATAATAAAGTGTTTTTAATATAAATGTAATGCTTATTGCATGCTAAGAAGCTTGTATTCATGTGATAGTTGAACATAAGAAATTCCTAACCTTAACTACAATCATCACTCCATGGTGATAATTATTAAGCAGTTTATCATGTTAAAGCACAAATTAAATATTTTAGATCTAGTTTAGTTTTTGTATTTGGTAATATAATAGAGCAAAAATTATAAAAAAGAGTGAAAATCCTTAAATATTCTCATTTATTTCTTTTGCATTCTTTAATAAATAAAACTTTTGCTATCCTTATTCCACCACTATCACGATGCCAATTAACTTGCAACTTGCATGCTTATTGGTTGTTGTCTGTAATCCTTCACTAACCCATCGTTGGCGTTGTGCATAACAATATAAGAACAAGCTTAATAGTACCAAAAGCATATTTCTCTGAAATAACATTCCAACTACTTTCTTCCCAATAGCATAACATCAATTTTATTTGTAGTAAGCATTATAAGAACTTCATATGCAGTATCACAACAGCTTTCTTTAACAATTACAACTTTTCCAAATGGCCTAAATCTCATAACATAAAACTATATTAATTTTTAACGCCAAAATGAAAACCGGTAGCTATCTATTTTCAATTTCATTTTAGTTAAAAATAACTGAAGAAAACTTTCTCATGAATCAAGATTTTCAGCACCATCCAATTAAGATGAAACAAATTATCTTTGACAAAATTTCTTTTTAATTATATTAAACACTTAAGAAGGTTTAAAGACATCATTCTTGTGAAAGAAGACATTGAAGAATTTGAGTCATACTGATATGGGCTAAATGATGTCCAACAAAGAAGAAACTTGTTGATAAAACAACTGTTTCAAATATGAGAATACTTTGGTGGATGAGTGGTACACTTATAAGGATACAATGAGAAATAAGTTTATTCATAGCAAGGTTGGAGTGGTTTCAATAGTGAATAAGATTATATAATTTCATCTTAAATAGTTCAGACACAAGATTGTTCAATGCACGTATTAAAATAGGAAGACCAAAAAAGATATGGTAAGAAACAATTATAAAAGACCTCTATTTGGGACTCGGGGAGGGGCTTCTATTTCATAATGCACAATGAAAACCAAGGGTTCATGTAGCTAGCCCCCCTAGTGGGATTAAGATTTTGTATTATTATTATTATTATTGTTGTTAAAAGCATGCAAATTGTGATGATTGAACATAAGAAATACTAAAAACAATTGAATTGACTTTACACCACAATCACCACTGAATTGTGATACTTATTGTTATGAAGTTTGTCATCAAAGAATAAATTAAATCTTTTAGATCTTGCAAAATTTAGGCATGAAGTAATAGGATATCTATAATATTAGAAAACTAAAGTTGAAAAACAACATATATATGCCATTTGCTAGATGTATGCTCTAATTTGGAGTTTAATAGTAAATTAAGTATAAAATAAAAATAATTTATTTTTTTATACAAAATAACAATTCATAAAAAGAGTGCTCGATGACATATCATTACTTGTGTGTAATAATAAGATTCGAATGATACACTTTTGCTTGTGTGCAATGAAAACTTCTCTTACTTTCTAAAATATATATTTTGAAACATCCAGCATTTCTCTTCATAAAACATTATGACGTCAAGAGGATGAGATACATCATAAAATATATAATGCACAGAGTAAGTGTTTGAGCACAAGCAGAAGCAAAAGTGTTGTCATTATGTATATGAACTTATTTACAAACTTTACATCTAAATTCTGTTAAAACCTACTTATTTTTATAGATATTTGTGTTTTGAAAGCATAAAATTCATATGTGGATTTTGTGGTTGAGCCAAACAGGCCTGAGTTAATAAAACTAATAGCTCTATATCTTTAATATTAATCCAGTTTATATCCCCAAATAACACATCCAAATTGAAACAATGGCTCCTCCATTGGGGCTTAAAAGTGTACACTGCAAGCTATATCATTATCATTGATAAAGAACATATAAAATAAAAATGATGTTAGAAAGAATATTGAGATTAAGAGCCTGAACAAAACTCAATTATCACCATTTAAATACAAGAATTTTAGGTGTCATTATTTATCAGTGAGCTGCTGCGTATTACCTTCCAGTACCTAAAACAAGAAGGATTCAAATGCACAGCTCGAAGAGCCCACCTCTCAGGGCTTTGGCACAATTCTATGTTCACTTGCCGGTCATTGGCCGCAGCCGTCTGTTTGGCAAGAGCATGCATTTGGAAGTACAATTCCGCCGGCCTCATTTCTGCAAATTATTAAGCAAATCATAAAACTATTATAGTTGCTACCAAATGACGAGTAGAAAAAGAAGCAGAGAACCTGCTGGCCAGGAAAACCATTCGAGACGCAGATTACTTTCCCACTTGACTTTTGCACCAAAGCTTCCCTCTGCTTGAGCCAATAATGCCGAAAGAATGGGAAAAGGAAATGGCGAAATCGATCGGGCCTTGGTCAGACACTTCACAGCACGTGTCAAGAAATGCAAGCCCATTTGTCTCCGAGCTAGCTCCATGCACATTGCACCTGTATGAACACGTGAAAAAAAATATAACAAATAAGTTGAGAAATGGTTTTGCAAGTTTGCAACATTCTTTCAACTAACAAGGCAAAGTTACTCTACAAAAGAGTAAAGTAAGATGGTACTTTTGCATAAATGGATGTTCAAATGTTAGACATGAAAATAAGAAAGGTTTTGGTTTCTTATATTCATTAAAGAAGCATCGGGAAATGAAAGAATTATTCCAACCATTTAACAATTCATCTAATTCAATTTCACCAAATCAGTTCTTAACTTCAACATGTATCTGTATAGTAAACTACCAGAGCATTAAATGCTAATACATGCACAAAGTCAGAAACAAACGGATCTTCAAAGTGTCATTAAGGCTACATTGGCTTCAAAACCAAATTAACAAAGCTTGTTATAAACAAACAGCATACTTAATAACTGAAGCAATGAGAACCAATACATAAACATTCAAATCAGTAATATTCGACAAAATTAGGAAAAAAGAACATATAAATAAATATATATATATATATATATTTATATATATATATTTATATATATATATTTATATATATGTGAATGATGTTGTAGCCCAGTGATTGAGGCTCATAATTTATTATCCCAAGTCATAGGTTGAAATTCCACATTGAGGCTCATAATTTATTATCCCAAGTCATGGGTTGAAATTCCACCAGCCACAAAAAAATAAAAATAATAATTATAGACACATGCATATGAATATTTAACATAGAAAATAAATATGATTTAATACCATGAGCAAGAAAAAGGCAGCTTTCTGCTTTGGACATGGCAGATGCACGCGCTAAAGCTTGTTCTGCACTGATAAAATCCTCATCCCATTTGAAGCACAGAGCACTTACTAATCCAAAGATAGCTTCCCACAGGCAAGCGGACGAACTCAGTTCTGCTGTGAGGCTCATCTTATAATTCACATCAACTGTGTCATAACAGCTCTGCAATTTATATCTGGATTCAAGGAATTTTAGGGAAACCCAACCAATGAAATTGGCAGGCTTAAATTTTAAGCAATTCATATACTCATTTTTTAGATTCATTAAATCCTCTTGTGCAGCATAGGTACGGCAAAGTTGCAGGTGCGCAAAGAAAGAATTGACACAGCATGGAAAAACTCCTAATGCAGATGCGGCATATGTCATACTGGCAGCATAATCCAAACACTGTAAACTGACCTCAGATGCGGATAGCAGCAGTAGGAACCTCTGATACTTGTTAATTTCATTCATCATCAACGCCTCATTTTTGAGAGCAATGGAAATCAAACGTTTCAAAGCAGTGCAAAGATGTGGAGGAAACTTCTCTTCACGGGCTCTCTGCAGAACATTAAGTATAAGAAAATAACGCGCCTCATGATTCCATGGTTCTTGATGTAACCATCTGAAATATAGAGTGACATTGTGAGTGATTGCAAAGCTTGTTTTCAAAAAAAGCAAAGAAGGAAACAATGTCTGGCATTCATCCAAATCTTGGGTAAAAGCATACCCAACAATCAAATTTTGATACTTATGGGACCACCACCTAAATCTATCTAATGAATGAAATATACAATTTATTTGAAATGATTTAAATGACCAAGTAGTAATTTTGCAAATGTCATAAAATGGACACTAGGTATGTAAATAAGGACAATTTGAGCGATGCGTATGAAACAAGAGGATATAACTTGCTTTTGCATATACTCAGTCACAGGTGAACCATGCGTAGGCTGGTAATGGCAAGTAGGGAAAGAAAATTTAGGCCTTGTTATGCAGCTTGAGTAACAGGCAATTCCGGCACGACCATGGATTTCAAATGGTGATTTTAAGACGGTCCTTGCAGGGTGTCCTGTTGGTATGCCGCTGCACCTTGGTGCTATGTGAGAAGTCAGCCAATCACCAGAATGTAATAGAAGTGATCCAAGATGGTTTCTGTAATACAATCAAAAAAAGATTTTTGTCATCGTATGCACAAGAAAATTTTCATAATAATTAGTACAAGCGCTTCAAATAATAGCACAAGGTATAATAAAAAAGCTGCTAGGTTTTACAATGTCCATGCACAAAGGCAAATGGCTTAACAGAATACACATGTTAGTTTGAAAACATTGCATGTCCGTGCTATTAACATATTTACGCCACTTACCAAGAACCACGTTGAAAAGGATCAATTCATTATGCAGCAAGCAAATGAGAAAAATAAAACAAAACACATAAATAGGAGGAATCCAATATCCTTTTAGATGAAAATATTTCTACTCACGCATCTCTCAATATCCATCCACTAAAATGAATATTTGATGGGATGCGATTTCAAAAATTATTTCTCCGCATAACAAAATTGCATTTAACTTCAAATTTCATTCATCCAAGTTGGATGGGTGGCAAAATATGTGCCATGAGTGTGTGTGTATATATACATGTATGCATAGCTTATGTTTATACAGCATAACTATTCTTATTGGAGGACTTATCCATTTTAACATATCATCATATCACAAAACAGACAGCAGCCACCTCTGAGTTCCTTGTGCTATCCTTACCACCTTCAAACACCAATGCCCTCCTCCCTCCCTCCTTTAATCTCTGTCTCTCATCCTCTTCATGCACACCCATTTGAGCTCACACATTATTTTAAGTGAAGAAAGGCACTGCACCATAGAAAGTCTATTACAATAGCAAAACAGCTATATTACACATAATCCAATCCTCCATGACAAAGGAAAACATGAAAAGGTGGACAAGCATTAGCAATAGAAAAATTTGCATGCCATACATTTCTATAACTCTTTCAGACTGCTGAAGTTTTTACAAAATAGTTGCACATAAAACAATACGAGATCTTGCAAGTAAATGTATCATGAAAGGCTTCTTCAATAAAGTTCGAAGAAAAATATTATTTTCCAATTCATATCAATTCAAATCATAAAACTGATCCAAGAGAGATTTAGTAAGGATCTGAGGCTTATGCTTTTTTATATTTTCTATGAATCCAATGTGCACAAGTTTCTCTATTTTATTTATCCAAAATAAGAATATTGCATATAAAATTATAAATAGATTTCATATTATTTCTTTTTTATTTTGATATAGTTCAATATAAAAGGGTGTGAATTCAGGTTGTTATACATGCGTTTTTGAAAAATAATATAAATAAAATAAAATAAAAACTTCCCACTTTCCATCTTGAAGAAGAATGTATTAAAGGACAAAATTATTATGATATTCTGAAATTGAAGGAATCTACTAAGCAAAACTTCAGGTCAGGATGATAATATCTGCAGCTATACAAATCTTTCAAAATGCAGTCACACAGGTTCAACAAAAAATAAAAGCTAGCTACGTTTCTCTTGGATCCACAAAGAAAAGAAGTTGCAGTATTGGGAAATAATTAAAACAGCTACATCTGGTGCTAGACTAAACGTGGCAGGTACATGAAATGAACAATGAACACATATAGGTGTATGAATGATGGATAGGGCAGCAGATTCACAATAATATAAAGGCAATATATTAGACATGCACTGAACTAGCAATTGAATACAGAAATGGATATATATATACAGGTGAAAACATCAAGCAACAGATCCCACGCCATCGTCATCTTATGAGTCAATGACAATAGAGGCCAGGCCGTCAGCACCAGTCTGCTAGTGTCTGACAAAAGTGCTAAGCATTTTATTTTATGCTTTTATATTAATCCAACATCATTTTTAACCTCCTTTATTTGCCAAGCATTATGAAATTGCTATCTCCTCTTTAGCCAAGGTCTCATTTTTTCTTCTTTAGAATCCACAACAGCTACGGTAAGATTTCAAAGAGAAAGAAATAATAACTATCAAAGGCAACAATGCACTGCACTAATTCTCCACAAATATCAGAAAACCAAGAATATACCATCATAAGCCTTTTTTTAAACCGCATTTGCACAAATATCAGCAAATCATGAATTCACCATCATATGCATTCTCTAATAAGAAACCAAAATGCAAGTAAAACATAAACAATGCATCTCAAAACTATATGCAAGTTGAACTAAAACAAACGAAGTATGCACTATAGCACCGTCAAGCTTTAAACATTATGTGGTTACGAGCCTTGAACAGATGGAACCGCTCAATAAAACATCCATCATCATTAAGAGATTTAATGCTAGCATACATTGAAAACTTCAAATAATAAAAAATCGGTACAGTTTAAGCAAAGTAAAAAAAAATAATATATACAAATTAAATTTTCAAGAGACAAGGTGAGAGGTCAATGTAGCGTCTGAACTACAAAAATTACCTCAGTAATTTGCTGTCAGGATACATATGAAGAATTCTTCTCAGATATTTAACACCGCTGTAAACATCAAGAGACTGTTCTGAGCCTTTTTGGATCTAAATAATTTGGGAAGAAAAGAATATCTATTCAAATGAGAGAAGTAATGGCAACATATGAATATCGATATATTTAGCTGGATGTAAGAATTACCATTTCACTCATAGATGTTATCGTATGTAATTCAGCAACCAAATCATAAGTATCAAACGAGTTAAGATTAGTGGAAAGAAGCAACAGTAACCGATTATTTGGATCTAAAGCATTTACTGCAGAAATTTTCAAACACATTTTTGCTTCATTCATGTATTCCCTAGGCAATTTCAATATCGTTGAAACTGCAGATTCTATACCAGAAATACGATAAAGCAACTGGCATATTAAACCAATAGCAACAGTACAAGAAGTTTTCTCCATGGTTGATACATTCTTAGCCAAATTTCTTGCCACTTGGAGAGCTTGGTCATTTTTTTCCAGTTTCCAAAGTGTAACAGCATATATTTGCAAGCCCTTGCAATTAAGCGTACCTTCGACAATTGAAAGAATAAACACATTGGTCAATGAATGAAATAAATTTGATTTATAAAAGGATGAAGTTCATAAGTACAGGAAGCCCAAAATATCAAGAAATAATTGTCTAATATAAGTATTGATTCAGTCAATAAGCAGCATAACAAAGAGTAACTCATTAACAATTCACAGTGCTTAATATAAAGTAGAGCTAGGTGGAGAAAGTAGAAAATAGAAGAACGCAAAGTTTAAAATGACATACCATCTTTATCCAAAGCTTCGCATTCCTGTTCTGCCTCAAGCATCTGCCCAGCCTACACAAAAACTGAACAAAATAAAATCTTTTGAACTGATCCAATCTGACTAAATCAAAACAAAACTCCATGCCAAGAGTACCAAAACAATTATTTCATACACAACATATACACAAAAGAGTACAAACCATATGTCAGTTACTAAAATAATTCAAAATTTTGAAACAATTTAAAAGATTAAATAAAATTTTTAATTTAAATAGCTAATGTTATTTTGTACTAAATAGCTAGTTCAGGACAAACAGAAAGTGTAAGCAAGTGTCCTGAATTCATCGCGCAAGATTAAAACAGATGTGCAAGCAACTAAAGATGATATCAAAGCAAACAATTGCTATGCTGATAAAAAAAAAACAGAACAATAAAGCATTTAAGACCACGAATGCAGATAAAATGTTGAGTACCTTACAAAGTGCCCTAGCAAGATTAACAGATATATCAGTAAAACAAGTTCTAACAGCTTCTTGAGAGATTGGAGAAATCTTAAGCGCAGATCTTGCATTACGATATGAAGATATTGCAGATTCATAATCTGATAATGATTCACAGATTATTCCATGTATATTATGTGATTCTGGATAATAAGGCGACTGTTGAATAGAATGGCGTACTGCCGCAAGCACCTGCAAAATTAGGCCTTTTAGCATTTTTGAAAGAAGTTGTATCAATAAAATGGTTAAGGTAAAATCAGAAAAAAATCAAAGAAACGACTCCCTTCTTTAATGTTCGGTATTAATTAAAACTATGCAAATTTTCAAGATATCAATAAAATGGTTAAGGTAAAATCAGAAAAAAATCAAAGAAACGACTCCCTTCTTCAATGTTCGGTATTAATTAAAACTGAGCAAATTTTCAAGATAGAGTAAAATGCCATGCAATGCACTGAACCAATGGTTCCTATTTCTAGTTCAGCTAGATGGGTAAGTGCGGAAAAGTTTGTTGGCCGCAGACAAGGTAAGAAAATAAAAAATAAAAACGCAAATGCAAGTAGATGGGATGCCCAATTTCACGGCAAATAATCAATTGATATAGGGCAAAGTGTATCTGTTCCTATTTCTAGTTCAGCTAAGGAATTGATAGTGAATAAGAAAAAGAAGAAATCAAAAAATTGAATAAATTTGCCAACAAAACATTTTATTTGCATACAACTCTACCAGTTAATACATCATTCCATACGCAAATACTTCTTAGTGTCAAGACAATTCCTAAGAAAAAAAATCACCTTCAGGCTTCGCAGGGACAGAATTAACAAACTACTAAATCTAGTTAGTTTAGATATATGAACAAAACAATTGAAATGCCAAATTAACAGAATGACTCACTGAATAATACTTGCCTTTTTTGTTTTCTAAGGTAACAATAAACAAGATGGTGGATCCAAATTGTAGTTCAACAGAGGAATAGAATCCGCTAGCCATATGTGCCAACAAGAAAATGAATGTGTGAATACTGCAGTTGCACACTCACTTGCTTGTGTCCAAAACATATCATATAAATTTTTAGAACCAATGAAACTCAATCCAAGATATGAGAACCAGTATGTCATTGCTTCCAATGGCACTCATGCTTCATTCATATAAGAATCAGTACGCCAATGAAAAAAAAATAAGTTTATATGCATCTTTGTTATAATCATAATTTTTACAGGAAACAGGGCTTGTACACCAACAATTAAATAGATTCATAGATTTTCAAAAACGAAAAGTCATGAACTCTTACTACGCAATCAAATACAAGCAAATATCTAACTTGTTTTCATATTTCAATATTTCCACTGTTTGTAAAGCATGCTCTAGTACAGCATACTACACTTCAATTATTAATAAAAATATCTCAATTAAAATCAGTTCCAAAAAGGTAATATTATCAATGGTATGGAAATTATATCCATTTAAGAAAACAACATCAATCTTCGGGCGGTGAAGGAACGAAGAAAAATTCAGGATGAAGCATATTACCCAATTCGTGTTGAAAAATGGTAATAACCCGCTATATATGGCGGTGCTTTCTTACATAGTACAACAAATAAAGGACAATCAAAACAGCACAACAAATTCAATTAGCTACTCTAATAATAAGGATTTAATTATCTATTACTCCCTCGCAAGGTCACCGACATAGGACGGATGAATGCAATGTCCTAAAATGCCTTGATTGGAAGAGCTTTTGTGAGAATATCCACCAATTGCGCAACTGAGGGAATGTGTTTGATGGTGAGAGCCTGGTTTGGGACAAGTTCCCGGACAAAGTGATAATCTATTGCCACATGTTTCATCCACGAATGGAAGATTGGCTGGCAAGTAAGATACACCGAGCTCGGATTGTCACATAGTATGATTGGCGAGGTGGAGAGATGGACACCCAGTTCAGAGAGTAAAGACTTGTTCCATAACGCTTTACTAGTGGCATTCGCAATGGCTTTGCATTCAGTCTCAGTGCTTGAACAGGCAACAGTTAGTTGTTTCTTAGAAAATCAAGAAATAAGATTGTTGTCCAAAAAATGTAATAACCAAACGTGGATTTTCGGCCATCCTCGTTTCCAGCCCATTCGGCGTCGCTGAATATGGTAATCTTGAAATCTAAAATGGGTTCCAAAGAGACCACAAATTGATGTGTCGTTGAGGTAGTGGAGAATACGCTTACCCACTTACTAGTTCTCATCGGTTGGATTGTGCATGTAGCGGCAAACTCTATTGACAATGTATGTTATATCTGGTCTTGTGTGTGTTGAAAGTATTGTAGGTTGCCAATAACAGTCCGATGAAATGTGGGATCAGAAAACTGCTGCGATGCTTTTGATGCATTGCTTTTTTTACTGCAGCAGGGTTGGGGTTGAAGTAAAATGAGCCATGTTGGTAGAGCACAGGAGCTCAATAATGTAGTGTTGTTGTGATAGATGAAGGCTGAATGGTCGAACGAGTACTTGATATTGAGGAACATGTTAGCTTGCCCAAGGACTTTAATAGAAAATGAAGTAGCCAAAAAACTAATGAGTTCCGGTACAAGGGCTGAATTGCTTCAAGTTAAAAGGACATCATCAACATATAATAGTAGCAATATATGTCATTGTTCCGACAGAAAACAAACAATGAGGAATCATTAACAGTATTATGAATGCCAAACTTTTTTAGTAAATCAGTTAACATTTGGTACCATGCTCTTGGAGATTGCCATAGACCATACAGAGCTTTGTGTAGTTTACACGTGATTTGGAGTGGAGGGAACTCAGGGGGTGGTGACATATAGATATCCTTGTTTAGGTCAACGTTGAGGAACGTGTTATCAAAATCAAGCTGTCATACAGATCAATGATGAGTAATGACAAGAGATAAAACAATGGGTTGAATGTTTCGTTGTAATAACCCTATTGTTGTGTGAAACATCTCGCAACCAGGCGAGCTTTGTAACGGTGATCGGAATTGGGCTTGATTAGGAAGTTTTGGAACTAGGCTCCAATTGTTGTTTTAAAGTAAAGTTGTATACTCCTTATTCATAGCGCCACACAATGTAAATGTTTGCTAGCTTGTGTGAATGTAGTACGAACAACCTCAGCAGTATCAATTTGCATGGCAATAAAGTATTTAGGTTTGAGGTGTCTGACTGAGAAGAGTGGTTGTTGTAGCTGCAGTGTTTTGAAGGTTGGAGCTGTTCTGCATAGAGGGACTGAAACTGGCTGATGGTTGTGACGTTCCTTGAACCACAGGATTAGTGGCACGATGAGCTGCCGTAAAGGAATTCTGCACTAGGATGATCAGTTCTGTCGACAAGGCTGGACTAGGCTAATTTGTACAAGATGTCTAATGTTGCCTTTGAAAGGGGTATACAGATTCAGTAAATGTAACATAACAAGAAACAAATGTTTGAGCACTGTCAATATGATAACATAAAAATGCTTTATGTTACCCACTACAACCGAGAAACATGCAAGGAATCAAGCGAGGTTCCAATTTTTTGTGAGAATAAGGTCGGATCCATGGAAAACACAACAACCAAATGTTTTAACAAAATGATAATCAGGCAAATGGAGATTTATTCGCAAGTTTCATCATTAGCATCCGGTTTATAAGGTAGCACGCTGTTTGGAAGGCATATGTCTAGAAATTATTAGGGAGAGATGCATTAAGCATAATAAGAGCACGACCGGTTTCAACGATGTGTCAATGCTTCCTTTCAGCTCTCCCATTTGGCGGGAGTATGAAAAGCGGCTAGAATATGTTGAATGTCAAATTGTTGGAGGGGTTTAGTAAATTTTCTATATTCTCTCCCACCATCCAATTGAAATATTACAATTTTAGCACCAAAAAAATTTTTAACCAAATTTTTATAGAAAATGGAAGCATCAAGCGCATCAGATTTATGACAAAATGGATATAGTCATGTAAAATTTAAATAAGCATCAATGAAAGTAAAGTAAAATCGATAATCAGAGGTGTACACCACAAGTGCTAGACCTCATATGTCGGGCACAATCAACTGTAAGGGTTTTGTATACGTAGCAAGTGAAAGATGCAAAGGAATTCTATGCTGCTTTGCCATATGGCAGATGAGTACACATAAAATCAAAGTTTTTCTATGAATGGATGGCCAAGGGGTTGATGCCAAAGGTGGAAAGTGATGAGCTTTTTGTAGGAAGCAGAATGGGGCAAAAACTGATCGAAAGATGTATAGTTCATTAGAAAGTGTGCCTCGCAGATCTCCTCCTTGGTATAGGTATCCTTGATGACACAAAAAAGGGGTGAAACTCAATGAAAACATTATCATCCAAAGTAAACTTACTAATAGAAATGAGATACTTAGTAAAGTTAGGAACATGTAGTATACTGCGTAGAGTAAAAGAGTGGGATGGGAAGCGGAGAGAAGTGCGATATGTGTTGGTTATATCCAATGCATTACCATTTCCAATTTGCAGGGAACCAAGGCTGAAAAGTGGGCTGCATTTGGGGTGGCATGGTGACTTGCTCCAATGTCAAGGACCCATGGATCGATTTGGGGAGTTGTAGCGAGATAGGATGAGGGATGGGCAGGTGGAACAGGAAGAGGTCGAACTGCAGGGAATTGAATGAAGTTCTGTCAATGATAGAAGTTAACCGCAAGATATCCGGAACGGTTGCAAATCTGGCAAATAACAGACAGCCGACATCTCCCATTTCCACGATCACGGCCTCGATTCCTCTAGGCCACTGTAATGAGGAGTGATCGGTTGTGTTGGCGAGGAGGGTGAAGCCTGGTGGCATTTGCAAAAGGTGTAGATGGCGGTGCTGGAGCGTGAAATTCAAAATACATGAGGTCATGGTTTATGAGGATACCTGTGAACTCATCAAGAAAAATGGGATTGATTCATGATGTAATAATAGCAGCCTCTAAGGATGCATATTTCGAGCCAAGACCAGTAAGAAGACTCAAGATAAGTAGCTGATCTGAGATCGGAGAGCCGGCGATGCTTAACTACTGGGCTAGATATTTTTCTTTTTGAATGAAATTTGTCATATGCATATGGCCTTTCTTGAGGCTTCGGAGTTTGAACTCAAGCTGTTGGAGGCAATTCTCAGAGGTGGACACAAATACCGCAGCCAGTGCATTCCACATTGAGGCAGCAGAGTCTTTGTCGACCACTTGAGTGAATGTTTTCTAAGCCAAAGTATAGATAAGTCAATTGGAGATCATTTGATCCTGTTTGAACCTAGAAATGTCCTTAGGGTTCAGCATGTTGCTGCTCGGCAAAAGCGACGGTGGTGCTGGAAGCAACCCATCCAGAAAATGCATCAAGTCATGGGCTCGAAATATCGGCAAGAATTGAGATCTCCATAGCACATAGTTGTTGCCGTCGAGCTTCATCGGTAGAAGATGATGGACCGAAGTTAGAGCTGGCAACTCCGACATCTGAGAGGTGGAAGCGGACGTGGCCATGGATGGAGTAGCGGAGAACTGTGATGACGATTCCATGTCAATCGGAAGGATCATCTCCACCGATCGACGAGATCAGGGCAGAAAGGTGCTCTATCTCTAATACCATGAAAAATCGATAGGTGAAGGAATGAAGGAAAATTCTAAATGAAGCACTTTACTCGATTCATTTTGATAAAAGGTAATAACCCACTATATATAGCATTGGTTTGTTACATAGTACAGCAAATAAAGGACAGAATCAAAGCAGCATAACAAATTCAATTAGCTACAATAATAATAAATATTTAATTATTTATTAATTTCATTGACATCATGAAGAGCACAAATTTAATTATGATATTTCTATTTTTTTCAAATTCTAAATGATTTTTGATGAAATGAGCACAGACACCCAGAAACAATGGTTCATGAATTTGGGAGGGTGAGCAGTGGTTTGGCAATGTTTTAGTAGCATATTACTAAGGGCACCCAGAACCAATGGTTCATGAATTTGGGGTGGTTTTGCAAATACTTTTAATAGCATATTCATAAGGCTAATAGATGTAGACATTCTATGAGCAGCATTAACAAAATGTATTTGGCCTAGTTCACCCGGCTGTATAAAAATCATGCAAAGTCACAAGTATAGATGGATTGCAGAAGGGCAAGAAAAATAATATGTTTTAGAAAACTTCCTCTTCAAATTTTTTGAGGATATTTACATGCAGAAGACCAGACGCTTGTAATTAGCCTATTTAACACCCAATCTTTGGTGTTTACAAAACTATTGCCTAACCTGCCCATGCGTGTAATTGCATCCTCAGTTTATGTTAAGAAAAACTAAACAAGGTTGTAATTTTTATGCATTTAGAAAGGTTGTGTGAGTAAATTATAAGGATTTACAAAACTTCTGCCTAACCTGCCAGATGCGATGCCGTTGCAAAAATGTAAGCTTTATATCAGACCAAATTCATAAGCAGCACACCAAAAAAAATTTATTAAAATTAAACTCAGCTCGAGCATTTCTAGGTTATATATAGTAGCACAACTCGCAAAATAATACAATATGCAGGGAAATGCATCAGATTCACTTCAATAGTCTAGTGTTTAGTTCAGCAATATCCGTATTATAAAGTACACTTTAGAAAGCCTATATGTTTATACAGATTTTATCATGATATCACAAATTTAGAAACAATCAACTATCAATGAAAAATCAGGAAGTCTCCAAATAACTTTCCACCATTCTCCCTTCAAATAGAAAATAAGCATTAAAGCACCAATTATAACCCTAGAAAATCTTGTATGATATATGTTTTATCTATCACTTCAATTATGCAAATTGTTCTTAATAAATATAATCAAATAAACACAAAGAAGTCAATTAAATGGGTTCGTTTTCCTTGTTATTGTGATGATTCGGTAGAAATAGTTGAAATACATATCAAGAAACTAATTGAAATTCAAAAGTGTTAATTATGATTTTATTTAATAGCAGTTCTTACCTATTGGTTTATTAAAATTGAAAGTTAATTTAGCACAAATATTTCAAAAATATACTTGAAAGCTGATAGAATATTTCAATGCACTCATAAATAGTACACAGTTTGATTCATTCAAAACTAAGAATAGTTCCAATATACCTTAAAATATCTAGATACTGCATAAAACTAGCAGGATAACAATTTTCAGCGATACGGAAACTAAACTAGCAAATATTTCATCAATATAGCAGGATATGCATACTAAAAGAAGAACCCATAATTTGAATTATAAATTTTTCCATACAAGTCAATTTAATGCCAATAACATATCATCTACAAAAACAGATAAATAAATAATTTGAGAATATAGTTATTCACTTTTGGATGGCTCATTTGATTGTCCCACATGCGTGTTAAGAAAGATAAATCTCACAATTTGGGAGCAAGTGTGCGCCAACGAGAATGACACGTGCGATAAGGGTTAGAAAAATTCAAGGAATCCTCCCTCTATTTTTAGAGTTGGAAGGGATAACATTATTAATCTTAAGTAGTGAAATGCTAAAGGACAATTTTAGAGATAACCGTAAATAAAAAAGTTAAAATAATAATAATAGTAATAATAATAAGAAGAAGAAGAATAAAACATATATCTTCTTAACAACTTTAGATTCAACATCATCATTCAAATGTAAGTCTTCTGCTAAAACTAGTATCTCAGTTTATAAGTCTTTAATTTCAACAGTAGTTTTATAGTTTCTTTTATTACAACCTTACTAAGAACATGCAAACCTACTCCTTTGTGCAAATTTAAAAATTTATAACTATCATCGATTGATCATACCCAATCGATTTTTATAGGAGTTTAATCACTAAATGGCTAACGAAAGAATATAGAAATAGTACCAACAGAGTAATATCTCTATTTTAATTCACGTTGTTTTAGATTCTAGCTGTTTTTGAATCCGAGCTCACCTTCTCTTACAATATCAATTAGATATGCATTACTTATCAAAGTTAGTACGTTGCACCGGCCTCCTTTGTGTTTGTGAGTTATACAGTTTCCTTTCAATGGAATTATTGATAGTGACAATTCGGTTGGTAGTAATTTCACATCATTAAAAAATTTTATGGTCACAGTATAGGTAATACGCTCTCATAAAAATATAAATTCTATAAGAAAATAAAATCACAATCATCTTCATCATCAACTAGGGCTTACATTCATTGGTCTTTCAAAAAAAAAAAAAAAGAAACAATTACATGTATGACACTAAATATCAGAATATTTATATATTAAATACCTGAAATTTAAATATTTTTAATATAAGCATCAAAGTATTATATAGAAGATAATAAATAATAATTATCATTCAATTTAATAATTTATAGCTTCAAAATAAGAGAAACAAACTCCTATAATTACAGCAATTAATTATATTTATATAATATAATCGTATTAAAATTAAGTATATCATAAAATCTAAAGGTCTAAAAAATCTTAAAAAGCAAACTAACTAACGTACAAATGAATCCCCTTATCCAAATTCACCTCGCAATCCTCTCGATGCATATGATAAACCATCAATTGGCCAAGAAGAGCAACCCTAGAATGATTAACTTTATTAAAATACTTACAGTTAGCCTTTGCCTTCAAAAAAAAACAGCACGCTCTAAACTCTGCCAAGCGACAACAGAGGAAGGCTAAGATTTAGACTGATGCGAAAACCAAATAGTCATCGCAGAGACTCCAAGGGAGGGAAAAGAGTTCAAAAAGCATGCTCGTGCTCACAAGGGTTAGCACAGAAAACACAGTTATAGGCATTGTAGAGCCACAAACTGCTAGAATTATAGAAAATTCACATTACAGTGGCTTTACTAGATGCATTGACTGAAGAACAGACTCAAGATAAAGGTTTCCTTTAACAAATACCTCACCGCACAAAGAAAGAAGTTTGCAGCATCTAAGAGTGATATATGAAGAGTGTAAACCATCATTTGCCATGGAATTTGCCCTCCTATCCACAAAGACCACCAAACATATTGGATTACCAATGCAAAAATAAACTGGAAACAGTTATCGGTAAAGCTTTAAGCAAGCCATGATCAATAGTCTGAAAAATATTTTCAAAATACTCTGAACCAAAAATTAAAAACCATGTATCAATCCAAACCTGTGGCAACAAAATCAGAGTGATTTCCAGCTCAACTAGGATCTAAGCCACAATTGATCAAGAAAAATTTTGGGTGAGACCTTCAAGCTAGATCAGCTTCTCAAATATTTTCAAGTTAGATCAGCTTCTCAAAGATTGAACGAAAAAACACAGATTTACCACAGCTTAGAAAAATGATGAAAACCAGCTTAATAATAATTGTGAAATCTGAATCAAAATTAGGTGACAATTTAAGCAGTAGAATAAAAGCCTTTTCATGTTAATAATAATTTTAAAGAGCATTCCCAACAAATATTTTTTGGTGACTTTATATATTTTAAATGAGAACCATATTTTAAAATTATGGCGGATAACAAGTGAAATGTGACGAAAAGGATCAATATTTTTTAAGAGGATAGTACCTTGACTATATATATATAAATATATATATATATATATATATATGTATGTGTGTGTGTGTGTTAAAGATAAATAGTTTAATGCCCTTTAAGTTGGATAAAGTAATTTTACTTCATACTTATCTCACCATCAATCCCAAGATGAATGGCAAGAATATAGATGCAAGTACATATCCCAAATGGCAACCATTGATACAACAAATTGTAGTTGATGTGTTTGTAGAATGTTTCACATGAATCATACCAGTAATAATTTATTGCACATATAATCATACTGGAAGAGCACATGCATTGACATGGTAGGTAAAAGGTGCACGCTATATACCAGTTCCCGTTTCAATTTCCCATACCACCCATAAAGGCCAAAACGGTATTCTCGCAACACAATATTGCTAAGTAGAAAAATCTATGCAGTAACTTTTAAACATGAAAAGATGGATGCAGAGTTGCAGTTCAGTGAACTTTGTAATAAACTAGACTTGCTAATGATTTGAATGGTTGAAAATAACATGAGATTATTAATATACAGCAAATTAAAACAATTAAATATAAATTCACAGTTATATCACGTTTAAAGAAAGTAAAATGCAAAGCAGTAACAAAGAATAGTTCACCCTTATCAAGCCATATTAATTTCTAGTAGACAATTATTAGAAAATATTATCACATTTGAGATGTACATAATTGTTTGAAAGCATAAAAAGATATCTTAATTTATGTGCATTTTGTTCTTCAGAATGATCAAATTTAGTTCATAGAAAGATATCTTAACTTTTTATATTGGGATTTATTTAGTTCAACCATCAAACAGTCATCAAGTAATGATGGAATATGCCATTTAAAATGCTATGCACGGGTATTTATTTAATTTTCAGTTTCATTTAGAAATATAGCATTTTTAATATGGATTATTTTTTAAGCTTTTATGATAATTTGTAATTATTTATGTTAATAAGAGCTTTTATAATAGCTTTAAAAATAAATCATTTAAGAGTTTAAGAAAAATTCTCATTTATATTAATATGCCATTCACACATGAATTACTTGATAGCAGAAACATTTAAATACCAACAAATAGAAAAAGGCCAGATATGAAAGTTTGGAAGCCAAAAAACACTTGCAAGAGAAAAAGGGCCATTTTGACTATTAACTTACAGATATTTTATCTATATTAAGAATGTTTAGTCAAGTTTTTGGAGCTAAGACGGCTAGCTATGCATTTCTACAATAAAAGTAGGGATAATAACTTATTTAACACCTTGTGCAGTCAAATATCTAATGTCTTAATAATGATATTTACAAAATGAGCATCTAATGATGCACTTTTTACATTTGCAACGATCAGAGAGGATGCTATTTTTTATGGTGATTTTGGTATAATAACAGAGAATTAGATGGTATTTTGTAAGATTTAAGATTTTGGTGATAACTATGTAAATAAAAAAAATTTAAGTGGTTTAATCAAAAATTCTCCAAGAATATATTGTGATATGACTAAATTTCTAGAATGCAATAGTTTATGGGAATTTCCATGAGAAGCACCAAAATCTCCCAAAAATGCAATAAGATTATTTACAAGATAAGCATAATTGACAAAGCAAATTTATAATATGAATAGCACACCTGTGGAGATGATAAATGACCACAGAGAACGGCCAATATACCAAGACCAATCTGAAACTCTGCAAGCTGAATGGAACCGGAGCATAAGGTCAGAATAATCAAAGTTGAAAAAAAATTAAAATTTAAAATTACATGTACAAAAAGTGGAAAACAAGACAAAATCGTAATTTGTTATAATAACCAAAAATTTTATAAAAATGAACATCTCATAAAGCACAACAAAAAAAATGATAGCCAAAGGATTTGTTTAGTTGACAACGTTACTAGAGTATTCCATTTAAAATAATGGGACTCTCAAGTATGCTGTTTACGTACATGAAAAAGAAAGTAAGATGTAGTTGATTGTACTCCAATGCAAATAAACATGTTATTCCTTGTGTTCCAAATGTGCAATGAACGAGTGAGTTCCAAAATGAAACCTAGCAATTCATTTCCCTGCTGCCAAGCTCAATAGAGTTCTGATGAGTGTCCAATCTCTCAACCAACTATTAGGCCTATGTGGCTCTAGTTGCATCCTATAAGACTATTGCCAATTCTTATAAATTCATTTCAGCCACCAATGACCACTTGACTGACCCTGACATCACAATAAGGTTTCAATGACACATCCCACGACATCCCTCATTGGTCATGTTACGACCTTGGGTCGTTATCAACCAAGTTGTTAGCAAACCCGCCAAATTGGGTTACACCGAATTTGCCCGCCCAAATTCGTTGTTCGCTATGTTTCGCACTAAATTCCGTTTTTCGCTCCTCAAACCGGAAAAATTTTAGTTTTTAATGACATAATTTCTCGCTGTTTTTCGTAACCCAAAATTTTAAAAAATATATCATTAAATAAAGAGCGAGAAAACGATCAATTGGTGAAAAATTGATATAATGGTTGTTTTTAGATGAAGTAGCAAAAAAAAAAAATTGCTTTAAGAACTAATAAATGACAAAATAGAAGTCGGAATTTAAAAAAATTTTAGATCTAAATCAAGCATCAAATGAAGATGCTATGTTTCAAGTTTCGTAGAAATCCGACTGTCGGATGGGTCGGAATGAATTTTTTAAAACTTTGGTACTCAAGAATTAATTAAAAATAAAATATTAATCCAAACTTAATTATTTTAATGTGAGTGCACTTATCTCGATTAGATGCTCACATCGGACCAAGTTTCATAAAATTCGGAGCAATCAATGTCAATCTAAGCTTTAGAAGTTAAGGTTCAATTTTTTTTGTACCATTTACTTTTATTAAGTAAGCTAATATATAAGTATCCTAAAGCCCAAAAGCCCAAACCCACGAATTTTATTTCTCCTTCTTTCCCTCACGAACGGCCGAGGCTCATATACACGTCCTCCCAATCCTCTCGCACGATCCTTCCTTCCCCTCGACACGCGATCTCAACACCGTGGGCCAGACCTCCATACGACATGACAAGTCATTCTTGTCATTGTCAAGAGCGGGGGAGCCATCTTCAGGGCACGTTAGGCCCTTACCTGGGAGGGAACAAGCAGCACCCGATGGGTAATACCCCATCAGCTCGGTCTAGGACAACTATAAATGGTCGTAACTCTCCTCTTCCCTTCGCACGAAGATAGCCTATGATTCCTCCTCCTCCATTTAGTGGAAACCTGCAATTCCTCTCCCTCTTCTGGCAATTCCAGCGCCCATCAGTAGCAAGCCCTACTTCCTTGCTTCACACCTTTAGAGGTACTAATCCTTTCCTAAAATGGTCTTTCCATGAGCTCTTTTAACTGCATGTTAAATTCTATAATCAGATCTCGAGATCCTTAATAAGAAGTATGTAAATGCTGAAATATATATAGCATTCTTTTTTTTTTAATTAATTATGCCCCATGCTATGATTTTAGTACAACACCAAGGACATTTCATTTGAACGGCATGCACCTATTCATAAATCTTTTCGTTAAAATTTGATACTCACAAACCTATTTAGAAGCCTTGTCCATCTTACTACTACTCAATCAGACCTTGCTCATGTCAAAGTAGCACATATTTTGCCTATTGTTTTACAAGTGGCGGTTGGACATCCAGTTACTTTAGTAGGATCAAGTATGATGACTTCATCATACTCACATCACCCCTTATGATGAAGTGTGGCAGTACCTTTCATTGAGTACTATGTGCAAAAATTGTTTTTACCATTTTAATATTATGAATCTAAAGAGATTAAGACATGCTATATTTACTAGTCTTGTTAATGCTCACACATCTGAATATGGAGTAAATGATATAATGCCTCTTTATTTTGTTATATTAATGGGCAACCATTATGGTGCAAACCTAAAAATAATTCGTAAATGAATACATAAATATATGTTGAATCATACATAAGTGTATATAGAAATATAAATGCATTAGTTTATAGATGTATATATATGTATTCAGAGGCACATTCATAGTATTGCTACTTGATATTATTTGTAGATATGATAATTCATGTGTAATAGCTTAAGAATTCCAGATGAATATCTATAAATATAAAAGAATGGCAAGTTCCAAGAGAAACACTACCTAGCTAAAATGTCACATGCATCTTCATGAGCTTCTAGACTACCTCTCAAGTAATAAACATTTACACATCTTTATGTTGAATGATCTGACATATCTTTAATGTAAAAATAAGCATAACAATTTATCTATGTACTAATGAATTTAAGTAACATCTTTGCTCCCATTAAGCGTTTATAACCATTTGTACAACATTTGAATCCTTTAAAACTTAAGCATAGAGGATGGAATGATCTAATAAGTAAGCCCAATGCATGAAACTTCGCATCTTAGGGGATCAATACAATTTTACATGCATAGACACCCGCATTGGTACTATATCTCATGTTATGACTCTTCAACATGATAATCAATATAGTTGTTAGAACATGAATAAATGAGTTTAAAACCTCATAAGTAGAGAAAAATGCAAACACTTAAGAACATTGTTATCATGTGAGCACTACCAGAACTGTTACGTAAAACTCTAAAACTCTAGTTAAGAAAATTAAGATAAAGACAATGGTAATTATTTTAAATCAATGCTAACAAGAAAAAATATAATACCTATTGCAAATACATTCAAATTCTGATACAATTCATACTAGGAAAAAGGTACCCAGATACATATTTTTCACTTTTATGCTTTAATTCTCTTTAATGTTGCTTTAGCTTCACCCGAGCCTATACTTTTGTGTTTGTATGCAATGATTATCACTGCCGACAAAATGTCACAAAAACAAAATGCTTAAAGTCTAGTGGATGTAGCAAGGGTTCTCGAAAAGAAGGATGAGTTGGGTGTGGATGGGGCTAAATCCTCGGGAGTTTAAGGATGCCAACTATCGCCTTTGAGGGAGACCCAGCTGAAGGTATTATATTGATTATAATATATGGAACCCCGCCTCATGATTCTGAAAATTGCCCTCCAAAACCGCTTCTGTTTGCTTTCCCACAATATAAAGAACATGCGATGTAATCAATAATCTTTTTGACAGAATATGTAAACTTTATGGAAAAGCAAATGGCATATGCATATTTGTTATACCGAGACAAACAATGTTCTTTTGTTTTCATTATACAAGAACGTATATTCCGCATTGTGCTAACCATCATGTTCCCAGCAAATTTAATTTTTTGCTTTTTCCACTTACAGCATTGGTATTTATATTAAGTGTAACGTTTGATATGTATCGAAGTATTTATAGTATTCTCTAATCACAGAGAAATTCAATCCTAGGATTGTCTTTACAATGCCAGGTAAGGAGCAATTGGAGAATTTCAATGGTGGTTTCAAAGACGTTGTTGAGGGCCCAAAGTTGCCGATTAAATTATTACTATTATTGTCATTTTCCTTTCCTATATTTAAGGAAAAAGCCTTGTATTATTTATTGAACATTTCTTTTCAACCCTTTTATTTTGTTTAAATCTTGAGTTATGATGAAAGGATGAATATTATACTTGTTTGTTACATTCATGCCTGTTTGCTTTGAATTGCTCAATAGGATCCTGCGGCTAAGGGAAACCCGATGCTGAGTAAGTCTTGGGACTAAACCGACACCAGCCCACCACAGGTCCCCCTATCGACCTCCAACTTCCTTCGAACAATTGACCTGCCACAGGCTACCAAGCTTTGTTTCAATCAGTTTAGATTTAGATTTTTTCTCTTTAGAAAGTTTAACCAACCAAATACCTCAAAAGTAAATACACGAAATTCATAACATATGCATTTATTTTGGTTTTCAATCATATATAACCATAAATTTTTAAGGCATTAAATTACCCAAGGTATTGTTATCAATTCAACATACCAACAGCTTACCATTAAATCCAACTTGAATCTCTATGCCATCTAAAAATCTATCTGGCTTCCAGTATGAAATGCTTGACATCCTTGTATGTTTAATTTAAAAAATGTTTAGATTTATATCATTCATATGGTGTTTTCCTTCATAACCTTCTTTGTTCAAATGCAACATAATTGTGTATTTTAATAACCCTATCTTTTTGTCTACCTGTTCATAGTAGATCCATAATCCTATAAAAAATAGCATTCCTCACCATATTAAGAAAAAAAAAATTTCTCTAGTGCCTGTCAAACTTTAACTTGAAATTTTTGTAGGACACCATACACGTGAATAGCATATATGAATGTCACGTTTGTCCTTGATAGATAATGCTGTAGAAGCATTTCGGCCATTCTTAGAGCTTAGGTGGACCACAAAACATGTGAAATATTTATAAGATTGACAAGTGAAATAGCAATGGATGTTAGAATCTACTAAGACCTTAAAATATAGTATGCTGAAAACATTATACATGCTTACTCCTAATAATATTGCAAATATATTGCGCTCCACCTTTATAAAAATCCACAAGAAAAGACATGATTTTTTTTCCGTTAGCCAGAATTTTGGTCAAGATCTTATGCATCGCATTCAAAAACAAATATATGCCATTAAACTATATGAGAATCATATATTTCTGCATTGAAATCAGATAAATGCTAGTCGAAGAAATTCTGATGAGACCCATGCCCACAAATATCTCATCAAAGATGGACTTGTATTTGTTTAAGCAAATTCTCACATCACTTAAAATACATAATGCTAAAGTCACAAGAACTAGGAGATTGACATAACCAAAGAAGATATAAAAAGCTTCTAAAAGACAGCATCCAGACAAATTAATAAGGGACGTAAAACTTGATAGAGTAGGTCAAGAAACTAGAAAGAAATTAAAATTGATTGTTCAGATAGTCTCTAAAAATGAAGATTTGAGTTGTTTGGGAAAGACCATTCATCATGAAAGATTATTGAATGGAGTTTATCTTTCTTTTTCTCCATGAAACACGATAAGAGAAAGAAAATTTAATATCCCCCACAAGAAATCACTTAATTGTAGCTCTTTGTTACCAATAGGTCTCTACTTCCAATTGGTCGGACATTTTCTACCTGATTGACGCTCATCAAATTAAGATGCGAAATGCTTCCATATCTGTCTTGATTTCAATATAATTTTTTATCAATTCTCTCATCCTTTATTTTTTGTTTGATCTTTTTTGGGGCATCTAGCAATTTTTAAGATTTTTCCTCAAGTTTTAAATATCAAGATAATCTTTTGATTACATTCACTTTAATCGTAAAACACTTTTATTATGTAGCAAAAGATCTTTAAAACACTCCGCTTGAAACCAGCAACTGTAAAAAAAGCCTTCAGTTCACAATTCCAGTTCTATAAGTAAAGTGAATCTTCAATTAACGTACCTAGTGACATGAGAAAATCTAGTCTCTTATAGAACAAAAGAATTCAAGGGTCCTCGCCAAAATAGTCATAACAGCTCTGCTGCAAATCAATACTTTCCTAATCATAACCAATAGAACTTTGCTAAAAATTTCAAGTTAATATGAGAATCTACATGTCTTCATGATTTTTTTAAAATAAAATTTATTGTTTGCTTTCATTGGAAAATACATGTTGCATTAAATATCTCCTCCAAAATATCAACATTAGTCTGAAACAAAAAAGCTAAGAAATAATCTATATCCGGAATCATAGAAGTTATAACCGAGTTTGGATGGTTCATTCCTATAAATGTTGGTGGCACGGGAGATTTAAGGAAATTTTCAAATAACGTTAAATAAATCTCTTTTGGATAAAATATTGTTTTTTGCAGTGTTGGCTCTATAAATTACATGACGGTTATCTCTGCCTTGTTTTGTTTCCTGCTTTTATTCAAACACTTTGGTGCTACTTGAAACTTAATGAAGTGGCTAACAGAAAGTGATTCATAGTGTCAAATATATATTCTATTTCAAGAAAGTTTTGATTTGACCGTTACTATAGCATTGCTTCTTTGCTGCCTGAGTCAATTCTTTAGATCAGGTCCAAATGGCAGATGCAAGAAAGACTTGTTGTTTAGATAAAGTTCTTGACTCCGCGTGTTTCTAAATAACGTTTAGTTATTTTACTTCTAAAATGCACTGAGAGAGATAAAGAGCTTTTATTTTTACTATTATGCCTTGAATTGTATACAATATTTTATTTCATTTTAATGAGAAGGGTGCTTGCACTTAGTATTTCCATCAAAAAAGAAAAAATATTTGCACTATAATAACATGCTGCTTCACTATAACTTTCATTGTTGCAGCATAAGCAATATTTTAGCAAGAATGCAGCCATGAACATCATTGAGTACTGTAAAAAAAACAATGAATAAAAATAACAATCAATTAAAATAATTTTTTTGATCCCTTAACTTTGAGTTAAGTATTCATTTTGGTCATATACAATTAATTTGGATGGAAATCGATAAATATGAAGAGTTAATATTTTATTTTAAGATTTAGCTTGTATGAAGAGTAAATATAATTATTTTTCTAAATAAATATCTTAATTTTAGGTCACTTGCAAGAAAAATTATATATCAATGCAAATTGTTCATTTTATATTATTATATATTTAATATAAAGTTTAACTCACATTAGCTAAGCTTTATTTTATATTCGATTAGAAATGAGTTGTCGTAAAGAGAATTAACAAAGGATCATAATCTGCAATCGTCTACGACGTCGTCGACAAAGGCTCAGAATCGGCAACTGTCTACGATGTCGCCGACAAAGGCTCAAAATCAACGCAGACGGTCGACACATGGAGACAAGCGGTTTCAACGTCGTCGACGCAGAGAGGACCGTATGAGCCTTCGTCTGACCGCCCTCTCTGCATCGACAACAGTCCTCCGAAGATTACAACATCAATGACACTTCAGACATTGTTCAATTTGGTTTTTTTTCCAGAAATACTCTAACACGTGTTCTTAACTAAAAATTAGAAAAAATGCTTATATGAAATTTTATTTAGCTAAATCCTAAAAGGACATATCTGCCCTTCATATTCAACGGTTTCATCCAAATATACGACATATTCATATTTAACGGTTTCCATCCAAATATACGACATATTCATATTTAACGGTTTCCATCCAAATTTATGTTATATGACAAAAAAAAGCACTGGACTGAAGTTAGGAAACCAAAAATATTATTTATAAGAGTCAATGACTAAAATGAACAATTTGTAAGTCAATGGACCATTTTGATAATATTCTCAGAAAAAGAACAAAATTTCTGAGAAGTGCAAGAGAACATATTTTCAAAAAGGTAATGTGCAACACTTTTGATTATGCATGCATCATGTCTAATGCTAACTATAAATGCTACATAATAAGAATACAGTGATCTTAACCTGCTTCGGCATTCGCTGTTAAGAATAACAAGTTTACCAGAATCGCATAAAACCATCTGTTATGACTCTAAACTTAAACCATGAGACAATATTACAGTTGGTCCAGCTATGTAAAAAATCAAAAAAGAATAAATCGAGAAACATCATGATAAAAGAATATTCTAGACGTCACCAAACAATTGAAAAGCAGCGTGTGAAGAAATGCCTTCAGAGTGTTGAACTGCAAAAGAAATAAAATTGGGATGAATGAAAAGCACATACGGGCATTATCTGAACAGCTCTTAGGCAGCTTTCAAAAGCTTCACTCAGGGAGTGGTTCCTTCAAATAATAATAATAATAGAAAAAGGTGAGACCCTAGAATACATGCACCGTGTAGATTGAGTTTGCAATTGCAGAAAGAATTTACCGGTCATGAGAAGCTACTGACATACCAGCCCATGGTAATGCTAAGGAGTGATCTAAGCTTCTAGCACGATCAAATGCTTGAATAGCAAATTGGCTTTCGCCCAGTTTTATGTATAGCTGAGAAACATAAAGATACTTGAGATCCCTAACTTAAAAAAAAACAAAAAACTATAATTACTACCTTCCCAAGGTATGCCCAAGATACAGCCAAAGAAATATCAAGTTGCAGTCCCCTAATAAGAGCATGCTGCTTTAATGCAGAATTATTGGTTACACAAGCCAGTATGACCCAAAACTCACAATTAACTCCCTCAAATACTAAGCTACCCAAAGACATCCTCTCGGATAATTGCCTGTTGAATATACTTACAAAATTTTAGCATGTTATGAGAAATAAAGCATGAAAACTAATTAGTATTCAACAAACAAACTTTACAGAATATCATGATCTGTTTTCTTTCTCTCTTCCAAGGAACAAATGAGATCCAGAGAGATTGCGATATCAGCATAGAGATTGGATTGCCATGGGGACAAGTGTAAAGCTCTTTGATACAAATTTCTAGCACATTTTGCTGCTGAAAGACAACTACTTTTCCATTCATTGAGACATGATTTGAAATCCCCTTCATCAATGTAGGTGCTAAAAAATTTGCTCTCCAACGATAACCATTTTGCATATGCAATCTGTTGAAGAAAGGAAAATCATACAAATAAAAGGAAGGGAATATCAAACACATAAATGCTATTTTAAGGGTTTAAAGTTTCAGATATCACTTTCATATGCTAAAATTTAAATCTGGAGGCAGAAAAAACTAGAAACCAGGAAAATATGTAAAACAAAAAGTAGCTTGGAAAACAGTTATACGAACGTCATAGCCAAATAGATAAAAGTGTGTAGAAGTGCATGAGATATCCAGCTAATGTGAGGTTCAAGAAAAAGGTTAAGTTATGATCCTGAATTAGGCAAGTGTTGTTTTCATAATTCGATCATGCTACAAGCATCAAGATAACTGGAGCCACAGTTACCATTTTTCCAAACTTGCATAAATGATATCATAAAATTCAGGCCACGTGTCTGCCCTACACAGCTACAGCACAGTCCCTGGATAAGCCAAACCAAAAAATAGTTGAGCTTCAAGAATTCACCATTCTGCATAAGTTGGTCAACACTATCCGCAAACAGGGAAACAAATTAAATACAAAATTTAAAATTAATGCAGCACAACTTAATACTATTTAAAAATAATAATAACAATAACAATAATAATAATAATAATAATATTATTATTATTATTATTATTATTATTATTATTATTACAGTTTTTAATAATATTATTATAACGATAATAATATTAATAAATAATAATATTATTATTATTATTATTACAATTTTTAATCTAAACATTGCCCGCTAAATTTTTAATCTTGAATTTTTTAGGGAAATTTTGCAATAATTAACTGAACGTATTAATAGAAATGAATTCAAACATAGATTTCATGGAGAGATTTAAATTCAAAATAAAAATTAACAATTTAAGTTTGAATTTTAGAATGGAAAAATTTTAGCAATTAAATAAGGGTAAGGAGACAAATACTTTAAAATTTTAAAAACAATCTCCCATTTCAAATGATAAGACTATTATTGTAGCATTTGATTAGCATTAATTTTTCCAAACTCAATTCTAGTCTCCTCTTCTCTTTCTCCCTCATTGGTCGTGGGCTGCTTTATCATTTCCCTCTTCATCGATTAGTAGTGAGTCACCTTTTTTCTCTTCTTTTCTTTTCATTTAGGTATCACATCCTCTTCATACCTCCACCACTATCATCAATAGGTGTCAGAGCAGCATTAACTACTAATTGATATCAAAGTATCAAAGTTATCTTTCATAAAACAAACAATCCATCGAAGAGCACTTCTTGAAATTTTCATCAAGAAAAATATGGGATATTATGGAGTGAATTTCAATTGTTTAAAATAAAGAGAATAGCTATGATGATACAGTTAAAAAAATAATGTCACAAGTTTGAGGCAAGTTATACATTAAATCAATATGCTTTTCCTTTAACCAAATGTCATCAATGAATTACTAATAATTCACCACCTTAGCCCTTCTCCTTTATTTCCACCAACTACCAATAACTACCCTATACATCATGACAATTGACTCCAATAACATACAGTTTCACAAATTGTATTCACATGACCACCCTTCACCATTTTTCATCTCCCCATATTACAAAAAGATGTCACCTTCACTAGCTGAATCTATACCAAGATTGATCCTTACTCCAACCCCCTCACCCCTTACCCTAACATTGTTTCTCCTAGGTATCCTCAAGAAAAAAAGAAAAACACTACCCACACAATCCACTGTCTTTAAGTTTACTAGTAATCATTGAAAGGTCTCCACAAAAGTTGCTTCCAACACCTTCACGCATATTAAGTCCCACATTTAAACAAAGCCATGTTACCACGGGCCAACCTACCAGAGAATCCTACCTAAACTTTCAAGAAATAAAATCATTGCGCCAATAAAATTGTTCTTCTCATCACTTTAACAACATACTTGATTTATCTTGCATTTTCCCAACAAAAGACAAGCATGGATTGTCATAAGTTTTTAGATTATCATGAGGTCTTTAAAAGGCTACTACAACTCAAAACATGTAAAACTATATACTTAGACTCTTAAAATGCTTCTTCAAGACCGATGTCATACAAGTATTCTTTTTAGTGACTTACACTGTCATAAGATGATTGAAGAACTCCATAAAAAGAGAGTTTTCTTTATGGCCCACAGTAATTCATATAGCAATATCAATTTAATTCTACCAATAAAATAGTAATAAATTTTAATGAGTTTTAATAATAAAATAATTAGAATTACATAATTAAAATACACTATGTATAATAAAGTGATTGAGACATAATTGGAATTATATTATAAAATTAGAATTATATATAATTCGTTATATTTACCATTGCTTCATAGTTAAAAGTCACAACAAAGGTCATTTGCAAGTCCTGGCAAAGAGACCAAAAGAAATATGTTAAAGCATCTTTCTAACCTAAGTTATTGTTATTGGATTTTCATTAAAATAGTGGCTTGCCGCTATCATATTTACAAAGTGTGAATTTAGAAAGTAAAAATCAGTTCAATTGTAAACTATTGACTTCTTACGATTCTTATTCATTCAAAAGAAATCATAAATCAAGCTGGTGATTCATATTACTTTATACATGTGTGATTTAAGAGATATTTTTGTAGATCACATATGATTCCTCTAGTGCTAGGCGTGTCAAAATTCACAAGGAAAATATGGGGACATTTGCTCTACAAGACATGTAACTAGCAAGAATGGGCATACACCCCAAAAAATCATACCTTGCATCTTCTTGGGGTGGACCAATAGCCATATAATACAAATTTGATATAAATAATTATACTAATAAAGCTTCCAATATAATAACTTATTCACTTAAAAAAGCAATATTGCATATTTTACCCAATCTATTATATAATTAAGTGTTAGCTTACGCAATAAAATAAAACAAATACAAACACAACAGTTCAATACTATCAAAAGTATGTTCTAAAACTGGATGGTAAGATCTTAATAGGAATAATATATGTATTTTTTAAAAACTAATGGAATTTTGAGTGTAGCCAACCTAGTATGAATTTCAATTGCTAATTGTATATGTAATGTAACCAAAAATATAATGTGATTTAAAAGTGAGACAACCTATTATTAAATACGCTAGTGAATACAACAAGATATTCAAGTAAATATTAAAAAATAAAAATATTATAAAAATGGTTTCAACATAAAGATGTTGAGATTTAGAAGAAATATAAATTAATTTATTGTGAATCCAAAATAACAATTTATGAAAATAAAAAGTAGCATTTGAGAATTTATATGATAAATTAAAAATTATTAAGAAAGATGACACTTATATAAGTTTGTCAAATTAAGAAAATAATAGAACCAAAAAATGACTCAAGTAAAATATATCAAAAATTAGGAAAAAATGTATTTTTAGGATAAAAGTATATATTTAATATAGATGGATGAATCAATTTACTAAAATTTTAATAAAGATTGTACCAATACAATTAATAAAAGTGAGTTTAATGATTATATAAATAATATCAACTATGATTTCATTCAACCCGTTAGCAAGGCTAAGATAAGAATATTTCAAAGAGAATAAAGAGTAAAAAAGTGGCAAGTGTAGAAGACATCCTTATCAATGTGTGAAAAATAATTGGATGTTGAAGAAATGTCTTAGCCTATTATTTAATAATATTTTTAAGACTAAGAAATTGTCAAATAAATGGAAGAGTATTGTTGTCTATTTACATATATAAACATGATGCTCAAGATTGTTCATCTAACAGGGAAATTAAGTAAATGAGTCATGCATTGAAATTTTGGAAAAGAGTGATCGAACAAAGATTACAAAGAGATACTTGAATTTCACAAAATTAATTTGGTTTTATGCCAAATAAATCTACCATGGAAGCTATACATTTACTTAAAATATTTGATAGAGAACTTAGAGTAAAAAAAGATAGTCTTAATTTAATATTTATTGCTACTGATAAGGCTTATGATTAAATGCCAAGAAAAGTTCTTTACAGAGATAAAGAATGTATGGCATGTATTAAAGTTATTAAAAATATGTATGGAGTTGTAACATATGTTCAATCACAAAGTTGCATATCTAAATATTTTTCAATTACTATTGGGAATTATCAAAGCTCTACTATTAGGCATATCCTTTTACTTAAATTCTGGATTTTATTAAAATGCATGTTATTTGTAGTAGACATTTTATTAATTATTAAGACAAGGAATGCAGTTAAGCAAAATTCAAGTTACGAGGACTATTTTAGAATCTAAAGATTTTGTCAAAATAGATCTAAGCATAATATATGAAGTGTAAATTTAATCCAATAGAAGAAATAATCGTGAGGACATAACTATTGAGGATTGTGTGACCAAGAAGAGCGAGAGGGTCAAACACCTTGATTCGATTATTCAAACAAATATTGAAATAGAGAGGAAGGTGATTAATAAAATCCAAGCTGCTAGGATGAAATGGATGAGTGCTTTAAAAGTGTTAAAAAAATTGCTCTCCAATGATAACCATTTTATGTTAAGTTGGGTGCACATTGAGCATACTAGATCTGTTGAATTTCAAAGGAAATTCTAAAAACCAAAAAACGCTCCCCACTCCTCCTGGGTGTGGACCAACTCCATAGAAGTAGCACGGTTAAAAGTTGATCAAAATGATTTGTGAGAACTATGTTTAACAACACCTCATACAGCACTCAACAAGACAATATAAAACAATGATTCATAAAGTCATCACAAAATAGTTGAGATGAAGCTAATATAAATAATGATAATAATGACTTTTGAATATTAGAGAGGATAAATGTTACAAGCATGATAATAAGACGCAGATGATTAATAACCAGATTCAAGACTATTTCCACTATTAATAGCTTCAAACTACTAACTCAATGACGGTCTAAAAGTAAGCATAAAATAAATAAAAAGCATAAAACAGAATAGCACTCATTCCAATATATACCTGAATGTCTCCATGTAATTTCCAGACTGAAGAAAAATTGCTTGATAGCCTAGAGCAAGCTCTAACAACTTCTGAAGCATCCTACAAACAAAATAAGCCCTACATCATAGGATAAATTTAAATAATATTTTAAATGGAAAATTAAACGTTGGGAAAAGAATAGCATCAAATGACCAACAAACCTTCAAAAGAGAGGCGCACCATTCATATGATCCCATAGTAGCACATTCCTTTGATAGCCCAAGGAGACCAGAAGCAAGCCCAAAGTGTGCTGACACATTATGAGGGTATACTTTTAAAGCAAGCCGGAAAAACTCAATTCCCTGTAAGAAAGAACTACAAGGTGTTCAAAGTATAGTTTAATTACAATAAACGACCTGTTACCATAAGAAACCAAAATGCATTGAAAAGATTATGAACTTTGTTCAAAAGAAAAACATGTCCAGGCGAACAACAAGTAAAAGATGAGTAAAATAAGCTTTAAGGACCGCTAAGATAGCCTTTGAGTTGCTTTGCAAAGTTACAGTTATTCTACTCATATATCATTTTTATGGCTGCATTTTAAAAACAAAGCAACTTAAAGCTGAAGCTAAATTACAGTTCCAAAATAGATTATCTATTTTTTTTTAAAAAGTCTATATATTTCTACAAATGTCATTTAAATTATATAGTCAGTAATGTACATCCTCATTCTCATTGAAATTGTCAATTATGATAACAATTTCATTGTATTTGACATGCATTATTCAATCCCCAAATAAAAATACTTAAATACTAGAGCATCCTTTAGTATCCCCCCATCTAGCTTGTGCAGACAATCTTTTGATTTTTAATAATGGTAGCAAAACAATTTTAATGAGAATTCTAGATTTGTTTAAACATTGGGAAACGATTTCAGGATTTTCTATTAACAAAAACTAAGGTTATTTTATTCCCCCTCAAAACGTTTTTCAGAATATAAGCCCAGATTTATTTCTAGTTACAAAATTTTTGAATGGAATAGCTTTCCATGAAATACAGCCGAAGCCTACACATATATATAAATAATATCAAATGTACAAAAACTCAACCGGGATTAAATTCCACGGTACCCTGTGCAAGGAAGTTCAAAAACTTCCTGGGGAGCACATCTCCCCTAGCAAAAAAAAAATCACCCTGACGGGCATATAGAGTACAAAAGTCCGCCACCCGATTTGCATCGTGCGATCGGTGGAACAAGATAAAACGAGGAAAGACAAGCAAAAAGACAAGGTGATCGGCATGTCGCTCTCCGCCTCGTGAATGGAGAGTCCTCTCCCAGAGACGCCTAAGTCTCTGAATCGCTCCCTGGCAGTCACCCTCAATGATGACGCCGTTTGTATCCACCTCTGTAGCCACAAAGGCCTGCCGCAGTATGGTCATTGCCTGAATCTCAGTCTGAAGAGGAGACTGAACCTGTAGGCTAGCTCCCAGGTAGTAACCCTTTCAACATGGAATAGCTTTGCATTTACGTATTTAAGCATTCCATTATTCAAAGGTGCCAACAAGGTTATTCTGTATGATGACATTATTTCCAAGATTCATTATAAAATAAACGGTTGGAGCACAAAATTCTTTCATCGAGAACTAGAATCACTCTACTTATAAGTGTGCTTACTTCTATTCCTATTTATCTCTTACAAATATTAAACCCTCCATCAGGTTATCTCCATATTGAAAATTTATTTAACAAATCTATTTGGTGTGCTAACTCCAATAATTAAAAATACACTAGTTTAAATGGAAAGATATGCGTTATCCATTAGAAGGAGGTACTGGTTTCATAAATCTTAATGATCTTGTTAGCACTTTATATAAAGTTATAGTGGAAATTTAGATTGAAAATAGCCTTTGTGCTATTTTTATTTCAAATAAATACTGCACGAGTTCATCTTTTATAGGAAACTTCTAGAAACAATGGTTCTCCAATGTGGAAAAGGCTAAACAAATGCAAAATCAAAGCAAAAGAAAAATTTATCTAGAATATAGGATATGGTAAGATTTTTTTTTTGGGAATGATCGTTGGTTTGGAAAGAAGTCTTTAGCCTTTAGATTCCCTGATTCTAGGCATAAGACTTAAGAAGTTGAGAATTTTTATTCTGACTCCTAGGATACAGCAAAGCTTCTTTGAACTCTTAAACAAGATAAAATTATTGTTGATGAAATTACCTCAATTCCATATAACTTTCGGGATTCTGATATCATTATCTGAAAAGGTGATAAGCCTGGTAACTTTGTTTTTAAAGGGCTTATAACATCACAAGAACTAAAAGAAATCGTTTTTCTTTTGGCCATCTCATTTGGCATAAATCAATTAAACCAACAATCTCATTTTTCTGTTGAGACTTCTCAATAATTCTGTCCCTGCTGATAAAATTTCGATGCAGATAGGATTTAATTATCCATCCAGATGCCTTCTTCTGCTGAATCAACATATCATCTGTTTATTTGTGAGAACAAAGCCAAGTGTATTTGGAAATATTTTGCAAATATATTTGGGTCTTATCCAAATTTCAATCTCTCTTAAGCCTTTATTTTGCAAATATGTTAATAAAGGGCACATTAGAATCATTATTCATATTCTTGTTCTTTGGTTTATTTAAGAAGAAAGAAAAAATTGCAAACATAAAAGTTGTAGTTTTAATAAGTAACAGAATCATGTGGATATGTTATTAATGCAAAGCAATTGAATCTCATTAGTTCTAAGAATTTTAAAGGAAATTTGGATTGTTGCTCTTATTTTCATATAAAAGCATTATATAGGTCTCCTAAAATCATATTGTACTGGCACAAACCACCGTATGGTTCTATCAAACTAAATCTGGATGGGCAGCTTAAAAACACCCTTTGACAAAGCTGCTGGTGGGGGTATTGCTAGAGATTGTAATGGCTAATGTGTTACTTCTTTTCTAGCTGAAACCAAAGCCCTTGTCACTTGACGTGAGATTTGTAAGGGTAAAGGATATTATAAATTTTGGATTGAAGCTGATGCTCAGATTTTGATTGATCATAATCTTTTAGGAAATTTGGGGATTGGAATTGCTGTTACATTCTAAAAATTCAGTACTAGATTCATGATATTATTTATTACATTGTTGCCCATATTTGGAGAGAGGCCAATCAAGCAGCTGATTGGCTTACCAACAGGGTATTAACAGAGTTAATCTGACATTTTAAATCTGGATAGTTTAACTCCTGAATTAAAAGTAATTTGTTTACCGGATAAAGTTAATCTCTCGTGCATCAGATTTTAACCTTCTCATGAGTGGGCTTTCATGATAAATTATATTGGTTGGATATTATTTTTGTGTCGTGAAACAACTTTTTAATTTAGCTTTCTCAATATCTGAACCTTCTGTAGAATGTGTAAGAAATGTTTCCAACAATAAGCTGGAATGCACTTCACATTTTATTGGTCTGGTTGCAGCATTTCTGGATAATGTCTTTCTTTTAAAATAATATTCCTGGTAGTGCTTATTTGTTTGCTGCTACTTCTTCCTTCGGTTTGCAGTCGAGAACGTGGCCGATTATCTCATTGATCAGTTTTATCATTATATGCACTTATTTTGTTGCTATCTGCCAGTGTGGTGCTCTCTGGATTTTATATAATAGTTTAATTATCCTTTTGGTAATTATCAGGTTAAAGTTTTTGTTGAACCCTCTAACTTATTAAGTCATGTCATTATTTTATTCTTCCCCTGTGTTGCTTTGGAAAATTGATATTTCTGGATGGGAATGGGTCATATTATTGTTCCATGTTAGGTTAAATTCTGTTATGCTTACTTCGGTTTATTAATTCTGCTGCTTCTTTCTGTCCGTGAGGTTATTGTTTACAATTAATAAATGCACTGCTGATGAGCAATCTGTATATGATGTTTGATATGCCTCCGATTAAATATTTTTGGAATACTCCTCAGTTGGTTTGATTTTATCTGATTTTGATTCAATTTCCCTTCCTGTAATTGATCAAATTTCTATTACAATATGCAATATCTCTGTTATTCCTTTCAGGTTTGTCTAAATGAGTATACATTAGTAGCAGCAGCTTCTAGTATATATAGGAAAGTGTTGCTGACCTTCATCTCATTTTTAAGTTTAGGCAGTGGTAATATTTCCTACAACTTACTAGTTCAGGTTGCTGGCTTTACACTCAATTAGTTAGCTTCATTAGCCTTTAAGCAATTTATTCATCATGCTTATATTATAAATTAAAGATGCTTCTAATTTTAATGTATTAGCTTTGAAGCTTAACATTATTGAAGCTCAACTTATAGATAATTTGCAAAGGCTGCTGTCATACTTAAGTATTGATTCAATCTAGGAGATAAGTGGATTCATATACTATACAAGTTCAAGGAAGGCGAATACTTCTAAGTTTTAATTTATTTCCCCTTTGAATATAACTTTTCTCTTTTTCTATTAATTTTCTTCTATTTTTTTTTATTTTTCTTCTTTTATTTATAACCAACCCTGCAGCTCCATCTTATTTTTTTTTTTAAGACTATGCGTGGCATGAGTGATTTGATCCCTTTGGCTTTATGGCCATTGGCTAGGGGTACGTAAGCACTTTGAAGAGAAGATTTGAGCATTTTATTATGACTTAACTTATTCGGGGCTTACTAGAGAAATGATTATTGGCTTGTACATTTTAGCCGATATTAGTACAAGTGCTCACTTTGGTTTACATTATCCTAATGATAAGAGACTCACACTTATTGTACTTTGTACTTGCATCTTGACTTAAACTTATACATTAGACGATTTTCACCAGTATAACAAAATTTAATTTTGCTAAAATAAAATGCTCTTCCAGGATAGTACGACTATTTAAGGTAGAAAAAAAAATTAGCACGATAATTTCTTATACAACAATTTCAAAATTGAATTCTTAAATAGCATCCCAGATAAACCCTTGATGTTACAAATGAATCAAAAGAAAATAATTTATGATCAAACAGTTTAAGATCAAGCTAAAATGTCATTATTATTTAAATATAATTTTCCTTTTAAATAGGCAATATAGTAAACTTGCAAGCTCACATGGCACATCTCAATGCTTAGAAATGTTAATATTCAAAACCTATTTCTTAAATGGAATCATCAAAAAAGAAGCATCCCTTTGATTGAATGTGCTACTCCGAGAGTCAACTACATCTCCCATTTTAATGATTACAAAATCAACCCTAACAACTTTTGTAGCATAATGATAAGGTGCATAAACAATAAGCTAAATGAACAATACAACGAAGAAATTTAAATTCTGTTAACATATCTCCTCAAATAATTTTTCTTTTAAAATAAATATCCCCAAATATAACATAAGTTCTTAAAACAAAAGCTTTAGTGACTACAATAAGAGTTGGAATATTCTCTTCATTTTTTGTCATAATCAAAAAGTGACTAGATTCCTAGAAACAAGTTATTAAATATGAAGAAATATGCATGATTTTACTTGGACGCAAATATCATAAAAAAAATTCATTCATAAGATGGAAATACATATACAGGTGCAGAGCTAAAATAAAAAAAAAAAGTACAAAAACATCAAATAAAAATCTAGAAATCTTATAGTGGTGGCGGTGACTACTAAGGGTAATCAATGGTATGAAGTAGGTCCAAAATCGCAAGGTGATCGATCTCGTATTTCCATTTAAAGTTTAAAAAATGTGTTTCCCAATCACTCCACCTTTGATCTTGCAAATCTAGGATCCTATCCGGGTCGTGTGCGGGAGGAATAAGAAATTGAAGTTAATGTAGGGTTAGAATCAAGAAATCAAAAGTAGCAGAGCTAAAAGGATCTAGAGTGACAATAGAATCTATGAACTCAAAGTTATACTTCTTTTCAAAAATAAACCAAAAAAGCTCTCCATAGCAAATGCTAAGCTTCCTTTTGTTCGTAGAGCTTCTAAAAGTTGTGAGTTCATAGAAATAATTTAGAATGACATAAGTTTCATAAAAAATTGTGCTGGTATAGACCAACTGAGTGATGAGAGGGTAGTATAAGTGTTATTTTAGTTTTGTCCTCGACTTTTGGTAGAAGGGTATCTAGAAGACAATCCGAATGGCCTTAGAAATAGTTTTAAAGTTAACTGCGAATGTCTATGAAAAGAACATTATTCATAACAAAAATTGAATTTATTAAGGTCAATTAAAAAATAATTCTAAGAATTTCAAAAGGTTTTAGACCTGAAAGAGAGTCCTAAATGCTCATTTAGATCTTCAGGGGTAAGAATTATATCATTTCCTCAATAGAAAGAATGGGTTGAAGGATCCCCTTCAACAAAGAAAAGGCTTATAAAATTCATGGTCAGAAGGAAGACAATAAGTGTGAGCTAGAGTAATGAGGATATGCATAGAAGCAAGAAATAACATGAGTACAGTGTAAAGGAAATCTACCGGAAAGTGACAATGATCTGGTGTGTTATGCCAAAGAAGATCTCGAGAGCTGCCTTGGATTCTTAGTCTTTGAATCAAATGTTTTCCATCGGGATGTCACCGCAAAAGGAGGATTCGCCTTTAGACCTCCTCAAGGAAAACCTAAGAGCACACTTAAGCAGCTTTCCAAATTTTTGAGCCATTGAGAAAGACTAGAGTGAGAGAGGAGCTGAAGAAGACTGGAGTGCAAGAGGGCTGAAAGTTCTGGAAGAATAAGGCTCTTCCTAATGAGTCTAGACGTGGTTTTAACGACGGTCAAGCCTAGGGATTCTAAGTTGACAACACGTGAAGACACGAAAAATAACAACCCATGAACACACTGACAGTGTCTCAAAAGGGTTTACGGATAGTGACGCAAGGTTTACACATCAAGATGCACCGCATCTAGACACGCAATGTACACATCTGGACGCGCACCAAAAAAATCATAATATTAACCAGTTTAAGATAGAGGAAGAAAAAATGCATAATATAAAAATTAATTATAAAAAATATTTATTTTCATTTTTGACAATTAAGAACTTAATTTTGGAGCAAAAATACCAAAACTCTTTTTTTATTTTTGCCTTCATTGCTCCTTCCAAAAACAAAAACTAATTACAAAAAAGTATCATGTCCATATCTACTGTAGATTTATTTTTAGGTTTCCAAACCAATTTTTTGTTATTACTAGTTTGCCATATACTTGAGACATGATCAAATAATCCAGCTGCTACACTGTTATTTTGTAATGACTTTTGTAAGAAGTTTGTAATTTTCCTTATATTTGGTCGTGAGGCTCAAGTAATCCTGAGATTTTATTCATATTCATTTAATTTATTCTCAAATGATTTACCGATGAATTTAAGTTCAATAAGCTCTTTACTGAGATTTAATTTCTATATGGATGACCTTATTTGGTTTACCTAACTAGTTTCTAAATAATTGAGATGAGCCTTGAGATTTTCTAATTCAAATTTTTGAGACTCAATCAAAGACTTAGCTTCTAATAATTCCTACTTTAGAGTTTATAATTTTTCTTGATATTATTAAAGGCTAGATAAAGTTCTTCAATCATGTTTTTTATCGAGATGTAGTCATCTAAGTTTAAGCTTCAGGTCATTAAGCACATGTTCGCTTCTTGTAAATTCTTCTTCATCTATTCTTTCAGATTATTGAAAGTATGTTCTTAATTCTTGTCTAATCTATCTACTTTCTCTAAAAAGTTTGCATTAACAATTTAACTTATAAAAATTCTTTCTAAACTATCACATACTTCCTTACCTGAGAAAACTTGCACAAAGATATATTCTCCGTAAGGTACAATGACCGGAGTTTTCTTTAGATTGCCATCTCATGAAAAATCAATCATGAAATTCAAAACCTCAAAAGTGAATCAATCACAACTTGGGGATACAAAGTCCTCAAAAAGAGATTAACATTTATTCTTGGTTAGTGAATCTTAATATTTCATGATTACAAAAACGTTCAGCATGGGTGAGAATGACAAAGAAGAAACCTAACATGATTTGGGCCTAACTCAATCTACCAAAGCCCTAACTCAAAATCTAACCATCAAACTTAGACTTTAGTCATCACACAAGCATACATTGATGTTAGCAGGTCTAGTTTGAATCAAAAGATAAAATAGAAGTTCAATTTTTCTATTAGCAAGATAAGCCAGAGGAGGTTAAAAGGTCCTACTGTGAGATTGAGCATCTATTGAAACTTTTTGCTCAAATAAAGAAAATGTCTACCCAATTAAATATGGATAACTTGTATTGAATAATTGGAGCCTAAAATGCCAGAGATCAAATCAGAACTATCAAGTGCATAGACCAGTTGGCCACACAAAATTTCCCCTACCAATGATGTATAGTCAAAATAAACTCAAAAACAAGTTTAGGTACCTTATTAAATTGAGCATACAGATTTGAGCGAGCATTCTTAATCCTACAAAGTTTAAAGTTCACCAACAAGAAAACCTTGGGATTAGTCTACCTTAGTACAATTCGCTCAATAAAAAATTGCCAAAATAATCATTGTTCATCAAACAGACAAAACTCAAGAAAGCTTATTTTTAATCTCCAACAAATATCAAGAATTCAAGCTTTTTTTCCTATATATACTGTAATTAATTTAAAATATGATCTTTGTTTTCTTCCTCACTAATATAAATTAAATCTCCAAGTTTATGGTTGTATTGAATTTCTTCATTAAGTATCGTAATTTGCGGATTTTTGTTTGGGAAACTTGATATTTTACTTGCGATATCTAATGTAATGTCAAATAAGTAAAGGTTCTCGTTATATAAAGAAATTAGTCATTGATTATAAATCAAGATTACGTAGTTGGAATATTGTCACTCTCACAGATAGAAAAATTTTAGCATAATTTGGATGAGTTGGTTTAAGGAATACTTCAAGAGATGTTTTTTATAAAAAGTGATTTAAATAAACATATTTGAAGTGTAATTAAAGTGTTTAATAATGTTCATGATAATTTTGACTTTGGAGAAATTAATGAAAAAAAAATTTAATTTTAGAATTTGTTTTAGCTTATGATCTTATGATTATTAACACTTTAAGAAAAGAAAGAACATATTATATTTATAATAATGGAACTTCTAAAACTCCTATTGATTATTTCTCTTAAAAAAAAGGATCACTTATCTAGTAAAGATTGTGAGATTATTCCAAAGTAATTGTTTGACAACCCAACATTTATTGGTTTTAGATTTAAAAATAATAGGTAAAAACATAATATTAAATCTAAATATGTCTTAAAATTAGATTGTGAAATCTTAAGAATTGTAATATAAATTTTTAAGGGCAAAGTTTTAAAATTTGGTCAACATAGTTTTGATGATAAAACTAATCTTATGTAGAATTTGGTTACTAGTTGTATTTGCAATGTAGCAAATAATATATTTGCATATTTGATAAGCCTATAGATGGAGTTAAGCAAAACCTATGTTGTAGATGAGTATTTTAGAATATAAATTTTTTCATCTTAGCAGATCTAAAATAAAATATATGAAGTGCAAGTTCAATTATATTAGATACATTAGTCTCCAGAAATAACTATTGAAGACCATGTGATCAGGTAGAGCGAGAGGTTCAAGTACCTTGGTTCAAATATTCAAAATAATCGTAAAATAGAGAGACAAGTGATTAATAGGATCCAATTAAGTAAGATGAAGTTGAGGAGTGTTTCTAAAGTGTTGTGTGGTTCGAAAATCCCACTCAAAATCAAAAAAAAAAATTATAGAGCAACTATACAACCTACTATGTTAAGAAGGCTGAATGTTGGCCAACAAAGAAGAAACATATCGATAAAATAAGTGTTACGAAGATGAGAATGCTTAGGTGAATGAAGGAATATACTTGTAAGAATAGAATGAGAAATGAGTTATTCGTAGAAAAGTGTGAGAGGCTCCAATAGTAGAGAATGCCACCTTAGATGGTTCATGAATATTAAGCGTAGGTCGTGCAACGCCCCTGTTGGAAATATTAAACTTATGAATTTCATCAATACATGAAAAAAAACTATTAAGGATCATCTTTATTTGAAATTTAGGGAGGGACTTCTATTTGATCATGCACAATGGAAATAAATGATTATTGTAGCTAACCCCACCTAGTGGGATTAAGGCCTGATGTTGTTATATTTATAAGTAATTGATTGGTATTTGGATGATTTATAGAAGCATCAATAGTAATTATCACTTTGACCTAGTAGCCTGGTATGAAATGTTAAAAGATAGAAATCTAGTTATAAAGTGCATGCAACCATAGAGAATTTGATATTGATAATACTCAAGTGAGTGTATATAGAGAGATATGGAATGTCATTGTTACTAACATAGGCATAGTAGCATGGTATTAAATATTATAAGATATAATGGTCAAGTGAGAGTTGGTAAGCACTTATATATTATATGCATGGCCAATGACAGGCTTGACAATTTCATACATTCCTTATTAACTTGTATTAAAATTTTTAGAATTTTAATATGAATCAAAATATTTTCCAAGCAAATATACGTTGTTTAACTACTAATTTAAGTGTTAATCACTTTGTTACCCTCTTTTACTAGTTATTTTTTTATTCCGAAAAGTTCCAATTTAAAGATTAAATATTTAGTCTAAAAAAATTTAAGAAATTTGCAATTAGTAATTAGCAAGTCTTATCTTCAACCATGTGAAAATGATTATTATATTATATTACTTATGTGATGTGTGCAATTATGTGCAGCCAATAAACTAATAGTCAACACATCATCAAATAAAAGTGTCCACAATTAATCGAATTTCTAGGATGGTACATCCGACTACCTATTGTTGATATATTGGGCTCACCAAGTTACAACAAAATCACAAGTTTTAAATTAATTTGACCACCTAATCCCTTCTATGCTCCATAAACATATATAAACACATTTAAATACCAATCCAAATTGATGCAATTCATAAACAAGACTACTGTTAGGAAACCGTTCCTTGAATATGGCTAATCATAGGTCATGAGAAGCCTCAATCCTACGAACATAATATAAAGTTTGTGTAATTCAAATTTTATCCCGAATAACAAAAATAAGACTCAATTTTAAAAAGTTTCATGTTGCTCAGCAGTGAATCCCCAAACACTAAGAGAGTATGGGTAGGAATTTGCCAATAAAACTCATGTGAACTTTCAAAAGCACACAACTAAATTTGTCATTATATATAGAAAATAAAATGAAGTAATTCTAACAAGAGTCCAAGATTCAAATCTACAACTACATGTGCTAAAGAACATATTTTGAACATATTTTAATTAAGAAAATCAAAATGCCTATTATTCAAGACAAATAAATAATAAGAAAATACCTTTTGAAAAGAGCCAAGCATCAGAAGAATGTTACCGCTTTCAATTAATGAAAAGATTCTTGAACCCTCTAGATCAATTGCGCGCCCATATGACTATCATAAGAAGTAATATGTTCACCAATCATAATGAATAAAAGTTTAATAATAATGAAATGTTTGTTAATCAATTATTAATAATCCCCACAAGTGCTTAACCAAAATAAAGCAAAGTATTTTGGCATTAACATTTATAAAGCTGTCAAAGATAGGCAACTAAATTTCACAATTTTCATTACTAATAGCAACATGTCTGTATCCACAATGGATAAACCACCAAGGATATCTCTTGCTTTGTCTTCGCCAGGTCATCAGTTTTGTTCACATGCAAATATTACAAAAAGTATAGTAGAAGAAAGAAAGATTCACAAATATAAATATTTTGTTATATTTAAGTTCTTTAATTGCACTTAGTCCATGTTCAACATTCCTAAGAATCAAGCATAGAACTTTTATGAAAGTATACAATTTCCAAGGAGACAGGCAATACTCATACATATGTAGTAATAATGGCGCAAGGTTCATCCAATGACACATCCAATTCATTTGCACAGCACCCATATTTAACCACATTAACATCAAGTGCCTAGTTTTACTAAAGTTCAATCAAATTTTATACCTTTTTGTTATTTTCTTTGTTAAAATTTTGTGCTTGAAAAAGATGCAGATGCAACCTCATATGTAGACAAAGAAAAATAACAACTTGAAAAAAAAAAAGTGATATGTTCATATCTTGAAGGATTTTGCATATTAAACCAATATCATAAATTCAAATAAGCAAGTTACTTTGGTAATTGGCATCACTACAGCATAACAAAACTATAACAGCTCTGGGTTGGACATGGTCAGCATAATAAGAATATGTTTTAGAAGGGCGGGCAGGAATCAAGAGATTTAGAAGGTAGATGTAACCGACAAGTACAGGAGGGCTCTCATTGGGACACTTTATAGATATCCACAAGTTTGATGAGAATGTAGCATAATTTATAACTATAATTACAGGTTGTCTAATCAGATTTTCATCCAAAGCCACACTAGGTAAAACTTGTTCATTCCTTCTATGTATAAAGAATGTGTAGTCAATTATTTATATGAAAATATCTAGCAGTTACTAAACTAGTTTGCATGGAAAATCTCATAATTATAATAATTAGGGGTTAAAATATGTTCGAAACAGCATACATGATGAAAATTCTAAAACATGCTTTGAAAATTTTTAAATCACCTAAAATCATTAAAAACTTTTTATTAAAATAATTTTTTTTACCAAAACAAATAAAACAAAAGCATACTAATAAATAAACTACTTCGCCTTGTTTCTTATTTTCAAATAAAAGAAAAAAAATAAAAAACAAATGTGATCCATGCACCCCTTTTTCATGATTATCATAATTAATGTGAAAGCATACACTACCCAAATATCAAGTTTTGCTTCTTCCATCATATTTGAACCTCCTATTCCATGCCTACAGTTAATTTTCTCAAATCCCTTTTAACCAAATATTTCATTTACCAACAATAATTATCCTTGATACTCAAATACATGTTGTAATAGTTCATCAATAGCTTAATTTTAAACTATCTTTTAATCTTTTAATTTGATTTGACAAACAAGTGCACTAATCACAATAATAGAATATTCACATAAACTAAAATAATAGATGCCAATCTACCCAAGCAACTATTGGCTTCCAAATGACCAAACCTGATTTTTAATCATCACAGTATGCAAGAGCTTATAACACCCTAAAGTGTCCTTAGATTTCTTTCTTATCCCACCTACTTCTTGCAAGAATGTGATATATATAGCACCCTAAAGTGTCTTTAGATTTCTTTCTAATCCCACCTACTTCTTGCAAGCATATGATATATATAACACTCTAAATTGTCCATGAATTTCTCTATGATCCCACCTACTTCTTGCGAGCAAATGATATATATAACACACTAAAGTGTTCTTGAATTTCTTTCTGATCCCACCTATTTCTTGCAATCATATGATATATATAACACTCTAAAGTGTCCTTGAATTTCTTTCTGATCCCACCTACTTCTTGCAATCATATGATATATATAACACTCTAAAGTGTCCTAGCATTTTTTTCTAATCCCACCTACTTCTTGCAAGCATAAAACAAATATAACACTCTAAAGAGTTCTCAAATTTCTTTCTAATCCCACCTACTTCTTGCAAGCATATGATACATATAACACTCAAAAATGTCGTTAGATTTCTTTATGATCCCACCTACTTCTTAGCAAGCATATGATATATATAACAATCTAAAGTATCCTTAGACTTGTTTCTAATCCCACCTACTTTTACAAGCATATGATATATACAAACATATATATATATATATATATATTCCTCAAATTACTAAGTCACTTAACTATATGGTTTTAAAGTTCAGATTATAGGGTGTCGCTTACAATTAACGTCCTAGCTAACTATTTCTATTTTTCGATGAGGTGGCGCATGCATAATACTTTAATACAAATAAAAACTTGCTATCCTCATACCAGTCAAGTCAAAGCACATTCTTTGTTTGGAAAATCTTAGCACTAGCAAATATACATATAAATATAAATGTTTAATGCATCCTCCAATGATAACAATAGCCATTCTTCTCCAGCTCAAATTTCTTAAAATATAGGATCTAAATGCATGTGTTTTGTAATGTGTATACAACCCTAGGGTGGTGTACAAACATTGTACTTCCTTTCATGAATATAGCCATTTCCATAACACCACCTCGATACAAATCAAAATTGTATAGTGATAAATTATTAGAAGCAAGGAATCAATATTTATTACAACTTCCTGTCATGAAATCATGGGTGCCAGATGTGTAAAAAATATATAGACCATGGCATGAAATCAGACTATGAGTACGCAACACTGCACAAATGCACAACAGCTTCAAAATTGTTTTAAGAAAATAGGTTCTTTACTAAAGAAAAGTGAAATACCTTAATTGCTGCAGTTAGCCTGCCCAACCGATGGTATGCAAGACCTAATGCCTGGAACACAATTAACACATAACAATAGATATATTGCCAAGCAACCAACAAATGTGCTGCACAAAATACAGCCCAACGTACTTCCCACAAATCAGTACATGATGGATAGCCTCGGATTGCATGCTGAAGGCTCCGCACTGCCTCCTCCCACTTCTTACAGTGGACCTGAAATGTTTCCATTATATCACTATCAACATTACAACAACGATCATCTCTCACATTCGAACGTTTAAAAAATAGAAAAAAGCAAAAACAAAAATCCACAGAAAAATACTAAACTGAAATAATTGACAAACAATGTATTGAAACCTGAAGGTATCCCAGCCTCCTAAACGCCCAAAAAGCTCTTGGAGATCTCTCAGACGCTTCTTTGCACACGGCAATCTCAAGGCTCTCCTTCCCACATGCATCCAACAAGTCACAAAATGCATCCTGAAGAAAAAGGTTACAATGCAACAAAATTAATTTAAAAAGGAACCAAAAATTTTAAGAAAATGCAAGCTTTTGGCTAAAGAAAATCTTCAATTAGCACTAGCAACTCACGCCAGCTTCGAAATCATCCGGACAGAGGGAAAGGGCCCTTTCGTAGCACTTAAAGGCCCTTTGATGATCAACCACGACTGCGCTGTAATAATGCCCTAGATACCGAAAAGTGGCGCCGTCCCTAGGGTTTAGCCTTGCAGACGCCAGAAAATGCTCCACAGCCTTAGATTTAAAACCCAGGGACTCGTCCCCGCCAACCTCATCTCCCTTCCTCCAACATAGGATGCCCTAAAACAAACAAAAAATGTATCAGAGGCGTTGAAGAAGATGCGAAAGAAGCCGTGTAGCGGAGAAATCGAGCACACAATATTGAACTGGTGGGAAGGGTTTTCCGGATCGGAATTCAGTGTTTGTTGCAGCTGAGAAATAAGATCTCCATCACCCTGGCGAAACACAGAAGTTGGCCGTTACAGTACGAGAGAACAAGAGATACAGGAAATATTGAGTGAAGTATATGGAGAAAGAGAGTATATGCGAACCGTCATCGACAATGAGAACTGAGGGCGGTTACAACCCCAGCGTGCGCTGTTGCTCAAAATGAAAATTCGAACGGATGACGTTTCTTAGGGGCTGTTTGTTTGGTTGAATGTCAGGTGAAAAGTTATGAACATTGAATCTTATTAAATAGCAATGTTACTTAATTTAATTCAGTATTATTTAAATAATAAATATTAGTATTATTCAAATATAAGTTGTTTAATTTATTGTTATTCATGCTATATTACACATAAGTTAAGATTACCTCCAATACTGAGATTTAAATATAAATTGAAAAATTACAACAAACAACTAGACAATTAGGTAAACAATATTAGGATGTGGTAAATATAAATTAAAAATATAACTAAGCAGTATCAAAACTAAAAAATATATACAAATTTATCGCAAGCACCTAAGAATATTATTTTTTAATGACGTCAATGATCACATATACCCACATATATCAGAAATTTATTTTACATTAGCATTAATAAATGTTAAAAATCACAAAGAAAATATAATCCTAAGTTAATCATAATCAATTGGCAATATCAAGCAAATATTCAGAAAAAATATCCATCAAAAAAATAAAGTGAATGGGAACGGGAGGTGAAGCGAAGGCGGAACACCTGCGTTAATGAAATCGTGAAGCGAGGCGAAGAGAAGGGAGCACCAGTGCTGCGTCCGGCGGAGGCGAGCTGCGGGAGAAGGAACGAGAAAAACCCTATCATCCGCGGAACAGAAAAGGCCGGGCTGAACTTGATTCAACATTTGGAGCTTTTGTTGGCCTATTAGTAAATTAATAAGAATCCACTCTTTAATCAACTAGAACTCCAAGTGAATAAAGAATTCGATTATTGATTGGCTAGTTCAGGAAATCCGGAAATCAAAGAATGATTTGAAATCCCTAATCTTAGAGAGATTGACGGATTAAACCAGAGAGCAATAATGAGAGTCAGGACACAAGCCAGCAAAGGTTGCACAACAATCAATTCTTCCCATGGATTCCATTGGTTCAAAAAGAGCTTATGCGAGCTACTGAAACCACTGGTATTATCTCATCTTTGGGTCAATCGGGCACGTCACGCTTGCTAATACGGCCCGGCTGCCCCTATACATAACATACTAATTTGACCGACTCGACTTCACATACGCGTTTTCTAGATGGACAACGATATATTGTCAGGTGACGTTATCTTCGACCGACATTTAGACCAGTGGTTTTTTGTAAATTTTATAATGTTATTAAAAATAACATTAAACCAAATAGCCACAATCTCATCGAACATTTTAAAATGACATAGCATTACGGGAAAGGTCGATGAACCAAACAGCCCCTTACTTTTTGCTTTTGCTCAATTTTCGAGTTTCTTAATCTCCATAAGCTTTTGAAGAATTTATCAGAAATATATTTTTAATTTAATCTTAATTTAATAAAAAAGTTTGAGAAAAAAAAATTAATTGAATGTCAATTTGTTATTGTTCTATAATTTTTTTTTTATAGTCTGATTTAATTTAAGAGATTTGTGTAAATTCCAACTTCAATTCCTTTTGTTATAATTTTTTTAATTATTCTCATTTATTTTTTGTAGGCCATATTTTTATATTTGAAGAAATCTCCACCTCTGATATTATGGCAATCAAGGAATGTTTAACAAGGTTTGCAATGCATTCAGTCAATTTAATGTAGAAAAATCAGGCATACTTTTTTTTTTCTAAATGAGTGGATAATCCTATTCAGCTTGTATGGATTCTCAACATCAACAATCAAGAACTGCCTTCAAAATATGTGGGGCTGTCATTCCACTCAAGAACCTCCCTCTAACTACGCAAATCACTTCTTGATAAACTGCATGTCATCCTCTCAGGTTGGTCCAATATATCTCTTTCTTATGCAGCAGATTTCAAATTCTTAAATTCAAATTTGAAACATAGTACTTTTATTTGCTTAAAATTGTTCACATTCCTAAAGTTATTATGTATAAATATTCAATTCATTATGGAAGTTCATAGAAAAAAATAGTATTTAGCTTAGAATGATATTGTGACCCTTAAGCTCCCTATAGATATGTAAAGACCCACTTAAATAGTAATAAATGAAACTCTTAAACATCGAGACGCCTTTTCAGATAACGGCAGAGTTCTTGATAAGAACTCTGAAGTTAAGCGTGCTCATATGGGAGCACTCCTAGGATGGGTGATCTACTAAGAAGTTATCTTCTGAGGGCAAAACCGTGAGACCTTTCTGGCTAAAGCGGAATACGTTGGTGCTTAAGAATTTGGGCTATTACAAGATTAGAGAGGTTTAAGCTTTTGCCCTTCCTCCAACCTTGTTATCAACTATGAAATGATTTTAATTTGGAAAGTCTTGGCATCCAAGACTAGACTTTTCAAGCGGTGGCAAGCTATGGTGGGTCAATCTAGTGATAATGATGGTGAATCTCTTCTAATCTTTCTACTTTTATGAAAATCTTTATATATATTGTAAACTCTATGATGCTGATCTCATTATGCATGTTATATATGATAGCTCTCCCATTATCATATATCAAGATTAAGATACTCTTACTGTAGAAAAAGCTAAAGGTACATGCTATAAATCATTATATACTCTTGATTAGGATAAAAGCATAACATGTTATGTTTTTCTTTAGCTGCTTGGAAAGCAATCAAAATGGCTATAAAACTACCAACTTGCTTGTTTTTAGATGGGTGAATGTCGATTCTTCTTGCCATTTTTGAGAATAATATTCTCACCTCTTCTTTGAGTGCTTGTATTCGTTTGAGGTTTTAAAAGCAGCATTTCCTTTTGATATTGGGTAGCTTCTACTACCAAATTTGCATCAAGTTTTGGGTTGTTGGTCAATATGGGATAATAAAAGAAAATGCTCTTTTTGCAGGCGATGGGCACAATCATCTACAATTTATGAATTCAAGAAAACAGTAAAAGTTTTTGCATCTTTATAAATGTGCAAACATTGGAAATTCTTTGTGCACGTAAATTCAAAATTTTAACAACGTCTTGGGATTTGATATATAATGATTCTGATAATAACAATTTTAAATTTTGTGTTGACTTAAAAATTAGAATATATGTTTACTACACCATTATCCTCTATGATGTCATGCATCTTTTCAGCGTGCATTTCGTTGAAGAGAACATTTTCACTCTGTCACCATTTCTATTTAGTTTTTATTGGATTTATGAGGTTAATTCATGTGGTTATTTTGATTTTTATTTACAACTGTTTAATTTGCTCTTTAATCTTGAACATCCAAGCGATTTATGCGATCATATATTAAGTTCCCTTGGAGATCTTGTTTGTTCTACAATTATATTTCAACAATGGTGGTTGGCCTAATTTTATTATCATTTGGCTTTATTACTCTATCAAATTCTTACAGCGGTCCTGCATGGGGGTACTATGTAATAATTTTTAGAATATGCTGAAATGATAGGACGGGATACCATTGATGGTTATCAAATAATAAATGAAATTATAGTAAATTCTACTAGCCGCAAATGATCTTCCCAAGAACCAGAAAAATCTAGAATATATAGTCTAAGAAGATCTTCAAGCACTTGGTTTACCCTTTCTGTCTGGCCATCAGTTTGGGGATGGAATGCAATACTCATGGCCAAAGTGGTTCTAAGGTCCTGATGAACCGCTTGCCAAAATTTAGATGTGAACTTGTTATCTCTATCAAACACAATTGATTTTGGAATACCGTGAAGTCTTACAATCTCCTTAATATAAATCTTGGCGAGCTTCTCAACTGAATTAGTTTGATGAATAGACACAAAATGAGCATATTTGGTTAAATGACTGACTATCACCCATATTGCATCAACTCCAGACTTAGCCTGAGGTAAACCCATCACAAAGTCCATTGATATATCTTGCCATTTCCATTCAGGAATCTCTAATGGGTGAAGAAGACCACCAGGTCTTTTATGTTTAGCTTTCACAAGATTACAAGCATGACATTTAGCTACATACCCTGCTATACTCTTCTTCATGCCAGACCACCAAAATGATTGCTTCAAGTCCTGATACATCTTTGCACTTCCCGGGTGAATTTGGTATCCAGATCCATGACCTTCGATCAACACTTCTTGCTGCATGGATTTTGGAATCCACAGACGATTCCCTTGATATATAGCATTCTTATGGAAACGAATACTCATTCTACGACCACTTTCAATTGCTTGCTTAAAGTTCAAATATTCATCATCCTTAGTTTGTGATATGGAAGCATCCCGATGAAAAGTTAGTTCTACATTACTCATAAAGATCATTGTGCTTAACATATTGCCACGAACTAGTTTAATGTTTAACTTTCTAAAATCTTCTTCTATTGAACTGGTTGCAATCATAGCTGAAAGGGTAGCACGATGGCTAAGAGCATCTGTTACAATATTAGCTCTTCCTGGATAATACTGAATATCTAACTCATAGTCACTAATTAATTCCAACCATCTTCTTTGTCTATAATTCAGTTCTCGTTGGGTGAATATGTATTTTAAACTTTGGTGGTCGGTGAATATGGAGCATTGAACTCCATATAGGTAGTGTCACCAAATTTTCAATGCAAAACCTACTGCAGCCAATTATAAATCATGAACTGCATAATTTCTCTCATGTGGTTTCAGCTAATGAGATGCATATGCAATAACCTTGCCTTCTTGTATTAGAACACACCCTAAACCAATTCTAGAAGCATCTGTGTACACTCGATAATTCACACCTTCTTTAGGCAAAACTAGTATAGGGACTGAAGATAAGGCATCTTTAAGTGTTTGAAAAGCCTTCTCACATTCTGGTGACCAAATGAATGGTACAGCCTTTTAGGTTAATTTTGTATGTGGTTAGGCAAACTGGGAGAAGCCTTTTAAAAACTTTCTATAATATCCAACTAGACCCAGAAAACTATGGATCTCGGTAACTGATTTGGGCTGAACCCAATCTTGAATAACACTGATTTTACTTTGATCTACTCGAATTCCATGAGCATCAACAACATGTCCAAGGAATGACACTGAATCTAACTAGAATTCATATTTTGAATATTTTGCATATAGTTCATGCTTTCTGAATATTTCCAAAACTATTCTCAAATGATCCTCATGATCTCTTACGGTCTTTGAATAAATCAGGATATCATCAATAAAAATAATGACGAATTTATCTAGGTAAGATTTCAAAATTCTCTACATTAAGTCCATGAATAGGGATAGTGCATTAGTAAGACCAAAGGACATGACTAGAAATTCATAATATCCATAACGTGTTTTGAACGCTGTCTTCTCCATGTCTAAGTCTTACACTCTTACTTGATGGTACCCAGACCTTAAATTAATTTTAAAAAATACAACTGCACCAGCAAGCTGATCAAATAAATCATCACTTCGGGGAAGTGGATATCTATTCTTGATAGTCACCTTATTTAACTCCCTATAGTCTATGCACATTCTCATAGACTCATCTTTCTTTTTCACAAATAATACCGAAGCTCCTCACGGGGACATACTAGGTTTAATAAATCTCTTGTTCAATAATTCTTGAAGTTGATCGCTCAGTTCTTGAAGTTCTTTCAGGGCCATTCTATATGGTGCTTTAGATAATGTCTGCATTCCCGGAACTATGTTGATTTCAAATTCTATTTCTCTAGCTGGCGGTAAACTAGGAAAATCTTCAGGGAATATATCTTCAAAGTCTCTAACTATTTTTATAGCAAAAATAGGAACTTCTTCTTTACGACTACCCATCATAGTTACTAGGAAGGACATACAACTCTTGCATACTAATTTCTCTGCTTGGATTGCATTAATTAAGGAATTATTAGTGCTTGTAACAACCCTAGGTTGTTACTCTGCTAAAATTATAGCCTAAGTAGTCATTATTTTGATCCTATTGCTTTTAAAACATCAAATGAAACTTATTCTAAAAATTTGAAGTCCATTGGACTTCTTTAAGTCCAAAATGATAATTTGATCATTCTAGCTGCCCTAGTCTAAACTCAAAATATTTTGATCTCAAAACTAAAATCTGATAGCATTTTTGAATTCTTCACCTCCAAATTAGTTAGGGGTGAAAGTTTGATGCAATTTGAAAATCATTTGGACCATAATTCAATTTAAATTAAAATGATCTAATTGCACTTAAGGGTTTCTAACATTTCATAATTGAATAAATATCCTTTAAACTAAATTAACAGCCGGGATCCGCTGTGCGGACCGCGGGCGATCTGCTGTGGAGCCCAGGTCACGAAACAGCAGGGTCCCGCTGATCTCACTGTCAAACCCTTAGATCCCATAGTCCGGATCTAGCTCCACGAAATCGTGGATCTACCATTAGATACGTCCCATTAATTCTACGGGTCGGGTCAGATTTAATCCGAGCCGGCCGTTAGGATCTGGCGGATCTGGACAGTAACATGTTCCCTTTGATCCATTGGATAGCATCTGAAGGCTCCGCCAATATGGACCTTCGTCCCAAGCACTCCCCTCCCAAACAGAAGAAATCTCCCGTACCGCCAGCTGCCCAACCTGTCCCCCACTCCTGCGTCCACCTCAGCAAGCCGTTGAGGCCTCTCCCAAAATGTCAAGGACCCCCGATCGGGCCTCGTGACCCGGCTGAGCTCAATCTGGAAAATTGAGAGCTCGGCCGTGGCCCGATCAATCAGATCCTCCCCAGCCCAATTTCCCCCTTTAGAAACTTCCCTAAGCTCGTCTAAGGCTATAAATAGCCTCAGCAATCCTCCCTCTATCGTTTTGTTGCTCAATTGCCCTCAATTATCCACTGTCTTCTCTTCCACCATTGTCGTCCGCCCGAGCTTGCGTAGGCAATCAAGGAGCTTCTGAACAGCTGATAGTAGGCTCTCTTAGTGTTCAGGACCCTTTGAAGTGTTCGGGAGCTCAACCAAGGCCAGCCGAAGCCCCAATCGACCATCCCGAGCTTTCCCGACAAACCAGGTACCCCAGTTGATGGTTTCGAGCCACTGAGGCTCGAACCTCTTTCCATTGATTCGTATGCCTGTGTATTGTCAATTCGAACCCAATGTGATCATCGATCGATCGATACGATGGATCGGGCTAAGTCGCTTAAGGATCTTCTCGGTCGATTAAGGACCCGATGATCCATACTATCCCAGACCCCCAGACCAGAGGGCTTCGATCCACCTCACCTCCCTGATGGTGTAGGGATCAAGCCCGGGGTCTGACGTGGCCTCTGTGGGGAGAATTGCTTTCCCACAGTAGCTCCATAAGAGGAGCTCTCGGGTGAGTAAGGTCCGGCCGATCCAGGCTATCTCACAGGGGGCTTCGGGTCCCATTCGATGTGTCTGACCACGTTGAATGTGTAACGATCAATCGCCGGTCGTGCCGTGGTCCGGATGCGTCAGAATTGGCCAATTAGGGTTTCCCTAATCGGGCGACTCCGTTGGGACGGAGGGCAGGGACGAAGACCCTGTGCGGGTCGGGCTGCCCGTGACCCGCGCGGTGCGACCGTCCCGGGCCTTCGGGCCCCGGTCGACCCGCACGGTTCGGCTATTGGGCCGAGCCCATTTATATTAAATTCAATTAATTGGAATTATTTTCCTTAAGGAAATTAATCCAATTAATCCAATCATAGGAAAATTAAATCAGAAAAATACAAAATGTATTATTTGAATAACTTTTAATCCACTGGTCCAATGCTTTGATATCATATATGAAAATGATCAGAAAATCATCAAGAATCTGAATATAAAAATATATTACACATATGAGGGTTAGATTTTCCATTATTGCCTAATTATAGTAGAATTTAATTAGGGTGATTTTGCAATTATACTTAACCAAATTGCATGTTTAGGGTGCCATTAGTTTGCTACTGATAAGTAGAATGTATGTGCTAGGTGTATTATTTTTCTGAGTTCTATATTTCAAATTATGCCATAATCCTATTAAATCATAATTAGTGAAAATTAGGGTTTATACCTATTGGATCTTAGCAAACTTAAGCTCTGATTAATTGTATTATTAAGTAGGACATGTGTGCAAATTTGCAAATAATTTTGATGGCTAGATTTGTAATTAAGTGCTAATCCATTTGAATGAATTTAGAGTTTGATTAGCACTAATTACTTTCTATTTTTATGAACTTTTCTATTATTATGCTTCATAATAGTAGGTTAAATGTATTAGAAACCATACATATTGATCCATAATGCATAACCTGAATAAACCAAAAGTGGGAGATCTTCACTTCCTTAATTAACTTAAGAAGTCTTAAGACTTTGATCAAACTATTAAGACTTGACCTAAGTCTGAGATTGCCACCAATAACACACTTTAACTCACTAATTTGACATTGATCATTAATTAAACAAATGATCTTAATTGAATATGAATAGGGGTCAAACCCTAATCTACTTAATTAAGGTCCAAACCCTTAAGAACCTTAACTAAAGTGGCTTGATTATAAGACAATTAACTTGACATTTCTCCAATAATACTTCTAATTTTATATTGAACTTAAACATTTGAATTAGACATGATAAGGTAATTAATAAAGCTATATGATTGCTTGATCTAAATCAAATCTTTAGATCCTGAATTTTCTCCTAAATAAGACCATTAGCATAAGAAGATTAATAAAATCATATTGATTGAACAAGTAACCTAAAACCTTAATAACATTCTTGATTTGAACCCCATAATCTTAGATTAAGTTATGATCAGATGACTTAATTATCTGATCTGATCATTCTAAACCTATTTATAAAATAGAACATAAAATGTTAATATCAGAATTTATAATGAAAGATCTCAAGCATCTCTTCATAGGATTGTCTTGAAATATTTAAAAGACCTAAATTACATATATCTTGAGGTAGGAGAACTTGTATGACTCATTTGAGGTAGAAGTCTAGATGATCCCTTAACCTTAGAATTGATCTTAAACCCTTGTGGTAGAAACCACTTAAGACCTTAGATTGATACTTCTCCTTGTGGTATAATCCGTGTTGAGTGATCCTTGATCACATTTGTGTGAAACTTTATATAGGACTGACCTATTTAGTATAGGCCTTTATAGTCTTGATCATTCCTTGATTCATTAAGTAGACTTGTTTGAACCATGATTATTGGATGGTGTAATATAGGATACCCATATTATTGGTTCTCTAGTAGTATTCAGGATTGATTGATTCACTATAATGAGGACTTATGAGCAGGTGTTTTCCTGCAGGATTAGATGAATACAGTCCTATTAGAATAAATCACTCAAACCTAAGAGTGTTTTGAACGGGTATTCATTCCTTAGTTTGATTGAAATACAAATTGCCAATGACGCAATGCCTCCTAGCGAAGACCGCATTAATAAGTGTGGCTCAAACAAACTAAGTAATGAGATTCACCTTCTTTAAGACACTAAGTATGGTGGTGAGTAAGTGATGAGAATAAATTTTCTTGCAAACATGCTGAATATGTGCATACGATCATCCCATCTAGTGTCTTTAATTAAATCGTTAACTTTAATCAATTATCGTTCTAGAAGTTAGGAGACATAATCCTTTTAGTAGGATTCTGCATAATGGAAACTTAGAATTCATTATCTACATTTCAATTTTCATGGATTTCTGGATTTTACTCATTATAATAAAAGCATGGGCATAAGCATAAGCATGAGCTTGAAGCATCATCTCAGTAGTGAGACATGAGTATCAGTGACGAATTATGGGTTATGGAATGTTACATATACAGACTGGGGAATTTCAGAGTGCATCTGCGTCACCATACTATCTTCTCAACTAGGTGTATGTGTACATTGGACCGTATTACTTATATACTTTCAATGATAGTTCTGTTACATATCTGTGACACACCATACTCTGGCATATTTGGTACATCTTTACAATGACATATAGTACATCATTTGACATTCCTTTCATATCGATTTCTGAGCATTTAGCATTTTCATTTACTTTCAGTATTTAGCTTTTGATGCAGTTTTACTCTGTTTAATCTTTATAGTTGCAGTTACTTAGTATTTTCTCAGCTTTTCTTCAGTTTTCTTTACTTTTCTGTCTACTGCATTGACTTTCCTACTGCATAGTTAGTTGCGATGTATTAGACTTCTTGTCTAACACGGGGTACTTTTGGGATTCGGCAATTTGCTAGATCCCGTTCAGCTTGTGGAGACAGGCCAGGAGGACTCGCAGAAGATCCAGGAGGAGTACGTGGAGCCCTAGAGGATCTATCTGCTTCCTTTTTACTTCATGCCTTATTCCACTAGACTTTATTTTTCATATGTTAAATCAGTTTGTAATAACTTTGGATGTACTTTTCTTTTCTTATCTGAGATGAATGTTTACATACTGCTCTGTGATGAATGTATTCTGGATGATATGCTTTTAGCTTTCGCACTTTATTATACTACTATTCTTAGTATTGTGATGCGACCAGCATACTGGAAATGCTGATATATTGATAACGTATATTGGACCCTCACTAGTTTCTTTAAATCCAATGTATGTATTAGCCTAATATGTAAGATAAGTATTCTACTCTTATCTTAAGTAATGGCTCTCGATCCTACTCTTAGGTTCGAGTCAGCAGCCTTCAGTATGGCTCAGTCTTTTAGATTAGCCTATTCGGGAAGATGAGTTCTGCTTGTATACCCGTCCTCCCGAGTAGCGCACCGCTCCATCGCTGAATATATATATATATATATATATATATATATATATATATATATATATATATATATATATATACATTATGTATCCTTTTCTGTGCGGCGACGGGGCGGGGCGCTATAGTTGGTATCAAAGAAGTATCATAAAGTGTCATAAAGGAGTTTGATCCTATCTACTTTATGATCTGTTCTCTGTATCAGGCAAAGTTCACAAGTCACTAAGTGTAGTGCAAAGCAATCATCGAAAAGTTCATCAAGCTGTCTCAGAAATGAAAAGGGTGGACTACGTCTAGAATGTTGACACCATAAGGATTTAATGCACACAAATAATTAATTGAAACTGCAATTATTGAAATGGACATCTTAGGACTTCAACGAACTTTGAAAGTAATAATAAACATACGCATGGGTTGAATCATCTTAGGTATGGAGTATTCATAGTCAGCATCCTTATTCTACCTTAGGAGATTTGATGACTACTGGATAGATGACCTTCGAGACGGCCAGATCTATGGGAGGGTTGTAGATGGAGTATCGCCTCGAGGAGTTGAAGTACCAGATAAGATCCTGGTTCATTCATCTTTTGGCGGCACCAACCTTTCGGTACTCGCCAGAGAATGGTTGGATCGTGTTACTACTGCGCTTCGAGAGATAGCCTGTCCAGAGGAGCATCATCTAGAGATCGTAAAGATCTTACTGAGGGGATTAGCGAGTCGTTGGTGGTATTGGGTTTATATGAGATTAGCTCGGAGGAACCCCATAGTCACATATAATGACTTTTGTGCTGCCTTTTAGGTAGAGTATTGTAACTAGGATTCTTAGAGAATTTTATTATGTCATTTCCGTATCTTAACGATATATTTTGTAGATCCATGTATCTTCTCTTTTGAAGAAGAAATGAATGAATGAAATTATAGTAAAATTTTATTCTTCTGAATTCCCACTTATATTACAGTCATGAATCTTGGTTCTCCTTCTGCTCCTACTCCAATCAAGAATGCGGTCTCATTCTCGAGCGGACCTGAAAAGTCCAATCCTATGACCAGTTTATTGAAGGCCCTGATAGAAAGTAATGCGCAACAGACGCAAGAGACACGTGCTCTTATTCTCTCAGTAAAACAGCAATCTGCACCCCAACCAGGGTTTTCATCATCTTCCCATTATTCGAGCGATGGAATCCTGCACAGTTTCCTTCATCTCCGAACTCCTACATTCAACGGAGCGCTGAATCCAATGGACACTGTGAACTGGCTTAAAATGGCCGAGAAGAATCTGGCCAGTATCAAGTGCCCTAACTCCGAAGCCATCCGCCTAGTGACCCATCTATTTCAAGAAGAAGAGAAATATTGGTGGGAGAATGAGCGGAACAATAAGTTTGCCGACTATGAAGTAGAGGACATTCCATGGGACTTGTTCTTGGAGGCATTCCGTAAAGTGTTCATACCCATCTCACACAAGGTAACCATACAGTATTTGAGTACGAACAAGAATTTCGAAGATTATTGCATTTCGTTCCAGATTTGGTCAGGATGGAAGCGTAAAAGTGCCACCGTTTCTTGAAGGGTATGAGAGACTCTATCAAAGCATACTTAGTATCTCATCAGATCAGGACTCTAACTGAATTGATTGAAGCTGCCTGTTTACAAGAAGGATTCCAGGGTCAACTGGACCGGAAGAGGAAAGTAATAGCCAAGCAGCCGAGTAAGGAACGCTTTGGCCATCATAAGGTGGCAAGGGTCTACAACTTGGAGTCAACACAACCCCTGAATTTTGAATGCAAAAAGATGCATCTATACAAAAAATGCTACCACTTTGGTGGTGTATGTTTTACTTGTGGACGCAAGGGCCACCACTATTTCGAATTAAGGGAAAAGAACACAATCGATGGAGTGCCCATCGACCACTCCCATCACAAATAAGCCTTTCGTGCTCAACCAGAAAACCGCAGAGAGCCTGCTCCTGCCATAATGCCAGCTCCAACTTCAAACTCAAAAGCAATCATACTGGCACAGAAGCCAAACTATGATCATCAGGGTCAAAGGCCCCAGAACAAACAACCCTCAGCATCTGCTAGGGTATATATGTTAACTCCTGCCTCTGCCCCTGAGGACAATGACGTGGTGTCAAATATGCCTTAAAATGTATTCGTATTCAGTTCTCGCCATTTTAGTAATCAGTCTTTACCATTCAATACTTTAAATATTGGGTAGCTATTCTTATTAATTTACTGTAATCATAGGCACCTTATCAATAAATGATACATCTTGTAATATCCTCTTTGATACGGAGGCAAGTCATTCATTTGTATCAGTAGATTGGGCTACAACTTTTAAGCTACCAACCTATCAATTAACTAGCTCCTTGAGCATCTGGTTACCTTCTGGAGCCCGTATGCAGTCCCAACAATTTTGCAACCTTGATATTCCTATGGGGAACAAAACTATGAGGCTAAGTAAATTGTGTTGCCAATCACCAACTTTGATATAATCTTAGGCATGAATTGGCTAAGCCAGCATGGAGCTTCCATAAATTGCCAAAAGTAGAAAATAACCTTGGGCAGGGGAAGTAAATCAAAATCATTCGTCAGGAGATTTAGTACCCAATCGTCGCTGATAAATGCAATGACAGTAGAAAAGTTAGTCAGGAAGGGATGCGACACATATCTCGTAACAATGCTGGGAGAGAAGAAAGAAGTTGTGCCTATTTTTGAAATATCGTATAGTTTGTGAATTTCCTGATGTCTTCCCTGAAGACCTACTCGGTCTTCCTCCAGTTAGAGAAGTAGAGTTCGCAATTGAATTAATTCCCGGAACTCAGCCATTGTCAAAAGTTCCGTGTCGTATCGCACCAAAAGAACTTCAAGTGTTAAACAATCAACTTCAAGAACTGTTGGGGAAAGGTCTTATTCTTCCAAGTTCATCTCCTTGGGGAGCGCCAGTTTTGTTCGTGAAGAAGAAGTATGGATCGATGAGAATGTGCATCGATTACAGAGAATTGAATAAAGTAACTATTAAGAACAAATACCCTCTGCCTCGTATCATGATCTATTTGATCAGTTATCTGGAGCTAAAGTCTTCTCAAAGATAGACTTATGATCGGGATATCACCAATTATGAGTCAAAGATTCAGATGTTGAGAAAATAGCATTTAGAACCTGCTATAAGCATTACGAATTTTTAGTGATGTCCTTTGGCTTGACAAATACACTGTCCATCTTTATGGACTTAATGCAACGTGTGTTGAAAGCATATCTGGACAAATTTGTCATCGTCTTCATCGATGATATTCTGATTTATTCAGGAAGTGAGACAGATCACGAGAACCATCTGCGATTAGTACTAAAAGAGCTACGAAGCCAGAAACTATATGCCAAGTATTCTAAATGCGAATTTTGACTTGACTCAGTCGCTTTTTTGGGTCATGTCATCGATTTCCAGGGAATCAAAGTCGATCAAAATAAAGTAAATGCAGTCCAAGATTGGTCACAACAAAAATCCGTGACCGACATTAGAAGTTTCTTAGGTCTGGCAGGCTACTATAGAAAATTTGTCAAAGGCTTCTTGCAAATAGCGTCTCCACTCACAAAGTTGAAGCAGAAAGCAGTGCCGTTTATCTGAAGTCCAGAATGTGAGAAGGCCTTTCAATCATTAAAAGATGCTCTTTCCTCTGCACCAGTTCTTGCCTTACCTAAAGAAGGCCTAAATTACCAAGTATATACTGATGCATCTGGAATAAGATTGGGATGTGCATTGATGCAGGAAGGAAGAGTTATAGCTTATGCATCGTGTCAGTTAAGACCTCATGAGAAAAACTATCCTGTCCATGATCTTGAGTTAGCAGCAGTAGCCTTTGCTCTAAAAATTTGGCATCATTATCTTTATGGCGTCTAGTGTTCTATATTCACCGATCATCAGAGCTTGAAGTACATCTTCACCCAGCGGGAATTAAACTATCAACAACGAAGATGGCTCGAGTTAATAAGCGATTATGACTTAAGCATCCAATATCATCCAGGAAAAGCAAACGTTGTAGTGGATGCACTCAGTCATAATGCTACCTTATCTTCTATGATACTATCAAGCCTATTAGAAGAAGAATTTCGAAAGTTCAAAATTAGGCCAGTGCACGGTGCTATGTTAAGCACTCTATTATCCATGAGCTCAGTTGAACCGACATTTCATCGCGACGTCTCTATATCACAAACCAAGGATGAAGATTATCTGAAGTTTAAAGTGGACATCGAAAGTGGTCATCGCTTCGATCTTCAATTTTGAGGTAGCGTGATATATCAAGGGGATCGTTTATGGATTCCCAAATCCATGCATCAACAAATTTTAGTAGAAGGTCACAATTCTAGTTATCAAATACGTCCTGGCAGTACCAAGATATTCCAAGATTTGAAGAAATCATTCTGGTGGCCTGGAATGAAGAAAAGTGTGGCAAAATTTGTAGCAAAATGTCACACTTGTAACTTAGTCAAAGTTGAACACCAAAAGCCTGGAGGACTTCTTCATCCTTTAGCAATTCCTAAATGGAAGTGGTTTGACATTTCTATGGATTTTGTTATGGGATTACCTAAAGCAAGATCTAGTGCCGATTCAATATGGGTCATTGTCGATCGACTGACCAAATCAGCACATTTTATCCCTATGTGTCAAACTGATTTTGTGGAGAAATTAGCAAAGCTGTATATTAGGGAAATTATCAGACTCCATGGAATTCCAAGATCTATCGTGTCTGATCGAGATAGCTGCTTCACTTTTAAATTTTGGCAAGCAGTGCATCAGGACTTGGGGACTACTCTAGCCATGAGTACCACTTTTTATCCTAAGACCGATGGTCAAATGAAAAGAGTTAATCCAGTCTTAGAAGATCTTCTTCACCTCTGCATACTGGATTTTGGAGGTTTCTGGGAAGATCATAGTCCTCTCGTAGAGTTTGCATACAATAACAATTTTCAGGCAAGTATAGGCATGGTTCCATATGAAGCTCTGTATGGCAAAAAATATAGTACTCCATTAGCTTGGTCTGAAACTAGCAGTGTGCAGCTTTATAATTTTGATTTAGTGGAAGAGACAAATCGAAAGATTCAACTAATCCAACACAAAATCAAAGCAGCTCAAGATCGTCAGATAAGTATCATGATGCTCATCATCGTGCTCTAGAATTTGATGTTGGAAATTTTGCATACCTTAAAGTCAGTCCGATGAAAGGCGTATATCGTTTTGGTGTAGCCGAGAAGCTAAGCCCCCACTACGTCGGACCATTTGAAATACTAGAAAAGATTGGTTCGATAGCTTATAGATTGAAGCTTCATGAAGATTTCTCTATAGTCCATAATGTTTTCCACATCTCATCTCTGTGAAAATGTCTTCGTAACCCATCCCATTTAATCCAACTTCCAGCGGTATATCTCCAGCCAGATCTTTCTTATGCGGAAGAGCCAATTAAGATCTTAGCTTATGATCAAAAGTAGCTGAGAAGTCACTCAATCCCAATGGTAAAGGTTTAGTGGAGGAATCGCTCCTTAGAAAAATCTACTTGGGAGAAGGAGGCAAATTTGAGGATGAAGTATCCCCATATCTTTGAAACCCCAGGTACTCATTAATTTTTTGAGTTTGATTATATTTTTTAAATTCCTTCATGTTTGCCTTCTCTCTTGAGATGATGTCGAGGAGGACATCATTTTTAAGTGGGGGAGTCTGTAATAACCATAGGTTGTTACTCTGCTAAAATTATAGCCTATATAGTCATTATTTTGATCTTATTACTCTTAGAACATCAAATGAAACTTATTCTGAAAATTTGAATTTCATTGGACTTCTCTAAGTCCAAAATGATAATTTGATCATTCTAGATGCCCTAGTCTAAACCCAAAATATTTTGATCTCAAAACTAAAATCTGATAGCATTTTTGAATTCCTCACCCCAAAATTAGTTAGGGGTGAAAGTTTGGTGCAATTTGGAAATCATTTGGACCATAATTCAATTTAAATTAAAATGGTCCAAATACACTTAAGGGTTTCTAACATTTCATAATTGAATAAATATCCTTTAACCTAAATTAACAGCCAGGATCCGCTGTGCGGACCGCGGGCGATCCGCTATGGAGCCCGGGTCACGCAACAGCGGGGTCCTGCTGATCTCATCGTCAAACCCTTAGATCCCATGGTCCGGATCTAGCTCCATGAAACTGTAGATCTGCGGTTAGATGCGTCCCATTAATCATACTGTTCGGATTCAATCCGAGCCGGCCGTTAGGATCTGCTGGATCTGGACTGTAGCGTGTTCCCTTCGATCCATTGGACGGCGTCTGAAGGCTCCGCCAATGTGGACCTTCATCCTGAGCACTCCCGTCCCCAAAAAAAGAAATCTCCCATACCGCCAGCTGCCCAGCCTGTCCCCCACTCCTGCATCCACCTCAGCAAGCCGTTGAGGCCTCTCCCAAAATGTCAAGGACCCCCGATCCTGCCTCGTGACTCGGCCGAGCTCAATCTAGAAAATTGAGAGCTCGGCCATGGCTCGATCAATCAGATCCTCTCTAGCCCAATTTTCCCCCTCCAGAAGCTTCCCTAAGCTCATCTAAGGCCATAAATAGCCTCAGCAATCCTCCCTCTGCCATTTTGTTGCTCAATTGCCCTCAATTCTCCACTATCTTCTCTTCTGCCATTGCCATCCACCCGAGCTTGCATAGGTGATACAGGAGCTTTTGAACCGCTGATAGTAGGGTCTCCTGGTGTTCAGGACCCTTTGAAGTGTTCGGGAGCTCAGCCAAGGCTAGCCGAAGCCCCAATCGACCATCCTGAGCTTCCCCAACAAACCAGGTACCCCAGTTGATGGTTTTGAGCCACTGAGGCTCGAACCTCTTTCCATTTGATTCGTATGCCTGTGTATTGTCAATTCGAACCCAATGTGATCATAGCTAGGACTTAAGCTAGCCCCGATCGATCGATACGATTGATCGGGCTAAGTCGCTTAAAAATCATCTCGGTTGTGTAAGGACCCGACGATCTAGACCATCCCAAACCCCCAAACCAGAGGGGTTCGATCCGCCTCACCTCCATGATGGTGTAGGGATCGAGCCTGGGGTTTGGCGTGGCCTCTATGGAGAGAATTTCTTTTCCATAGTAGCTCTATAAGAGGAGCTCTCGAGTGAGTAAGGTCCGGCCGATCCAGGCCGTCTCACAGGGGGCTTCGGGTCCCATTCGATGCATCTGACCACGATGAATGTGTAACAATCAATCGCCAGTTGTGCCGTGGTCCGGATGCGCCGAAATTGGCCAATTAGGGTTTTCCTAATCGGGCGACTCCGTCGGGACGGAGGGCAGGGACGAAGACCCTGTACGGGTCGGGCAGCCGTGACCCGCGCGGTGCGACCATCCCGGGTCTTCGGGCCCCGGTCGACCCGCGCGGTTTGGCTATTGGGCCAAGCCCATTTATATTAAATCCGATTAATTGGAATTATTTTCCTTAAGGAAAATAATCCAATTAATCCAATCATAGGAAAATTAAATAACAAAACTACATAATGTATTATTTGAATAACGTTTAATCCATTGGTCCAAATCTTTTGATATCATATATGAAAATGATCAGCAATTCATCAGGAATCTGAATATAGAAAAATATTACACATGTGAGGGTTAGATTTTCCATTATTGCTTAATTACAATAGAATTTAATTAAGGTGATTTAGTAATTATACTTAACCAAATTGCATGTTTAGGGTGCCATTAGTTTGCTACTGATGAGTAGAATGCATGTGCTTGGTGAATTATTTTTCTAAGTTATATATTTCAAATTATGCCCTAATCCTATTAAATCATAATTAGTGAAAATTAGGGTTTATACCTATTAGATCTTAGCAAACTTAGGCTCTTATTAATTATATTATTAAGTAGGACATGTGTGCAAATTTGTAAACAATTTGATGGCTAGATTTGTAATTAAGTGCTACTCCATTTAAATGGATTTAGGATTTGATAAGCACTAATTACTTTCTATTTTTATGAATTTTTCTATTATTATGCTTCGTAATAGTAGGTTAAATGTATTAGAAACCATACATATTGATCCATAATGCATAACCTGAATAAACCAAAAGTGGGAGATCTTCACTTCCTTAATTAACTTAAGAAGTCTTAAGACTTTTATCAAACTATTAAGACTTGATCTAAGTCTGAAATTGCCACCAATAACACACTCTTAACTCACTGATTTGACATTGATCATTAATCAAATGCATGATCTTAATTGAATAAGAATAGGGGTCAAACCCTAATCTAATTAATTAAGGTCCAAACCCTTAAGAACCTTAACTAAAGTGGCTTGATTATAAGACAATTAACTTGACATTTGACAGACTGTAAATACACGTCTGCACTTGCACGCAAGTGTACGTGATCTGAAGTAATAAGTGGAAAGTGTGACTTTCCGGAAATTTATCGAACCACAGAGAATTTGTTGATTTGGCACTAAAGTATATATATTCTAACTAATATTTAAGCTATAGTTTATATTGGTTGGTTGGTCTAAGAATTAGCACGAATATTCACTAAGTAAATAACAAGATTTAAAGAAAGAGGAGAGTTGGGCCCACCCCACATGCAATGATATGATACTTGTGGATTTGTTTCTCAAGCTTTATCATTTAGTTTAATTGAAATCAAGTGCACATTGTTGTCCTTTAGTCTAGCTCAAAGGCTTACAAGTTCAAATCTCGTGCACAAAATGAACTCACATTCGGTTCTACATTAGCACAAAGATTCTTGTAAGATTTTTGAGAATTAAAGTTAATTCATTTTCTCCTTATTTAAGGAGAGTTTAAATTTTCTTAAATCTCAAGATCTCACAAGCATTAATTTTCCACTATGAGCATCACTTCGCATCTCATATAGTTGAGATGAGAGAATCACATGTTGGACTCAATGACTATGTCACTTAGTTCATGAGCACTCAACACTTCATTTCTCAATCTCAATTATGTGGAGCTAAGGAGCTCAAATAGTGGGTCTTAGCATCACTTGCATCAACTCTTTGGTTAAGCTTAGATTGAGGTGCATTGAGCTCAAGATCCTTCTCACATGGTTCTAAGCGTCCATGCACTCAAAATCTAGCATCCAACCAAAGGTGAGCTAAGGAGCACAAGACTATTAGATATTGGATTCTTTAGTTCTTTTCTTATAAACACATCAAGACTAATATGATAGAAATTTCTTAGTAAGACATTTAAATCACAATTACATCATGCTTGAGGGAAAACATTCACATAATAATATTACATCATGCAAAATGGGACTTCATCCCAACCCTCCCCAAGGGGAGTTTAGCTACTCATTATACAAGAAAATAAGGAAAACACAAACATAGCAAAAGACCATTTCATGGTTACTAAAAAGAAAATACAAGATTGAGTTTAGAAGATACTAGGAACGCTCCGTAGAAGTTCTCTGGGATTCTTCTTCTCCTTCTAATTACCTTCTCCTTAGGATGCTAGTGCTGCCTTCTTCCTCTTCTCCCTTTGCAAAAAGCTTGCTTTGTCACTCTTGGGGAGTTTTCTCTTCCTTTGGCTTTCCTCTTTACTTAGGCAATTCTTGCTAAAATTGTGAACCCTCCTCTAGTCAAGAGGAGGGGTATTTATAGGAAGGGGGGCTGCATGCTCCTCCTCATAAGCAACCAGATTTCTCCTTTAAAAATATTGAATTCATCATAGCATTAATTTTTAATTTAGGGTGAGGTGACAATAATTCCATTTTTTTAGCCACACATCACCTCAAAGCTTTATAAAAATGGCTACTGCAGGATATGGTGGATGGAGACAATATTCAGGATAGAGGTCATGTCTCCAGCAGCATTAAATGCTCTGACTGGAAAAAAATTCGGCGGGCCGCTGCAGCGCGCTGGAGTGCGCTGTAGCGCCCTGTAGCGTGCTACTGCATGCCTTGGTTCCAAGCAATTCTAGCCAAGTCCTCTACTGTAGACTGCTGCAGCGCGCGACCACGCGGTGTTGCAGGGAATTATGCAAAAAACACTGTTCAATTAGTTCTTTTTCTCGATTGTATAGAGAAATATTTCCGCAGCCGTCCGCTGCAGCGCGCGACCGCGCGCTGTAGCGGGGAATTCCGCAAAAAACACTGTTCAATTAGTTGGGCAGGCCAAATATTTAGCTAAGTCTTCCGCGATACACCGCTGCAGCGCGCGACCGCGCGCTGTAGCGATGAATTCCGCAGAAAATACTATTCAATTAGTTGAGCCCCATTTAATAATCATAAATATTTTTGCGATACACCGTGGCAGTGCGCGACCACGCGCTGTAGCGATGAATTCCGCAGAAAACACTATTCTATTAGTTGAGCCCTATTTAATGATCATAAATATTTCCACGATACACCGCTGCAGCGGGCAACCGCGCGCTGTAGCGGTGAATTCCGCAGAAAGCATTGTTCATTTAGTTGAGCCCCCATTTAATAATCATAAACATTTCCGCGATAAGCCGCTGCAGCATGTGACCGCGCACTGTAGCGTTGAATTCTGCAAAAAATACTATTCAATTAATTGGGAGCCTGTTTAATATGGTTTAAATGTTTCGGCTGCAGCCCGCGGCGGCACGTGACCATGCGCTGCAGCGCGCTGTAGCGGAATAATTTGTTATATTTTTATAAAATTGCAGAAATGCCCTAGAGCTCATTTGTAATCCATTTCCTGAAAAAGATAGAAATTTGATTTAAGAACAGCAAAAAAAATAGCTTAAATAAATGAATTTTCCCCTTTATTTTAGATGTAATTTATGGATTCATCAACATTTCTCCAATGATACTTTTGATTTTATATTGACCTTAAACATTTGAATTAGACATGATAAGTTAATTAATAAAGCTATATGATTGCTTGATCTGAATCAAATCTTTAGATCCTAGATTTTCTCCTAAATAAGACCATTAGTATAAGAAGATTAATAAAATCATATTGATTGAAGAAATGACCTAAAACCTTAATAACATTCTTGATTTGAATCCCATAATCTTAGATTAAGTTATGATCAGATGACCTAATCATTTGATTTGATCATCCTAAACCTAATTATGAAATAGAACCTAAAATGTTAATATTAGAATTTATAATGAGAGATCTGAAGCATCTCTTCTTGGAATTATATTGAAATATTTAAAAGACCTAAATTATATATATCTTGAGATAGGAGAACTTGTATGACTCATTGAGGTAGAAGCCTAGATGATCCCTTAACCTTAGAATTTATCTTAAACCCTCATGGTAGAAACCACTTAAGACCTTAGATGATACTTCTCCTTGTGGTATAATCCATGTTGAGTGATCCTTGATCACATTTGTGTGAAACCTTGTATAGGACTGATGTATTTAGTATAGGCCTTTATAGTCTTGATCATTCCTTGATTCATTAAGTAGACTTATTTGAACCATGTATATTGGATGGTGTAATATAATATACCCATATTACTAGTTCTCCAGTAGTATTCAGGATTGGTTGATTCACTCTAATGAGGACTTATGGCAGGTGCTATCCTGTGAGATTAGATGAATACAGTCCCATTAGAATAAATCACTCAAACCTCAGAGTGTTTTGAACGGGTATTTATTCCTTAGTTTGATTGAAATACAAATTACCAACGGCGCAATGCCTCCTAGCGAAGACCGCTTTAATAGGTGTGGCTCAAACAAACTAAGTAATGAGATTCACCTTCTTTAAGATACTAAGTATTGTGGTGAGTAAGTGATGAGAATAAATTTTCTTGCAAACATGCTGAATATGTGCATACGATCATCCCATCTAGTGTCTTTAATTAAATCGTTAATTTAATCAATTATCGTTCTAGAAGTTAGGAGATAGAATCCTTTTAGTAGGATTCTATATAGTGGAAACTTAGAATTCATTATCTGCATTTCAATTTTCATGGATTTCTGGATTTTACTCATTAGAATAAAAGCATGGGCATAAGCATAAACATGAGCTTGAAGCATCATCTCAGTAGCGAGACATGAGTATCAGTGACGAATTATGGGTTATGGAATGTTACATATACAGACTGGGGAATTTCAGGGTGCATCTGCGTCACCATACTGTCTTCTCAACTAGGTGTATGTGTACATTGGACCGTACTACTTATATAGTTTCAGTGATAGTTCTGTTACATATCCGTGACACACCATACTCTGGCATATTTGGTACATCTTTACAGTGAAATATAGTACATCATTAACATTCATTTCATATCAATTTTTGAGCATTTAGCATTTTTATTTACTTTCAGTATTTAGCTTTTGATGCAGTTTTACTCTGTTTAGTCTTTACTATTGCAGTTACTTAGCATTTTCTCAGCTTTTCTTCAGTTTTCCTTACTTTTCTGTCTACTACATTTACTTTCCTACTGCATAGTTAGTTGCGATGTGTTAGACTTCTTGTTTAACACAGGGTACATTTGAGATCCGACAATTTGCTAGATCCCGAGAAACTTGTGGAGACAGGTCAGGAGGACTCGCAGGAGATCCAGGAGGAGTACGTGGAGCCCTAGAGGATCTATCTGTTTCCTTTTTACTTCATGCCTTATTCCAGTAGACTTTATTTTTCATATGTTAAATCAGTTTGTAATAACTTTGGATGTACTTTTCTTTTTTTATCTTAGACGAATATTTACATACTGCTCTATGATGAATATATTCTGGATGATATGCTTTTAGCTTTCGCACTCTGTTATACTACTATACTTAGTATTGTGATGCGATCAGCATACTGGAAATGCTGATATATTGATAACGTATATTGGACCCTCACTGATTTCTTTAAATCCAATGTACATATTAGCCTAATACGTAAGATAAGTATTCTACTCTTATCTTAAGTATTGGCTCTCGATCCTACTCTTAAGTTTGAGTCAGTAGCCTTCAGTATGGCTCAGTCTTTTAAATTATCCTATTCGGGAAGATAGGTTCTCCTTGTATACCAATCCTCCCGAGTAGCGCACCGCTCTATCGCTGAATATGTATATACATTACGTATCCTTTTGCGCGTGGCGACGGGGTGGGGCGCTACAGTGCTAAACCTCCCTATAAATGTTTCTGATGCATCTAGAGTTTGTAGGATAATCTTCTTCTTCTGATAATTTATGGTGGCATTATACATACTAAGCCAATTCATGCCTAGTATGATATCAAAGTTCGTTATAGGTAATAAAATCAAATTGGCTTGAAAAGTATGATTATTAATCAGGACTTGAATGTCACAAAACTTGACTGCACTAAGTTGGGCTCCAGATGGAAGTCCAACATTTAAGGCTTTTGCTAGTTTGTAGGAATGTAACTCTACTCTCTTAGCAAAGTTTTTCGAAATGAATGAGTGGCTAGCCCTAGTATATAATAATATATTGCAGGGCTCATCTTTAATACATATAGTGCCTAATTTAATCAGGTTTGAACAAAGGATATTTAATAGAAGAATCTAATGTTGTAAGTAAAATGAGATATTAAAAGTGTGTACTTGAAACTACATTGTTGTCCTCGGCTGCCTCAATAGGGGTAAGATTATACACCCTTACTTTTTCTGCAGGACGGTTATTTACTGGATTGACCATTTGCAGATTCTGAGTTGGAGGTTTAGAAGTAAGCTGAGCTTTAGCTGGAGTTTGTCTCTGTGCAGGAGGTGGCAGCATGAAAGCCATCTTTGGTTCTCTTGTATTAATAGGAGTAGCCCGGAACACTTGATTCAGACGGTTCTGATAAATCAACACCCGATCAACTGTCTTATTAGCTTTGCACTCTCGATATCCATGACCTCGTCGGCCACAGGTAAAACAAACTCCACCAAAATGGTAGCACTTACCATATGGATGAGGTTTATTACATTTTTGGCTTTGGTTGACAGCTTCTTTAGCCTCCATCTGGTAGGCTCATTCTTGATTAGGACGGTGGTGCTTGAAGCTCTCATAATAATTGTTAGGAGTAAATTCTTTCCTCTTAAACTCCCCTGATGACTGGTGGTGTTCAACTACCCTTGCAGTCTCTACCAACTTTTCAAAATTAGTTATCTGTAAGGGAACAACATGATCCTTGATGGATTTACATAATCCACTTTGGAAGCGATAACACTTATCTTATTCTGTTGGTACTAAATTTGGAGTAAAGCAAGCTAGTCTTCTAAATTCTACTACATAATCTGCTACTGAGCAGCTTCCTTGTGTTAACTTCAATAAGGAGTCACCGAAGATATTCTTTGACGATGGAGGTACGAAGGTTTCCTTAAAAGCTTCAATGAACCAATCCCATTCAATATCTTCTAATTGATGCTCCACAAAGCAAGTTTCTCTGATATTTTCCCACCAGTGTTCGGCTTTGTCTTGAAGCAGATGTGCATCCAATCGTATAGTCTGATAGTTTGGACAGTTTAGGCTCACTAAATTTTTCTCTACTGTTTTTAGCAATGCTATTGTGTCTATCAGAGATAGTGTTCCGTCAAATGTAGGTGGTCTCAATCTCAATAAGCTATGTAGCATTACATCGCTAGATGATTGATTGGAATTGTATGAGTGTGCAACTGGAGATGCAAATGAAGTGCTGGCATTAACAAATGAAAGGGCAGACACCAACCTTTGTATGGCTAATGGCTGTTGATTCAATGTATTCATTATATTTCTCAAAGAGACTGAATCCTCCGTATTATTACCATTAGGTATCATAATTTCATTATTTGGGGGATTACTAGTAGATGGAACTTGATTGATTGGAGTGTTGTTAGGAGAGGTAGTAGGATTCATTTTCTGAAAATAAAGATAAGCACTCTCAATTTTATTGAAAAGATTTAGAACATTGCCAACATTTTATTGCGCTTCAATCATGAAGTTATTATAACTTAATAAACATAAAGTAGAATCCTCATTATAATAAGGATCTTAGCCTATATACTTAGTAGAAAAAGCAATACAAAAGTCTTCGTAGGAGAGTTCACGACGTTCTCTTTGAGGTTTCTTAAATAAGCTCTTGTATGTGTCGATCCACAAATTTCTTGCCCTATCTTGTAGAAGGCATAATACAATCTCTACCTTAATATTATCTGACCATCTCATAATACTAAGGATGCGATCTATTCTTGTGAGCCATTCCTTAGCTAAAATTGGAAAGTCAAGCCCTCTATACATGCCTTCCTCTAACAGCTTATTTAGTATTTGTGCTCCTTCATCAGATACTCCTCCTATGGATCTCCTTTGCTTCAAACCCAATTGGGTTTTGTATTTCCAGATGATCTCAAATTCTCTTAAGTAATTCATGAATGCCATTCTTAATTATACTTTATGCCTACAATCATCATCAAAGACTTTAATTTGTTGAGCGTATATATGTATTATTTAGATATTTATGTTTTAATATATTTTATGATTTTCTCATTACTTACTTTATTTTGAGTTATACTCATAATGACATGAATGTTGTTCCAAGTATTCATTCAGTGACTATATGGCAGAAGAACATTTCATTAGGTAGAGAGAAATGCAAATTCCAATCTGACACCTCTTATGGAATTATCTGATACCAACTGTGGCGTCCCACTCCCCACCGTGGTTCTGTTAACTCTTAAGTTAACATGATTATAGTGAGGTGGTCACCAAATAACAACGTCCTTGCTTATGATTATGTTAGTGACTTAATACTAACCCATTATAATCAAAGACTTTGTCATTATCCAAAGAAATCATCACTAAATGTAAGTACGAGAAGAAATAGTGTGCGGAAGCATAAAATAATCATCCATCCATCATATATAAATGCAACATCTCAGAATAAGTAAAGTGCAAAAAAGTAAAGCTTTAACCTGTATTATTACAACATTAAAGCAGTTTAAAAGAATTGAAAATAACACTCAGCCTCACAATGCAGGGAATAAAAGAAACTATGGCTAAGAATCTTCAAGTACACGCTCCTCCTCCAATGGTAAGTCTTCCACTGGATCAACTGCTTCAAATAACTCTGAACCTATCATTATCGATTTCATAATGATAGGGCCCCAGCCAATAAAAGAAAAATCTTAGTTAGAAAAAATGTCTAAGTACAATATAGGGTAATGAATTTATTATGTTCATTAGATATCACCATTAACCTTAAACACAAAAGCATATAAGTAGAAGCAGAATGCGTAAGAAAGGACAAGGTAAAACTATAAATAACTAGTTTATAACTTAAACAACTAAGAAGTGAGCATTTACCTCCTCCATAGCAACTACGCAAGGTCAAGTAAGTAAGGAAAGACTAAATCAAGTGACTATCAAGAAAAAACATATCATAGACATGCTTATGATCATATAGAATTATGCTAATTTACATACAAGTAAATAAACGTATAAAACATTATAAAACTGAAAGCAAGCCTAATATCCTATATCTGTGTAAACAATAAGTAAGACTAACATCCTACAAGTGTATAAGCAGTGAGCAAGACTAGCATCCTATATATAAACAAAGCTAGAAAATGTAGTAAAGACTGTAAGTAAAAATACTGCTAAAATATAGAAAAGAGTAAAGTGAAACAATAAATCCAAAATTTAAGGCTGTCTTGGCTACTCAAGCCACTCAAATTGGAAGTAAACATAATATCACTTAGCCTGATGGGCTAAGACAAAAGATCTGAATTATATGCACTAAAATCACTTAACCTGATGGGCTAAGACAAAAATACTGAACTAAATATTACTGAAATCATTTAGCCTGATAGGCTAAAACAAAAACATCAAGTAGAAGTTTACTTAAACTAGTATAACCATATCAAATACTAACTAATTAGTCAGTAGGGCAAGAGTCTACATACAACCCATCCTATCTCGCAGACTAGGCATGGCATAGACTATCGGACTAACTCTAAGGTTTAGCCGATCCCAATGAAATAAGTGAAGAGGTATACTAATTAAGCTATATTCTACTAAAAATATGAGTAAAAGAGCAAATGCTACTTATGCATTTTCAAAGTTGACATTGGGATACTCTTCAAATATCCTATGTATACAATATATGTTCAAGGTATAAAGGTCAATTACAAGGTAGCAAAACATCAAAGTCAATGTAAGCAAGAGACTCAACTAGGACACAGGTGATATCCATTATTATCTAATTTATTCGTTCTATCTACTCTAAGTTACACAAGTTCAGGATCTCCAAGTCCTACTATCGAGTGTAACTCAGATTCACGTCCTTATGAATTGAAAATAATTAGAACTGGCCAAGTCCCAATTAATTAAATCCTGACGACTATAAGTTAAAATGAGTAAGTCAATCGACCTATTTTAATAATTTAAGCAAACCCCAAACCATCTTGATTAGCCAAATTATGATGAAGGATTAAGAATTAAACTTCAAATATTGGGGTTTGATCTCTTAATCCAAATGTATATCTAAGGGTCTAAGGCTTAGAACCCTAGTCTCATAGATTAGGCTAAGGCAAATCCTAATGAGTAATCAACTTATTAGGATAAATATCTATCCTTAAATCTAAGATTTAAATATCAAATAATCATTTAATAAACTAGGAAAATCTACAAACTAGTAAACTCAAGGTTTCACCTATTGAGTAACCCAATTTACTTAATAGATGAACTCTAACCTAGATCTATTCCAAATCCTAGGAATTTAGATTCTTAATTACTAAGAGTATCTCTCAAACACACATCCTAACTAATGTTATTAAGACCTATGGAAAGATCTAAGAAGGTTAAAAAAGAAAGGATTCACAATTTCACTTAAGGGTTTTCTTACGGACTTAAAATGAGATTTTAATCCAAGTTCATACTAAGTCTTATAATCACATAAATTATGATCTAAATTACTATTCTTATTGTTTATAATATTTAGAATATATTCTAGGGCTTTTAAATGCTAAACTCTAAATTTGGGCAAAATGACCATTTTGCCCCTACTTAAGAGTTTAAGAGATCAACTTTTGATCTAGGTTTCCAAATTCAAAATTTTTAGTGGCAAAGTGTTTCTTACTATCTAATATAAGATTATACTATAATTTCATAAAATTTGGGTAATTATTAAGCCTCATGAGATCAAGTTAATGAATTTGACTCATAGGGGCATTTTGGTAATTTGGCCTACTAAAATCTTAATTTTATATCTGTTTATTGTGACTTACTATCTAAGGTTTCTATAAAATCTAAAATTTTTGAATTCTGATATGTATTGGCAAAGTTATAGCCAATACAAGTTTAAGGGAAAAAGGATATATTAGGATTTCTTAATTAAGGGTCAATTTTCCTAACTTTTCTAATTGGCATCCAAATTGAGTAAAAGCAATGGCTATAGTTTACAAATGATTCACAGATTACTTTGACTAGTAGTAGGCTCAATTTGGACTCTAATTGGCTAAGTTATGGCCTAATTAGGGTTTAAGGTGATTAGTGAGTGATTAGTGAAATTAATCACCAAATCACTAAACCAACCACACCACTAGATTTTATTCTACTCTAGGAGTTCTCTAAAACTTGAATTATTCAATTTGGATCATTAAATTTGTTAATATTCACTAATTTTGATTTAAAATAATTAAGGTTGATTACAAGATTAATCCTTAGGGTTTGTTAATCACTTTGAGACCCATATTGGGTATGTTTGGATTAGTGCACACAAAGTTAGGGTGATTTGAATGAAATATCAATTTTGATAATTAATTAAATACCTAAAATATCACTAAGTGAAACATTGATCCTACAGCAAGATTAATAATATCATTAAATTACTTGAAGGAGCTTGCTACAGCCATTATCTGGAGCTCAAGCGAACCCTAGTTCATCAAAAATTCTTGGTAAAGGTAGAGGTATGGTCATCAATTTTACCAATTAAATCCTAATCTTTACTCTTCTGCATCCTGTCCTTTAATATCCCCGACTGTAAGATTGTTCCGTAATGTTTATTCAACTTTATCTACTTTCGATTTAACTTATTTCCTTGGTCAAATTTTTTTTGCTGAAACATTTAAACCTTGTTTTTTAGGGTTGAAATCTATCAGCTATGTCATCTGATAGAGCTTGTGAAGATCTATCGATCGATAATCGATACGTGCATAGAGATAATCAAAGTTGTTCGTATGATGAAACCCTAAATTTCCTTACCTTAGTCTTGACAGGGATGACGGTTCGAGGCTTTGAACCGGTGTGGTCTGTTCCTTTTTCTCAGACTGGACATATTCGAGTCCTTAAAATTTTGCCGTCACTCGAAAGGCATGGAAGACACGTGTCGACCTCTGGTAATGCCGCGTCTTCTAATGATGAGACGGCTCTGACTTCTGTGGGAATGCGTGCTGCACTGGAATCTGAGACCTCTTCTTCATTTCAAGATTAATAAATGATTGCATAATTCAAAATTTAACTTAAATTAATATTTCATTAAGTTAAATTTCAATTTTTATTTAATTATAACCTTTAAAATAATAATCTAAATAATACAATATTATTTATCATTTTGATCACAAAAATGAGTAGATTAATATTATGCAATTTAATTTTTGTTTTGATTAATATTTTGGTTAGTCAATAATTAAGATTAATTAGTTAGTTACAAATTAATTTCATCATTTCATGTGACCTAATTTGATCATTAAATGTCCAAATTAAATGATCAAATAGTCTATTTTACTGAAATAATTTAGCTTGATACGCTAAAACAAAAACATCAAGTAGAAGTTTACTTAAACTAGTATAACATATCCAATACTGACTAATCAGTTAGTAGGGCAATAGTCTACGTACAACCCATTCTATCTCGCAGATTAGGCATGGCATAGACTATCGGACTAACTCTAAGGTCTGGCCGATCCCAATGAAAGAAGTGAAGGGGTATACTAATTAAGCTATATTATACTAAAATTATGAGTAAAAGAGCAAATGCTACTTATGCATTTTCAAAGTTGACATTGGGATACTCTTCAAATATCCTATGTACACAATATATGTTTAAGGTATAAAGGTCAATTACAAGGTAACAAAGCATCAAAGTCAATATAAGCAAGAGACTCAATTAGGACACAGGTGACATCCATTGTTATCTAATTTATTTATTCTATCTACTCTAAGTTACACAAGTTCTGGATCTCTAAGACCTACTATCGAGTGTAACTCAGATTCACGTGCTTATGAATTGAAAATAATTATAACTGGCCAAGTCCTAATTTATTAAATCACTGATGACTATAAGTTAAAATGAGTAAGTCAATCGACCTATTTTAACAATTTAAGCAAGCCCCAAACCATCTTGATTAGCCAAATCAAGATAGAAGGATTAATAATTAAACTCCAAATATTAGGGTTTGATTTCTTAATCTAAGGGTATATCTAAGGGTCTAAGGTTTAAAATCCAAGTTTCATAGATTAGGTTAAGGCAAATCCTAATGAGTAATCAACTTATTAGGATAGATCTCTATCCATAGATCTAATATTTAAATATCAAATTATCATTTAATAAACTAGGAAAATCTACAAACTAGTAAACTCAAGGTTTCACCTATTGAGTAACTCAATTTACTTAATAGATAAACTCTAATCTAGATCTATTCCTAATCCTAGGAATTTAGGTTCCTAATTACTAAGAGTATTTTTCAGACACGCATCCTAACTAATGTTATTAAGACCTATGGAAGGTTAAGGAAGAAAGAAGGATTCACAATTTCACTTAAGGGTTTTGTTAAGGACTTAAAATGAGATTTTAATCCAAGTTCATACTAAGTCTTATAATCACATAAATTATGATCTAAATTAATATTCTTACTATTTATAATATTTAGAATATATTTTAGGGCCTTAAAATGCTGAACCCTAAATTTGAGCAAAATGACCATTTTGCCCCTACTTAAGGGTTTAAGAGATCAACTTTTGATATAGGGTTCTAAATCTAAATTTCTTAGTGGCAAAGTGTTTTTTACTGTCTAATATAAGATTAGACAGTAATTACATAAAATTTGGGTAATTATTAAGCCTCACGAGATCAAGTTAGTGAATTTAACTCATACGGGAATTTTGGTATATTGGCCTATTGAAATCTAAATTTTTCTGTCAGTTTATTATTACTTACTATCTAAGGTTTCCATAGAACCTAAATTTTTTGAATTCTGATATGTATTGGCAAAGTTATAGCCATTACAAGTTTAAGGGAAAAAGGGTTATTTAGGATTTCTTAATTAAGGGTCATTTATCCTAACTTTTCCAATTGATATCCAAATTGTGTAAAATCAGTTGCTATAGTTCACAAATGATTCACTGATTACTTTGACTAGTAGTAGGCTCATTTTGGACTATAATTGGCTAAGTTATGGTCTGATTAGGATTTTGGGTGATTAGTGAGTGATTAGTAAAATAAATCACCAAATCACTAGACCAACTACACCACTAGGTTCTATTTTACTCTAGGAGTTCTTTGAAACTTGAATTATTCAATTTGGTTCATTAAGTTTGTTAATCTTCACTAATTATAATTTAGAGTAATTAGTGTTGATTAAGTAATTTAACTATTAGATCTTAAATATTTTTGCAATTTATTGTTAATTATGTTTTCTTGATCAAAATGAATATGTAGATCACCTAATTTGGAGTTCAATTGACCAACTCATGGTTAATTGAAGTTTTAGGGTTAATTGACCTAATTAGGGTTAGTTCCTAAATATTATTAGTCTAAAACTAACCCAAACAGTACAATAAATATTACTAGATTAATCCTTAGGGCTTGCTAATCACTTTGAGACCCATATTGGGTATGTTTGGATTAGTGCACACAAAGTTAGGGTGATTTGAATAAAATAGAAATTTTGATAATTAATTAAATACCTAAAATGCCACTAAGTGAAACATTGATCATACAACAAAATTAATGGTATCATTAAATTCATTGAATTTTTCTGATTAATTTGGTATATTCATTTGCATGCTTTGGACTATTATTTAATAGGATATGGATGCTTTAAGTTTAGGTTTTAATTAATTACATTAAATTATACATTCATTTGATTAATTCCTATTTAAAATTAATTCTCTATTAATTAATTGTGTAAAGTACTTAATACATTACTATATTTATTATTTAATTAATTTCATTTTTTTATCATTATATATATATATATGTATATATACATATATATATATATACATATACATATATCTTTAGTTAGATTAATATATACATAACAATTATCAGAATTTATAATAATTAAATGTATATTAATTATATAATTTTTATTTTTTTTTATTTGCAGATGGGGTCCACATCGACCGACCAGGATGACTGCCGCAGGACCCATGGACACCTGTTGTGACGAGACTCAACAGAATTTGTCGAGCGGGCCCCACAATTTAGAGCGATGGATCTAGTGGGTCATGCCGTTTGCCGATGCATCCTACCACGCGGTGCACAACGCGAGCGCCAGCTTCTCAGCTGGCTCCACCCTCAACGCGTGGGGACCCATGCTGCGAAGACCGGGTAAATCGGGCGGAGATGGCTCGTCCCAAAATGATCAGGAGATGGTTCGACTTCTCGAACCCTCCCGATCCCTTAGGGTTTCGCGACGAGCCCACTGATCAACAAAGAATGGATTTGATACATGGATTTGATCGTAACTTTTGAACTATTTATTGTAATCTAGGATTCATAACAGCTCGAGGAGGAATGTGAGTACCTTTAAGAACGAAAACTGAGTTCTTTGGTTTGCTCGAAGGAAGCCTTTGAGGATCCTTGCACCTTCTAGCTCGATCTTGATTGTGAAAACTGATGCTAAGGGTTTGCGAGGGCTCATAAAGAGAAGTTTAATGGTGGAAAGGCCGCGTGAAGGCCATATGTGAGCGAAGGAGCCCCGACTCGTGCGTAGGGTTTGCCACGCGCAGTTATGCGGAGGTGGCGACGGAGGACCGTTCGATCGCTCGATCGAACGGTCCAGAGTTCCCAATCCATCAAACGACGCCAAAAGAATTAGGGTGACGGCGTATAGAAAAAATTGACGGTGCCGTTAATTTTGAATAAAATAATATTTATATTATTTAATTAATTTAACCTATTTTATTAATTAATTTAATCACATAAATGCATTCCAAAAATTCCCAATAAATCGCCCTTAGTTAATTGAGTGGTGAGGAACGCAACGACGTAGTCGGATTTTTGTTCCGACGAGTATTTCATTAATTGATTTTTCAGGGTATTTAAATATTATTAAAATATTCGACAAAAATTCAACGACTTCCCAATGCGTCCAAAACTTCACAGTTAGCTAATTTGGAGGTGATGAACGTAATGGCGAAGTCAAATTTTTGATTTGAGGTCAAAATAAAAAGCTAATTTCTAGGATTTTCTTCTAGTATAGTATTAGGTATTATGGTGTCGTATCAATGTTGAGTTAAGTGATTCTCAACATTGAGGTCGTCATAGTTGGTATTAGAGCAAAGTTGAAAACTTTAAGTTAAGACAAGCACATCCATTCATCCAAAAGTAAACAATACAATATAGTAAAAATATATAAATGACATCTTAGGATAGTAAATGAATTTCTAATCAAATAAGTAATTTATATTTCTAAGTTAAACTTTAATTTAACTTTCAGATGGCAGATCCTTGTACTTAACTAAGACTTTATACCAAATTGTTCTTCCAATATTAGGAGTTTGATTATTGGTATAAGTCAACATTTGGTAGAGTTTACTAAGGTGTATCTGCTGTAGGAGATGACATTCTAAATAAAATTATAAGGTATTGTGTATTTAGAGGCGATTACTTCCCTCATCTAGCTAGGGAATGACTTACACGTGTTACTACGGTGTTTAAAGCCATAGAATGCCCCGATCACTTATGCCTTAAAATTTCAGATGAATGTTTTAGTGACTACGCCATAGACTAGTGGTGTCACGCTTATTTAGTTCTCATTCATGGTTGTGGGCATATTCATCGTGCCCCCACTTATGAAGACTTCAAAAATATATTTTATGCAAAATTTTGTAACTAGTGGGACTAGTCTTCTTTTTGTTCTATCTTCTTTCCCTTTAGTAGCTTTGTCAATAGCTTCTACTTTACTTATGTTTCTTTCTAGGGAATGGCTCACCCGTGTTACTATGGTGTTTGAAGCCATAGAATGCCCTGATCACTTACGCCTTAAAATTTTAGATGAATGTTTTAGTGACTACGCCATGGACTGGTGATGTCACGCTTATTTAGTTCTCATTCTTAGTTGTAGGCATCTTCATCGTGCCCCCACTTATGAAGAGTTCAAAAATATATTTTATGCAAAATTTTATAACTAGTGGTACTAGTCTTCTTTTTGCTCTATCTTCTTTCCCTTTAGTAGCTTTGTAAATAGCTTCTACTTTACTTATGTTTCTTTCTTTTCCTCCAAAATTGTAATATCTTAAAAGCTTCAAATTTTAATGAGAATTTTCTTTTATTATCTTCTCCAGTTTTTTAATTATGTTTCTTTTTCTTTCTTTAGAATGGATCCAAATCTTAATATTCCTACTAAATCAATAGTGGAAGAACCTACATCCACTGCGACTTCTCAAACTGAGCAAATACAGAATTTATTGGATATAATTAAGGTTATGGTAGAAACACAAATACATGCAGCGGAAATGATGGCTTCATCCTGCAACCTTTCCCAACCTTCTCCAGTTCCATCCAAAATCTGCCCAACTCCTCCTCAAGCTTCTTCTCATATTATTCTTGAACTTCCCTTGGCTCCACAGCTATCCTCAGGCCCTATTGTGGATGCCTACCTTCTCACCTTTCTTCATTTGAACCCTCCAGTTTTTAATGGTTCAGTTTCCCATTTTGAAGCCATAGATTGGCTAAAGGCAATTAAAAAGACACTAGCTAGTATTAAGTGTCTGGAGAGCGAATGCCTTCGTCTTGCAACCTACCTATTCCACGGAGAAGCCGAGTACTGGTGGGATAGTGAGTTTAAGACTCACTTCTTAGAAGTTCAGATGGAAGACATCCCTTGGGATGAATTCGAACAAGTGTTCAGTGAGTAATTTATTTCTCCCTCTGTTGAAACTATCATAGTAAACAAATTCATGCAACTTACCCAGGGAAATCATTCAGTGCACGACTATGAGATGGAGTTCCGTAAACTCTCCTGATTTGCTCCAAATCTAGTCCATACTGAAGTGGCTAGGTGCACTAGATTTCTTTCCGGTCTTAGAGATTCTGTCAAAAGTCATTTGTTGTCTAAACATCATGATAGTTTTCCTAAGCTCTTGGAAGGTGATCGAATGGTAGTGTACCATCAATCTCAGATGGATTTGAGGAAGCGCTCACATCCTCAACCTTCCAGATCAGAACCCTTTAAGAGAAACCATTCTCATGGTCTGAAAGTCTTCCAGCTTACTTCTGGCCAAAACCAAAATCAAAATCCTAGCCAGAACCCTAGATAAAACCAGCAAGGAAGACCAGGAGCAGTATGTAACATACCCCATCCACATAGGAAGTGTTACCATACTGGTGGTAGGTGTTACATATGCAGTAGAACCAATCATAGACATTGGGACTATCGTGCTAATTGGACTGTGGACAAGGTTACGATCAATCGCCAAGGTTTTGTTCAGAATCCAATTCCCTTAAATTCTCAAGCACCAGCGCTTGCCTTGATTGATGCCTCCTCCTACTGGTGGAAGTGGTCAGCACCAAAAGGGAGTACCTCCATCTTCCTCCAAGCAAGGCTACTACAGTAGAAAGGATAAGGGCAAGCTCATTGATTAACCACCTGTTGTACCAAGAGTATACGCTCTGTATTCTTCAGTTGCCCTTGATGACAATAGCATTGTTATCGGTACGTTCTAAATTTAATTTCCTATTTTCAGCTTTCATTTTCTTCTGCAATTTTAATTTTAGCATTTTTCTGCTTTAATTTTCATTAGTGTAATTAGAGTTTATTTTCCCTGCTATAGGAACTCTAATTATTAAAAACTAGTTCTGTGACACTCTCTTTGATACTGGTGCTAGTCACTCTTTCATGTCAGTGAGTTGTTCTCTTCCTTAAATCTTTAACATTTCCACCTTGGCAATCCCTTAGTAGTTTAAATGCCACTGGTGCTGAAATGTGTGCTAATGAGTTCTGTTTGGTAGACATCCCAATCAGTAACTAATTCTTCCAATCCAAACTAATTGTTATGTCCATTACAAAATTTGACATAATTTTAGGAATGGATTTGCTGAGTAAGTTTAATATCGTAATAGATTGCTTTTGAAGCGAGTTTCACTTAAGGTTGGAAAGAAACCTGAAGTGCTTATAGGAAAACTTAGCTTGACTACATCTTTAATCAATGCTATTGAAGCCAAGTGCCTCGTCAGTAAAGGTTGCTATGTGATTCTAGTAACTTTAATCGGCGAAGAGAAGCAGGTAAGTAGTCCAGAAGAGACTATTATTGTTAGAGAGTTCTTGGATATGTTCTTTGAAGACTTTCTTGGACTACCTCCTTTGTGAGAGGTAGGGTTTTCTATTGAACTTGTCCCTGGAACTCAACCTAAGTCTAAAGCCCCTTATAGAATGGCTTCGAAAGAACTACATGAGCTTAGAGAGCTAGATCTTAATGGCCATTTAGAGAAAGGATTTGTTCGCCCTAGCATGTCACCTTGAGGAGCTTCTGTCCTATTCATCAAGAAGAAGGATGGTTCAATGTGGATGTGTATAAACTACTGTGAGCTTAACAAAGTGACTGTGAAGAATAAGTATCCTTTTTCTATGATCGATGATTTGTTTAATCAACTCACCGGAGTGAAGATCTTCTCCAAGATTGACTTAAGATCAGGTTACTACTAGATTAGAGTCAAGGATGAAGATATTTCCAAGACTGCATTCAGAACTCGATATGGGCATTTTGAGTTTCTAGTCATGTCTTTTGGATTGACAAATGCTCCTTCCATCTTCATGGACCTGATGCAGCGTATCCTTAAGCCGTATCTCGACGAGTTTGTCATTGTATTCATCGATGATAACCTAATCTACTCAAAGTCAGCTGTTGAGCATGAAGAGCATCTTCGTATCATTTTAGAATTATTAAGAGAGAATAAACATTTTGCTAAGTTTTCTAAGTGTGAGTTTTGGCTCAAGTTTGTGGCATTTTTGGGTCACATGGTTGATGCTGAAGGCATTATAGTAGATCAAAGGAAAATCCAAGCTGTTCAATAGTGGGTTCAACCTAAATCTGTAACAGAGATCTGAAGCTTCTTAGGACTCGCTGGTTCTTACAGAAGGTTCATTCCTGGATTCTCTCTAATTGCTTTGTCATTAACTCAGTTAACTAGAAAAGGCATTCCATTCATCTAGAGCATAGCCTGTGAAGAATCTTTTTGGAAGTTGAAATAGTTATTGACTTCTGCTCCTATTCTAGTACTACCTCATGAGGGTAAAGATTTTCAAGTTTATACTGATGCCTCTAAGGTAGGACTTGGTTGTGTTTTGATGCAAGACCTCCGCCTAATAGCCTATGCCTCTAGACAGCTTAGGCCCAATGAGAAGAATTATCCTGTAGATGACCTTGAACTTGCAGGTGTAGTTTTTGCTCTAAAGATCTGGAGACACTACCTGTATAGAGTTAAGTGTGAGATGTTTACTGATCACCAAAGTTTAAAGTACATCTTCACCCAAAAAGAACTTAACTGCCATCAGCGTAGGTGGATAGAATTACTTTGTGACTATGATTTGGAAATCCAATACCATCAGAGTAAAGCTAATATCGTAGCTTATGCCCTTAATTGTAAAGCGACTTTATCTTCCCTTTGTTGCAACAAATCTTTGATCGAAGATGTTATCAGATTGAATCTTGAGCCTATCAGTTCAGCTGATTTATGCACTTTACTATTTGCTATTCAGTCAGATGATTCCCTAAGATCTAAGATTATCAAAGCTTAGAAGGAAAATTCGAGTTATTCTGTGTTAGTTTCTGAAATCGTTAGTGGCAAGAGATCCGAATTACGTATTGATGATGAAGGTGTGGATTTCTGAAATTGTTAGTGGCAAGAGATCCGAATTACGTATTGATGATGAAGGTGTGGTATTTCAGAAGTCTAGATTATGGATTCCTAAAAGCTTACAGTTACAGATATTGTCTGAAGCTCATAATTCTGGCTATGTAGTGCACCCTAGTAGTTGTAAGATGTATCAAGATCTCAAACAAACATTTTGGTGGTCCGACATGAAACGGGATATAACTATTTTCATTTCCAAGTACCATCCCTATTCCTTAGTCAAGGCTGAACACCAGAAGCCTGGTGGGCTTCTTAAACCCTTAGACATTCCTGAATGGAAGTGGTCCGATATCTCCATGGACTTCATTATAGGTATGCCTAAGAGTAGATATGGTTTTGATTCTATTTGGGTGATAGTCAATAGACTCACTAAGTTAGCCCATTTTCTAGCCATTCGTCAGACAGATCCAGTTGAGAAGTTAGCTAAGCTTTATCTTAAGGAGATCGTTCGTTTGCATGGTACACCAAACTGTATAGTTTCTAACAGATATAGTAGATTCACTTCTAAATTTTGTTCAGCTAATCAGCAAGACTTGGTGATGAGTTTAGCATTGAGTACTGCTTTCCTCCCCTAGATAGATGGTCAGACTGAGCGTGTTAATCAGATCTTGGAAGAACTATTGCGTCTTTGTGTTTTAGACTTCGGTGGATCATGGGAAGATCATTTAGTGTTAATTGAGTTCGCCTATAATAATAATTATCGGTCTAGTATTGGTATGGCTCCTTATGAAGCTTTTTAAGGAAGGAGGTGTACAACTCCAGTTGCTTGGATTGAAGTAGGAGACTCTTAACTTTATGGTTCTGAGTTAGTAGAAGAGACTACTAAGAAAGTTCAACTGATCAAGTGCAATATGACTACAGCCCAGGATAGACAGAAGAAATATCATGATGCTCATCAGACGAGTTTAGCATTGAGTACTACTTTCCAACCCCAGACAGATGGTCAGACTGAGCGTGTTAATTAGAACTTGGAAGATCTCTTGCATCTTTGTGTTCTAGACTTCAGTGGATCATGGGAAGATCATTTAGCGTTAGTTAAGTTCGCCTACAATAATAATTATCAGTCCAGTATTGGTATGGCTCCATTCAAAACTTTTTATGGAAGGAGGTGTACAACTCCAGTTGCTTGGATTGAAGTAGGAGACTCTTAACTTTATGGTTCTGAGTTAGTAGAAGAGACTATTAAGATGGTTCAACTGATCAAGTGCAATATGACTGTAGCTCAGTATAGATAGAAAAAATACCATGATGCTCATCATCTTTAGTTGGAGTTACATGTAGGTGATAGAGCTTATCTTAAAGTTAGTTTGATGCATGGTGTGCAGAGATTTATTGTGTCTGGAAAGCTGAGTCCAAGGTATTTGGGACCCTTTGAAGTGATTGAGAGAATTGGAACACCTGCTTACAGATTAGAGTTGCCAGAATACTTCTCGGCTGTACATAATGTGCTTCACGTTTCATCACCAAGAAGGTGTTTGCTAGATCAAAGTTAGCAAGTTTAGATACCTGTAATGAACTGCAACCCAATTTGACTTTCGTCGTTAAACCTGTTGCAATTCTATGATCAAAGTCCATTAGCAGAATCATCCAGCTGGTGAAGCTACGTGGTAGAAAGAAGAGGACATGCTAATGAAGTTCCCAGAATTCTTTTCTTAATTAAGTAAATTTAGTTCTTTTAATTTTGTTATTATTTCCTTAAACTTTCTTTGTTTATTTTCAATTTCCTTATTTAGTTTGTTGTGTGTCGTGGGCGACACTCTTTTAAGGAGGGGAGTCTGTAATAACTCTAGTGTTGTTACCCGTCAATTTGTGACCTAATTGTCTCTAATCCTTTTCCATTAGTCATATAATAGTATTAGGAGTTTCCATTTCAAATTTCATGCGATTTGGAGATCATTTGACAATTTCCAACATTTTTTTGGTTTTTTGATAATTCTGAAAATCCCTAATTTATTTAGACCTTAGAATTGAAAACGGAGTCCACCATTAGACTGACCACACCCAAATTAACTAGGGGTGGTATTTTGGAAGGGTCTGGAAGTTATCGAATTTTCCCTGAATATTTTAATAATATTTTAAATACTCAAAAAATTAAGATAATTAATTTGACCTCCGATCAAAAATTTGATTACATTTTTGAGTTCACCACATCTCAATTAGATAGGGTGAATTTTTTAGATTTTTTGGAGTGCGTTTGTATATTTAAAATTAAGTAAATAAATAAGTATAATTTAATTAATATAATATAATATTTAATTAAATTAATATGTATTATATATTTGATTTAATTAAATATCTAAAAAAAAGGTAGAGATCCCGTGTGGTGGGCCGTGCACGAATCAGTGATCCAACAAGATCTGAGCCAATGCATGTTTTGGATCCGATATGACGGCGCGGATTATATCGAGGAGATCTAGCCGTCGGATCATCGCTTCGATCCGACAGTTCCGGTTGTGTCCCTGTACGTCCCTCTCCCCAAGACCTCTATGCGTCAAGCAGGGTCAGGAGTCATACTCCCAGCCCCTTTTTCCTGCCATAATACTTTCCCTTAGGCCATTTTCTTCATTTTGGGGAGCTTGTGAGACGACTAGCGATCTGAAGGAGCTTGCTACGGCCATTATCTGGAGCTCAAGCGAACCCTAGTTCATCGAAAATTCTCGGTAAAGGCAGAGGTATGATTGTCCATTTTACCAGTTAAATCCTAATCCATGCTCTTCTGCATTCTGTTCTTTAATATCCCCCACTATAAGATTGTTTTGTAATGTATATTCAACTTTATGTACTTTCGATTTAGCTTATTTCCTTGGATAATTTTTTTTTTGTAAAACATTTAAACCTAGATTTTTAGGGTTGAAATCTATCAGCTATGATATCATGCTCTGATTCCATTTGCTATGTCATCTAATAGTGCTTGTGAAGATCAATCGATCGATTGTCGATTCGTGCATAGAGATAATCAGAGTCGTTCGAATGATGAAACCCTAAATTTCCTTACCTTAGTATTGATAGGGACGATAGTTTGATGCTTTGAACCGGTGCGATCTGTTCCTTTTTCTCGGATTGGACCGGTTCGAGTTCTTAGAATTCCGCCGTCACTCGAAAGGCATGGAAGACGCGTGTCGGCCTTTGGTCATGCTGCGTCTTCTGATGATGAGACGTCGCTGACTTCTGTGGGAATGCATGCCGTGCTGGAATCCGAGACCTCTTCATCATTTCAAGGTTAATAAATGATTGCATAATTCAAATTTTAACTTAAATTAATATTTCATTTAGTTAAATTTAAATTTTTATTTAATTATAACTTTAAAAATAATAATCTAAATAATACAATATTATATATCATTTTGATCACAAGAATGAGTAGATTGATATTATGCAATTTCATTTCTATTTTGATTAATATTTTAATTAGTCAATAATTAAGATTAATTAATTAATTACAAATTAATTTTATCATTTCATGTGACCTAATTTGATCATTTAATGTCCAAATTAAATGATCAAATAGTCCATTTCACTCACAAAAATATGAGGAACAATAATATGAAATCATATTTAACATTTGAACTTTAATTTTCATAATCACTTAATAACCCTATTTAGGAGTCACAAAAATCCTAATTTTTCCAAGGTTGTCCAAAATTGACATACTTATTGTCATTTTTCTCCTTATGATATAAGGATTTCAATATTATATAAATCATTTCCATTGGATAATAATTAGTGATTGTAGGTTATTGACTCTTAATTAAGTGTTATTGTGATAATTCTATTTCCTTAGATGGCATGCTTTAGGTTTTATAAAACATTAGGATAGCTAACATGTCACATTTATTATTCCCCATGTCAATTTAGATTACATTTAGTATGAGCTTAGTTCTTAACTTTCTAATTATGTGAATTAATTACCAAGTGCTTAGTTCACCTTTCAACCCTAAGGTAGAAGCCCTAGGATTGATTTACAATTTGATCTATAGTTGATCTATAGGTCTATCAATTACACCCATTAAGAAAAGTTAGTCTTAATGCCTTTGTAATTATAGATTATTGAATCAACTAGATCTAGCTTTAGTGATTAGATTGGAACTTAGTTTATTCATCCAAATCCCTAAAGCCTTCTCTTGATTATTTTAAGATCTAGTTATATAAATCCCTAACTTACTTAGATTAATTTAGGAATCCTATTGAATTCCTTAAACATCAATTATTAAAAGACTTAGAACTTGTAGTTCTTAAGTCCTATCAATTGCTTACTTTAAGCCTTTTACTTTATTATAACTTAGCTAGATTAGTACTTGATTGGTTAGATTGTTCAAACTATAACCTAGCTAGTGAACTTTAGTGAATCTACCTTAACTCCAATTCTTGAGTTAGACATTTTATTTATCTTGATCTCTTCCTACTAGATACCTAAACCTTAATTTAATTATTGCAATTGAATCTTATAGTTTAGGATGTGAATAAGACCTAGTTTCTAAAAGTATCAATTATACTTATAAATTATTTTTTCATATCATATTAATTGAATTAAAACTACTACTTTCAAAACCCCAACTACTACCATTCTTACAATTAACTTGAGATCAATATCTCAAAGTTAATTGGGAGCTCAATTAGCTCTAATCATTAAGTAGATCATTAAAAATTAGATAACTTTGGATATCACTTAGTTATAATTATTGAATTTCCCTTGAATGCTTGCTTAGCTTTGAGCTTTATTCACTTGAATCATTCATATAATACATTGTGCATGAATAAAACTTTCATATTAAAATTATTAGGGGTTCATATGGTGGATCAATCTAGGGCAGGCTGAAAAAGGAGCAATAAGGAGATCTCACTTTCACAGAGGGTGAATGTTAGTGTTTTAGGATTTGACCCCGCTTTTCTTTAGTTGTTAAATAGATGTGTTTAACTCATCTCTTCATTCTGAATATGTCCACAGAATGAGTACAGATTTAAAATAACTTCAATTTATAAACATGTGAGATCTTCTTCAATCTTATATATTGTTAAGACTCACCATAACTTTTAGCTATGTTACTTTCCATAGTTCTAGACTATGTGAATCTTACAATAATAGTCTAAGATCTTCCTTAATTTTCCTTACTATGCATTTTCTATGAATTAGAACTGTACTTTACTTATTTACAGTTTACTTAGATTACAGTGAATGTTGTAAGATTACATTTAAATGCTTCACTATCTCTTATCCTTACTTATCATAAGTTCATTTGAACATATACATGCTTTACTTCATTTACTTCCATATGCACATTAGTTTATTTTTAGCCTATTTAGGATGCTTTTACCCTTGTTCTACTTACAGGTTAGGATGTATACTTAAGTGAGTCTTCTAACTCACTTTATTTTTCTTACTAACTTTTCCTCATTTGTGTGCTTACTATATTACACTCATGATTGTGCTTATTTTGTAACTAGTAGTGATATCCATTAAAACAATAATATGCTTAGCCAATCTTAAATTGTACTTAGACTGTTTAGTCTATCCAGATTTTTTATTCCTTGACTTTGCCCTATCACATTTAAATGACAAAATGTGATAGATCAGATGCATTTGGAGGCTAATGGAGCTGGACCAAGTGCTAAAAATTAACTACTTTGGCTTATCATATACTAAAATTATATAGCTTAATATAACTTTCAAGTGAGCTTTCAATTTCTTTCTTTCTCTTAAGTTTACTGTTGGTTTGTAATAAACATTGTTTACTTTACTTTTATTACACTTTGTTGGAGCTTAAATTATATTTAAATTCTTATAATGAATGAATGGATGAATATGTTGAATGAATGGATGAATATGTTGAATGAATGGATGATTATAAATGTATAAAAATGATTATTAACTAAGTCATTAGTTGTATACCTACTTAGAATATTAATTGGAATTAGTTGTATATTCAATTATTTATAGAATTGGAAACTAGTTTCTTATCATATCTACATGTGAGTGTTAAATTTTGTGATGAAGCAAATCTTAGGATAGACAATTGTTACACATGTGATTTTCTCCCTTTAAACTTTTAGAATTATAAATGAGCAATTCTATGAAATGGATTGAACTCTATTTTAGAATTGGATATGAGCAATCCTATGTAATGAATTGAACTCTATACGAGAACTGGAACTAAATAATCCTATGTAATGGATTGATTGCATGTTAGTTTAGGTTGTCTTTCTTTCAAATTATAACTTCCATTGAAATGGAAGTCTTGCATGTCTATATTGCAGGTGTTTCCTTAGCCGTTTACAAAGGAGACTCTGTCAAAATTTTTAAGAATTTTAGTACTTATAAATTTTATTGAAAAATATTAACTTATAACTCAGATGTTAAATACTCATTAAATATCTAGAATTTCATATCTAAGATTGAAAGTGTTCATTTTAATTGATTTAAATTACATTCTCATGTCTTCTTACATAGATCACATGCTCAATTATATTTTATTCTCATTTATAAATTCTTGTATTGCATCTTCATTTATAAACTACTTAATACCATTCATGATTTCCCCTCCATCTTAACTTAAGACCCTCTTCTAAATCCTTGGCCAAACATAATATCTAATAATTTGGATTACTTTTCTTCTAATCTAGTATTAGGTATTGTGGTGACGTATCAATATTGAGTTAAGTGATTCTCAACATTGGGGTCATCATACCTTAAGCTTCACTTAAGTTTTTTATAAATTAGAATAAGAGTCCTAAATATATTTAGAATAGTTTAGGAATCCTATTGATTTCCTTAACCTTTAACTATTAGGAAACATAGAACTTGTAGTTCATAATCTCTTCATTCTCTTACTTTAAATCTTTCATTTTACTATAACTTTGCTAGATTAGTATTTGATTTGGGTAGATCCTTCAAACTACAACCTAGCTAGAGAACTTTAGTGAATTGAACCTTAACTTCTATTTCCTTTAAGGGTGATAATTTTATAACCTCAATCCTTTTCTACTAGTCATCTAAGCCTTGATTTTTAGTTAACATATTTGAATCTTATAGTTTAGGACTAGATTAGAACTTGTTTTTATTTGTATTGTTATACTTATAAATTTATTTGTCATCTTATAAAATGAAATAAAACTATTATTTTCAAAACCTTAATTACTACTATTACTTACAATTAACTTGAGATAAATATCTCAAGTTTAATTGAGAGCTCAATTAGCTCCAATCATTAAGTAGATCATTAAGATTATATAACTTTGGATATCACTTAATTGTAATTAATGAATTTTCCTTGAATGCTTGCTTAACTTTGAGCCTTATTCATTTAAGTCATTCATATAATACATTGAGCATAAATAAAACTTTCACATTAAATTATTAGGAATTGATAGTTGTTGTAGCCAAGGGCAGGCTAATTTGTAGAGATAAGGAGGCCTCATATTCTCAGAGGGTGAATATGAGTGCTTGCTGTATTTGGAACCCCGCTTTCCTTTACTAGTTAACCAAACATGTTTAACTCATCGCTTCATTTTGTAAGTCCCTGCAAAATGAATAATTTCCTAAAGTAACTTCAATTAAATATATTATGAGTTCTTCCAACAATCTTATTGATTGTAATGACTCATCATAGCTTTTTAGCTATGTTATTTTATATAGTCCTAGGCTATGTGTATCTTAGACTAAGAGGTTAAGCTTTTCCTTTAATTAATATACTTTACATTTTCATGATTTGCACTATACTTTACTTATTTACAGTTCTTTTAGAATTATAATGAATGTTGTTACAATTTCATTTTTAAATACTTCACTATTTCTTTTATTTACTCAGTATAAATTCATTGAACGTATTCATGCTATGTTTCATTTTCTTTCATATGTATATTAGTTCTTTTCTGGCATATCTAGGATGCTCTTACCCATTTTATTGCAGGCTAGAATATATTTCAAGTGAGTAATCCTACTCCTTTTACTTTCCTCTTCTTACTTCGTTCTCTTACTTATAGGCTTTAATTGTGCACCATAGCTTATGCTTATATTATAATTAATAGTGATATCCAATTATAAATGTTAAATTATTTAGCCTAATCTTAAAATATACATAGACTGTTCAGTCTAATCATATTTTTCTCTTTTTTGGCTTTGCCCTATCATATTTAAATGCTAAAATATGATAGATCAGATGCATTTGGAGGCTAGTGGAGCTGGACCAAGTGCTTAAGCTATAGCTGCTTCTGCTTATAAAAACAAATCTTTTGCTTATTATTATTGCAAGTGTGAGCTTTACTTTATTTACTTTCAAGTATTTATTGTTGGCTTGTAATAATTAAAGTTATTTGTTTTGTGTTTACTATGCTTGTGTTAGAGTTTAAATATAATACTTAAATGCTTAGTTTGGGATGAGTGGATATATGTGAATGAATGTTAAATAAATCTTTAGTTGTATGATTACTTTCTTATTAAATTGGAAATTAGTTGCATATTTATTTTGTGATTAATTGGAACTTAGTGCATACCTAAATAGAATTTAGTTGTATATTTACTTTGCATATTAATATAGAGATTAGTTGTAAATTTACTTTGAATTTAAACTCGAATGTAGTTGCACAATTAATTTGAGAATTTTTGCCAATTCATCATTTCTCTTGTATGGATATAAATGATGTAGGATGTGTGTATCTTAGGATAGAAAATTATCACATACACTTTTATCCCTTATGATCTTGAATAATATGTGTAGATTTTATCTATCTTCAAATTATTAGAATTGGAAATACGCAATCCCATGTAACGGATTGACTTTATTAGTTTTAGGTTGTTAATCATTTTAGTTAATCTTCCATTAGAATAGAAGATTTATATGTTGATGTTAAGGATGTTATTTTGATCAAATACAATAGAAGTGTGATGACCCCAATATTGAGAATCTCTTAACTGAATATTGATACGTCACCACAATATCTAATACTAGATTAGAAGGAAACTAATCCAAATCATTAGATACTGAGTTTGGCCAAGGATTTAGATGAGGGTCTTAAGAAGATGAATGGGATTATTATGAAACATTATATGCAATGCATATGAAAATGAAATATAATAAATCAAGTGATATATGTAAGGATATGTGAGTATGTAATTTAAAAATAATTGAAGTAAATACTTGTAGTCCTAGATATGGAATTCTAAATATTTAATAAGTATCTTACATGTGAAAACTTAAGTCTACTATTTTGCCAAATTATTCTAAATTATAAATTTCTTAAAATTTTTGGCAGAATTTCCTTTGTAAATGGTAAAAGAAATACCTGTAAGGTAGACATACAAGACTTCCATTCCAATGGAAGTTATAATTTGAAAGAAAGACAACCTAAACTATCATGTAATCAATCCATTACATAGGATTGTTTAGTTCCAGTTCTAGTATAGAGTTCAATCCGTTACATATGATTGCTCATTTCCAATTCTAAAGTAAAGTCAATTCGTTACTTGGGATTGCTTATTTCCAGTTATAAAATAGAGTTTAATCCATTACATATGATTGCTCATTTCCAATTCTAAAAGTTTAAAGGGAGAAAATCACATGTATAACAATTATCTATCCTAAAGTTTGCACAATCCATATGACTTATTACATACAAGAAGATTATGAATAAATCTCAACTTAATTATGCTTCTATTTACCAATTCTATATGAAATCTAACATATTAGTAGTTCCAATTTAACATACAAGCAAATATACAACTAAATTCCAGTTTAATATACAAAGTAAATATGCAAGATTATTTTGCAACTAATGATTTAATTAACATTCAATTAAATTCATTCATCCATTCATTTCATCCCAAGCATTTAAGTATTTAATTAAACTCCAACATAAGCATAGTAAATATGAAGCAAATAACTTTAATTATTACAATCTATTTGTAAATTAGAAGAAAGTAAACTATATAAGCAAGAAGATAAAAAATTATTTTTTGTTATTTTATTAGCAAAAGCAATTTAAGCTATGCACTTGGTTCAGCTCCATTAGCCTCCAAATGTACATAATCTATCATATTTTGGCATTTAAATATGATAGGGCAAAGCCAAGAAATAGAAAATCTGGCTAGACTAAACAGTCTAAGCATAATTTAAGAGTAGGCTAAATATTATATTAATTCAATTGGATTTCACTACTAGTTACAAAATTTGAATATGTAAGGGTGCAAGAAAGTAAGCATACAATTGTGGAAAAGTAAGCAAGAAAATGCAAAGTGAGTTAAAATACTCACTTAAAAAAATATCCTAGCCTGCAATGGAAACAAGGGTAAAAGCATCCTAATTAGGCTAAAAAGAAACTAAAGTGAATATGAAAGTAAATGAACATGAAATGAAGCATATATATGCTCAATGAACTTATGCTGAGTAAGTAAAAGAAATAGTAAAGCATTATTTGAAATTAAGCATTATGTACTATATTCTAAATAAATTTATAAGTAAGCAAAACACAATACTAAAGATAGAGAGTGTAAGGCTTACATAGTAGTAAAGGTATCTTAAACTCATGGTCTTAAACAAACATAGCTTAGGACTAAGTAGGGAATACAACTAAAAAGCTATGATGAGTCTTCACAATCAATGAGATTGTAGAGGATCTCATAATTTATTTTATTGAGGTTATTTTTAGATAGGGTCTCATTCTGCAGGGACTTACAGAATGAAGAGAGGAGTTAAGCATGTTCGCCTAACTGGTGTTGGGAAAACGGGGTTTCAAATATAACTTACTCTCAAATATTCACCCTCTGAGAATATGAGAATCCTTATCTCTCCAAATAGTTTGCCCTTGGCTACTTCAATTAGCAACCCCTATTATGTTAAATTTGAAAATTTTATTTATGCACAAAGTCTTATATGAATGATTCAATTGAAAAAGGCTCAAGGCTAAGCAAACATTCAAGGAAAATTTAATAATTGCAACTAAGTGATATCCAAAATTACCTAATTTTAATGATCTACTTAATGATTAGAGCTATAAGAACTCCCAATTCACTTTGAGATATTGATCTCAAGTTAATTATAGTTAATAGTAATAATTGGAGTTTTTAAAATAATGATTTCATTTCATTTATTATGATATAACAAAATAATTTATAAGTATACTTAATGCAAATAGAAGCTAGTTTTAATTTAGTCCTAAGCAGTAAGATTCAATTAGTTTAACTAATCATGGCTTAGGTGACTAGTAGGAAAGGATTAATGTTATGAAATTAACAATATAAGAAATTAGAAGTTAAGATTTAATTCACTAAAACTCTCTAACTAGGTTGCAACTTGAAAGTTCTATCTAAATCAAATGCTAAGCTAGCTAAGTTATAATTTGATAGATCAAATCAAATTAGTGCTAATCCAGTTAAGCTAAAAATAAAAATGAAAGGTTTAAAGTAAAATAAAAGATGAGATTTAAGAACTATAAGTTCTAAGTGTCCAAATAGTTAAAGTTTAAGGAATCCAATAGGATTCCTAATCTACACTAAGTAAATTGGGATTTCTATTACTAGTCCTTAAAGAAATCAAATGAAGACTTTAGGAATTAGGGTGAGTAAACTAGGTTCTAATATAGTCCCCAAAACTAGTCCTAGTTGATTCATTAGTCTACAATTACTAAGGCATTAAGGCTAACTACTATTAATGGTTATGATAGATAGTTCTATGGATAATCTATAATTCATGATTAAATAAATCATAAGGTTCTTACCTTAGGGTTGTAAGGCAAATACAGCACTTAACAATTGATTCACATAGTTTGAAAATGAGAACTAAGCTCAAACCTAAGTAATCTATTTTGGCATGGGGAATAATAAATATGACATGTTAGCTATCTTTGGGTTTTATAAAACCTAAAATATGCTATCTAGAAAATTAAAATTCATCACAATAACACTTAATTAAGGGCCAGCAACTTAAAATCACTAATTATTGTAATCCTAATATCATAAGGAGAAAAATGACACTAAGTATGTCAATTTTGGACAACTTGGAAAATTAGGGTTTTTGTGACTCCTAATTAGAGTTAAAAAGTAATTATGAAAAATATGTTTCAAATATTAAATTTGATTTCATATTATTATTCCTCACATTCTTATGAGTGAAATGGACTATTTGATCATTTAATTTGGACATTAAATGATCAAATTAAGTCACATGAAATGATGAATATTAATTTGTAATTAATAAATTAATCCTAAATATTGACCCATTAAAATATTTATTAAAATAGAAATTAAATTGCATATTATTAATCTACTTATTTTTGTGATCAAAATAATATATAATATTGTATTATTTGGATGTATATTCTTAAAGTTTTTAATTAAATGAAATTGGGTAATTAATCATTTAAAATTAATAACTAATTATTTAATTACATCATTCACAGATAAATCAATGGCACATATTTTAATAGCTCTAATCATTATGAATGGACGACGCTGATTACGGGACAGGACAGCTGACGGTGCATCAAATTACGTGCGCCGTCGAACACGTGGCGAACGCAGCGCACGCCACATAAAGACTTGGGTCCCACAGCGTATTAGCTGAAGTCACGCGGTTCACTCCTCGGACCAGCTCGGTTCAGCGGGGAGACCTGAACCACAGCATTTGCGGTCCGGACTGCTTCATCCCCGAAAGGGGACCGAGAGGAGCGGATCTAGGGTTAGACCTCTCGGTCGAACCCGAGGGTCTCACGCGTCAAACTACATACCGGCATGAAGCCTAAGCTAAGAGCAACCCAATGGACCCAGTATTTGTCCATGGAGTTGACTCAAACGGCAATGAGATGATGCCCTAGATCTTGCTGATGGAACCCTAAGGGTGACTGTGGACGGTTCGATCCATCTGGGCTCAATCTGATTCGATCGAACCTGATTGAGGTCAGGATCAAAAGATCATCTCATGGAATAAGGTTAGCACTATCAATTTTAGAAGGCTAAAGGTAGATGAGTACCTGACGGTGCTTTAGTCTCCTCCTTCACCGAGTCAAAAGGACAATTAGGGTTTCTCCAACAGCAGCTCACCACGCCTCAGCCGATGCTTAGCAGGATCCCTTAATAACTATTAACTACTCAACTGTACTAATGGAACTTGATTGAAGTTATAAAATCATTAGACACTTGAAAAATGTCAGCCTGAGAATACTTCAAGAGATTTGAATCCATATGGGAGTTTGACTTCCAAATAAGTCAAAGGTATGGAAGGCATGTCGATGGGGTATCTGAACAAGGAGTATGATTGCTAGATAGGATGCTTCTGCATGCTATTTTCAAAGGATTTGACTTCTCTACTTTAGCCAAGTAGTGGCTAAAGCATGTAAGTTCCATTCTCGAGGCAATGGAATGCCCAGATGATATATGAATCACATTAATGACCTTGCTTCTCCAAGGTCACACCAAAGACTGGTGGGTCAGCACTTACTGGGAGCTCACCCATATACAAGGGAGAGAGCAGTGTGAAGTTACTTTCAAAAACTTTTATCTCGCATTTATTGCGGAGTACATTAGATAGATGTTTTAGATAAGTATCTTAGTGATTCTTCTTATGTTCCATTGTATCTTCCCTACTCATGTGTTATAATTGAAATGAGTAGTAAAATAAACTAGTATGTTTTTGCTCTTCATAAATTCTGAAATAGTATTATTTTTCTAAACTCAGATAAACCATGAATCCTTAACTGTCTTCTTCTACTCCTGCTGCATCTGGCAGTTTTCTACTGGTATTAATGCACTTTTCAAAATGTGCAGACCTTGGTAGGTACACATGTGAAACAAACAGACAAAATAAAAAGGTTGATTACTGCTCAAAGCAATCAGAATCCCTCCTCAGCATCTATATAGCTTCCACACCATATTACCCCCCTCAACAACATTATCCATCCACTGATGGACTTCTGCATAGCTTCATCTGTCTAAGGACCCCTACCTTTAGTGGGAACAATCAGCCATGGACACCGCCAATTGGCTAAAATTGGTAGAAAAGAATCTGACTAATCATAAGTGCCCTGACTCTGAAGCGATCAGATTGGCAACCCACATGTTCCAAGACAAAGCGGAATATTGGTGGGATAATACTCGAAGCACATTATTCACTGATTATGCCCTAGAAGACATCTCTTGGGATGCATTTGTGGAAGATTTCAGAGTCGAGTACATTCCTCCTTCGGCTCATAACAACATGGAGGATATGTTTTTAAGATTAACACAAGGCAGTTGCTCCGTGGATGAATATTAAATTGAGTTTCGACGACTAGCCCGATTCTCTCCCAACTTGGTGCTGACCAAAGCTTCATGCTGTCATAGATTCCAGTGTGGGTTGCATAATTCAATCAAGGATCACATGATGCCCTTAAGACTATCCAACTTCACAGAGCTGATAAAGACAGCTAGATTGGTAGAATAGCATCAGTCCTAGAGGGACTCTAAAGAATATTTGGCTCATCAACTAATCTGAATGATAATTTCAAGAAGGCTAGGTACCCAGCCGGGAAGGTTGATCAGATTGAAGCAACAGCTACCCCCATAGACTTATGTAATGACTATACGAGGCCTCATCCGTACGAAAAATGTTATCATGGAAAACAAACTTGCTACACCTACGGGAGGCCATGCCATTTCTACTTCCAATGCAACTATGAAAAAACTATCAATGGCATTCAAATTGATCACTCCAGGCATCAACAGGCATTCAACCCAAATCTTGTAAATCACAGGAGCCAACAGTTGGCAATAATGCCTCCACCTAATGTTGCAGCTCCAATTCAAAGAAGAGAAGGGCCTAGCGCACCACGAACCAATGTAGCAAGACCTCCGCTAAAGCAGGTATACAACAACAAACCTATTGGTCCTACCAAAGTATACGCCCTCACACCCCAAGAAGCTGCTAAAGACAACAATGTTGTTTCAAGTACACAACTTCAAACTATTCTCTTTTAGCAAAGTATCTTTAATACTCACTCGGTATAATTTTGTAAAATAGTAATTTGTTGCATGTGTAAATAGGCACCTTATGTTTGAATATCAAATCTTGCAATGTACTGTTTGATACTGAAGTCAGTCACTCCTTCGTGTCAGAAAGCTGGGCCAAATCCCTTTAACTTGCCATTTTATCGCCTAGCTAGCTCGTTAAGTGTTGGTTTTCATTTGGAGCCCACATGCCAGCTCGCCAATTCTGTAGTATACTGATTCCTATCGGTGGGCAAGAATTTGAAGCCAAGCTCATCGTCCTTCCTATCACAAATTTTGATGTAATTCTAGGAAAGAATTGGCTAAGCCAACACAATGCCACCATCAACTGTCAAAAGGAGAAGATCATGTTGGGCTGTGGTAGTTAGGCTAAGTTATTAATTGGAAAATTTAGTATTCATGCATTGTTAATCAATGCCTTAGAGGTGAAAAGATTAGTAATAAAAGGTTGTGATGCCTACCTGATGATGATAGTAGGTGAAAAGAAAGAGGTAATACTTATAAGTGAGAACAGAATTATCTGTTAGTTTCCAGATGTTTTCCCTGAATACCTACTAGGTCTTCCACCAATTAGGAAGGTGGAATTTTTAATAGAATTTATTCAAGGAACTCAACCTATTTCCAAAGTTCCTTATCACTTGGCACCAAAAGAGTTGCAGGAGTTGAATAGTCAACTTCAGGAGTTGCTCGAGAAGGGTCTTATTCAACCAAGCTCATCCCTTTGGGGAGCGCCAGGGCTATTTGTTAAGAAGAAGGATGGTTCGATGCATCTATGTATCGACTATAAAAAAATCATCAAGGTGGAAATTAAGAATAAATACCCGTTACCTTGAATCAATGATTTGTTCAACCAGTTAGCTGGAGCCAAGGTATTTTCTAAGATTGATTTGCATTCCGGCTACCATCAATTGTGTATTAAGGATGAGGATACTGAGAAGATAGCATTTCAAACTTGATATGAATATTATGAGTTCCTTATAATGTCATTTGGATTCACAAATGCACCATCAATTTTCATGAATTTAACGCAGTGCGGGCTCAAACCTTTCCTGGACAAATTTTTCATCATCTTTATTGACGATATCTTATTCTATTCAAAAAATGAGAAAGAGCATGAAACTCATTTAAGAGTAGTACTTGAAGAATTGCATAGCCATCAACTCTATGCCTAGTACTCTAAGTGTGAGTTCTGGCTTGACTCAGTAGCATTTCTGGGTCATATTGTTGATGCCCAAAGCATTAGGGTAGATCAACAAAAGGTCAGCGCAGCTTAGGATTTGTCTCAACCAAGGATGGTAATTGATATCCGAAGCTTCTTGGGACTAGTTAGATAATATAGAAAGTTTGTTAAAGGCTTTACCCAAACCACTTCTCCAATAACTAAATTAACTCAAAAAGTTGTGCCTTTCATTTGGAGTTTTGAATGTGAGGAAGCATTCTAAGCTTTAAAGGATGCACTCTCATCAGCCTCATGCTCGTTCTACTAAAAGAAAGTGTGAGTTATCAGGTTTACATAGATGCTTCTGGATCTGGATTAGGTTGCATCTTAATGTAAGGGGGTAAGTTAATTGCTTATGCCTCTCGTCAATTGAAACCTCACAAAAAGAACTATCCTGTTCATGATCTTAAACTTGTTGCCGTAATTTTTGCCTTAAAAATTTGGCATCATTACTTCATGAGTTCAATGTTCCATTTTCACTGATCATCAAAGTCTATGATACATCATCACTCAATGAGAATTGAACTGTCGACAGAAAAGATGGTTGGAGCTCATCAGTGATTATTATTTGAATATCCAATACCACCCAGCTAAAGGAACTGTGGTGGCCGATGCTCTTAGCTGTCATGCTACCTTATATGCTATGATTGCTTCAAGTTCATTAGAAGAAGAATTCTGTAAATTAGAAATCACCTCTATTTATGGTGATATGCTAAGCTCAATGCTAACTAATATCAATGTGGATCCCACCTTCCACCGAGATGTCTCCATGTCACAAACTCAAGATGATGCTTATATAAAATTCAAGGTTGCTATTGAAGGTGGCCACCATTAGGATTTGCAGCTGCAAAGAAGCATAATTTATTATGGTAATCGCTTATGGATCCCTAAGTCCATGCAACATGAGATCCTTATTGAAGGTCATGATTCCAGAAATAAGATACATCATGAAAGTTTGAAGATGTATCAAGATTTGAAAAAGTTGTTCTAGTGGCCTAGCATAATAAAAAGTGTTGCAGAATTTGTTGCCAAGTGTCATGCATGTAGTTTAGTCAAGGATGAACATCAAAAGCATGGTGGATTGCTTCACCCGTTATTAATTTCTGAGAGGAAGTGGTCTGACATCTCGATGGACTTTGTGATGGGATTGCCTCGCCCCTGATATGGTGTGGATGCAATTTAGGTCTTTATGAACTGACTTACCAAATTCACTCACTTTATTCTTATACATCAGACTGATTCCATAGAAAAGCTTACAAAGCAATATATTAAAGAAATATTCAGGCTGTACGGTATCCCCAAGTCAATCATATCTGACAGAGATAGTCAATTTACTTTGAAGTTTTAATAGGTGGTGCTTCATAATCTAGGGACAACCCTAGCAATGAGCACAACATTTCATCCCCAAACATATGGCTATATTGAAAGAGTAAATCAAAATTTAAAAGATCTGCTCCATCACTGTATTTTGGATTTTTTTGGGTCTTGGGAGGATCATATTCCCCTAGTAGAGTTTGCATATAACAACAATTTCCAATCGAGTAGTAAAATGGCTCCATATGAAGTGTTATATGCGAGAAAGTGTTCTACTTCATTATCATGGTATGAAACTAGAGATGTTCAATTATATGGGTTTGGCTTAGTAGAAGAAACTAACAAAAAAGTCAAGCTCATTTGACAAGGAATTCAAATAGCCTAGTGTTGAAATTGCACAATGCTTTATATGTGTCATCACTCAGGAAGTGCTTATGAGAGCTTCATCACTTAATTTCAATTCCCCCAGTAAAAATTCAGCCAGATCTATCATTCGTTGAAGAACCTATAAGAATTCAAGGAAAAGATCAGAAACAACTAAGAAGCCGTTCAATCCCAATGGTCAAAGTTCAGTGGAAGAATCTCTCCTCTACTGAAGCTACTTGGGAGAAGGAGTCAGATATGCCGTCAAAGTACTCAGGCTATTTGAGAATTATGGTACTTCATCATCTTTTTTATTTTGTTATATTACTTTAATTCATGCTTTGTTCTTTCTACTTAAGTGATGTTGAGGATGACATTATTCTTAATTGGGGGAGTCTATAACAACCTAAGGTTGTTACCCTGACCAATTATGACTAAACTTAGTCTTAATTTTGATTATAATACTCTTAAATAGTCATTAGAACTTCATCCTGAAGTTTGGTCTAAATCAGGGGTCAAATAGATTAAACCCTGATTTTGGAAATTTCAGGAACTATGGAAATTGATCTAATTAAATTGACATCAAACTAAATATCGGACTTTGCCATTGCTTTTATTGCTCCCAAATTAGCTAGGGGTGAAGTTTTAGAGCTATTTGGAAGTTATTGAATTTTTGTTGAATATTTTAATATATTTAAAATACCCCAAAAATAGAAAAATTAAATACTCATTGAAATCAAAATCCATCTTTCTCGTTGTGTTTCTTACCCCTCAATTAGCTAGGGGTGAATATTTAGAAAATTTTGGAAGCTATTTAATCATTTAAATTAATTAAGAAAATGCAAAAGTATTAATTAAACAATTATTGCTTAGATAATTCCCTAATGGCGTCGTCCCGCACCATCTATTTCCTTCACCCGCTATCAGCCTTGCCATTTGATAGAAGGGCATGATATGACTGTTCGATCGGATCGATGGTATGGTCCTCGATCCGTCGTCCTGATCTCCTCTATGCGTGAGGCGCATGTCATGCTGTCGCGAGCCTTGGCCAACCTGTAACAACCCTAGTTGTTATCCTAGCTAAGTTCAGATTAATCATGATAAACAAAGCTCTATTTTGATTCCATTAAACTCAATAAGTTATTTAAACTTAACCCTAGAAGTTTGAAATCAATCGAAGCTAAATTGAGAATTTTGGTATTTTTGCCTAATTTTAAGCCCTAGAAAATACCTAAATTAAATTGATCTCCAAATTAAAATCTGATTTCCTTTTTGAATTTATCATGCCCTAATTAGCTAAGGGTGAATTTTTGGGAATTTTTGGAGCTCATTTAAGCCTAAATTGGATTATGGAATTAATTAGAATTTAATTAATTATTAAATGGATTTAATATTAATTAAATTAATTATTTATATAATTTTAATTCGTGAGATTTACTGTCGGGACTGCGGCAGATCCGCTGCGGGGTCCCGACAGCGGCGCAAGGGATTAAGCCATTCGATGGGTTAGCACGCATCTCAGCGCACTCCATCTAATGGCGGGATCTCCTCCGTCTTAAGCTTGGATCCTAAGTGTCGGATCCATCGCACGCATCTAACAACTATCATATATCCTGCTTAAGTAATGCATCAGAGCTGTTCGAGACCAACGGTCGATCCACTAGACGGCGGGCACGAGTCCGAGCACTGTGGATAGTCTCCCTTGTCTTGCCCCATCCGTGTCTGGTCCCTCCCGACAACCAGGATCCTCCCAGCCCCGTGGAAGTACGAGAAATGACCCGTTCTTCCTCTCCTACCCTCGGCACAATCTCTACTGGTAGTGGACTCCCCAAATTACTCTGGGATGTTGGAACCCAACCTCTCCTTTGTCCCGAGCCTTCCTCCAATCTCGAGCTCTGGTATCCAACCCCAGACCTTCCATAGACCTATAAATACCTCCTGGAAATTATAGTGAGTCCCTTTGCTCACTATGATCCCCTCAATTCCCTGCTGCTTGCCCTGAAGCTCTTGGTGACTCTAGCATCTGGACCTGCTGTGTACAGCTGATAAAGGGCAAGGTCTGACGTTCAAAACCCCTTGCTAGAGCTTTTGTGACCATCTAGAGTGATCCGAGCTACCTGCATTGCCTCAGTCACCTCAGCCATCCTCAAGTATAGCCTTCAATCCCATTTCCTCTATCGAGCTGGTTTCAGCTCGGCTCACTTCCAATATAGATCTAGATGCTGCGTAAGGACCTCTCCTTGACTCCCAAGCAGGCACCTAGTCATCTGGCAAGGCCTGGCAGTGGACCAGACGACGAATTAGCCGTCTGAGTGTGTACTGCCAGTCGGCATCCGGCTTGCTGAATCCTACTTTTCCACAGGTGTTTAGCCAGTCAATTAGTGCTAGGAGCTCTCGGTGATGATTGTCGAACTGTATCGAAGGTTGGGTTCAATTGGATTAATTGATTCAGCTGAAAATAAATCGACCCAACATTGTCACCAGTTTGCGTTCCACCATGAGTAGCACTTCAGTGATCCACCCATCCCCAAGGCTTGCTGAGTGGACCAGTCGAATCCCCTTCGGCCTCAGATCGTGTAAGTATAGAGCTCGGCTCGTATGGTCAGCTCTGTGAGGAGAATTTGATCCTCACAGACACGCCATAAGTGACGCCTCGGTCGAGTAACACCCCGGCGATTCGGTGCATCCCTGATGGGGGTTCGTAGTCCAATCGATGCATCTCGACTTCATGAACGTGTAGGGATTGATTTGAGCCGCCATCGTTATCGAGGTGCCGAGAATTACAGTGCCGAAAGTCCATTAGGGCGGAGCCCGTCGCGAGGAAGAAGACGAAGTCACGGGTCGGGCCGACCCGTGACCTGCGCCTTTTGCAATAGGGCCGGCTATTAATAAAATGAATTTCTGAATTAATTTTCATTAAGGAAATAAATTCAGAAAATCAAACCTATGATTTTAATTTAAATAAAAATACAGATTAAATTATTTGAAGAACTTTACATATACTTATCCAAATAGTATGATCCAATATACTATTTTAATCAGATAAATATAAGGAACTTGAATATATAATAAAATCAAAGATCCAATGGTTAGATTTTAAATAATTGCATAATTTTTTTCTATTTTTAATTAAATCATAATAAATTCAATTAATATCTAAGAATATTGATTAAGGTCTCTGATTACTCATAAGACCACAAGGAACCTATGTAGACCATTAAAAGTAAATTAGGAACCTTAATTTCATTAATCATCTCTTAATTACCCTAATTAGGGATTAGTGAATTTAACTATGATTAATCATCTGATTTTGGTGAACTAAGTTCCTAATGCCTTATTAAAGATAGTAGAGCCTATAAATGCAAATGGATCACTCTAGAAAGCCCTAATTTCCTTAATTATTTTAATTGGCTTAAATATGTGATTAGTGTTAATTAGGCTAATTAGGTTACCAAAACTTAATATAGGTGTGTATCCTACTTTATTAGCCAATATGGAACCCATTAAAATAGATTTGAATCCATTTGATAATTAAATCCTAAAATTCAATTTTTAGCCTTAAGAGGGGCATTTTGGTCATTTTGACCAAAATGTGTTAAGCACCCCTTAAGCTTATAGATTTAGAAAAATATCTTTTGTTAGATTATTAGTACCTTTCTGAACTCCTATGTTAATAATATTGATGCTAATTGAAGAGATCATAAGTTAGTCCTATTAAGATCTTAAGACCTTAAGTATCCTTATAACTCTCTTTCTTAAGAGCTAAGCCTATTACCTTTAGTACTAGATCCTTAATTAATAACTTAATTGAGTTGGTCCATAAGTTTGAATCCTAAAAGAAATACCTTGGTAAAAAATTCTAGGTCTAAACCTAGCTAGAGTCTAAAGTGATCAAATATTAGATCTTAGATATTAGATCTTAGACTTTAAATCTTCTAATTGAATTGAACTATCTCCATTTGGAATTACTTAAGTGATTTATTATTAAATTCTTTTGAAGCCTTCCATGTGGGTGTAGGATTTATTCAATCTATAGGATGATATAATTATCCAAAGATTGAATATATATCTTAGATTCTTAGTTCTTAATGATTATTTTATCATATAACATTAGCACAGCCTTTCATTAAGATCATAGCTTCTGCATCCTTCAGCTTATAAGACTCCTTATTTTTAATTTGGGTTTTAAAATATGAACCCCAGATCCTTACTAAGATACTACCTTGGATTCAAGATTTGAACACCAAATGGATTTTGGATCTAGAATCCTTAAGTCTTGATTTACTAAACTAAGATTTGGGTTAAGAGAGGAAAATAATAATAATTAGGTTATTAATTTAATTAATTTAACTTCTTATAGTTGTCATATGATTATGAATTAGAACTTATTAAGTTTTAATGTGAACATTAAGGTTGTAAAATTTGAGATCTTACTCGATAGCTGGATATTGGAGTTCCTAAACTTGTATCTTCTCAGAATAGTTAGATTTGGATAAAGTAGACAACAACGAATATCACATGAGTCTAGATTAAGTCTCTTGCTTACTTTGACTTTGATTGCTTCGCACACCTTTAATATTGAGCCTTTTTCCTTGAGCATAATAGGTAAACTTAGGTTATGGAGGATACATCCTAAGTTAGTATTTGAAAAGTATAGCATTCATTCAGTTCTTTCAATGCTTTCAGTTAGTAGAGTATGTCCTAACATAGTTTGCCTCTTATATTCTAACTTTGTTATAAAATAGACTCGGACCTAGCTCGACAGATGTCTAGAATGGATACATGTATTATTCTATAAGTTTAACTCGGACCTAGCTCTACGGATGCCTAGGATGGACACATGTTAAACTTTCAGTTCAGAGGCCCTATATGGCCTATTCTGTTATGGCAGCACTATGTCTTAGGCTTATTGCTACTTTAGTTCAGTTGTTAGTGTTTGTTTTGCTTTGCCACATGCTTCAGTAGCCTTTCTTTTAGTGCTTGACTTGCTTTGCTACATGTCTCAGTGGCTTTACTTTTGCTCATGCATGCACTTAGTTTACTTTTTTCCACATGTCTCAGTGGCCTAATACATGTCAATCTGCATAGTTGTATATACGCTCTCATTAATTAGTACAAAAATATTGGCATGTTTAGGATGCTAGAATTGTATGTCTATTTTAGCACTTGTGTTCTTATTATACTCAGCATGTCTCCATGTGATCATAAGCATGTTAGGATCAGATTTATTTTAGTAGTTGCAGTTACTTTTGCTTTTAGTCTCACCATGTTTAGTTGCTATTTTTGTATGGTATTTTACATACCTATTGATTAGCTATAAATGATTAGTTTATAGCTACCCCATTCTTGTAGCTTGTTGCACCTTTTTAATGCTTGCATGTTTAAGACCTTTAAGTGTAATAGCTTAAATACTCAATTCACTTAAATAGCCTAAAATATGCTTAGATAATTGTCTAATTGTAACCTTTTTCTTTTGTTGGTTAGGGCCCTGGCATTATGATACTGACAAATGTCAGATTCATAGTTGTTCATCGGCAATGCTGCAGGATCATAGTCGGTGCAGGAGGAGGATCTTCCTACTGTTGCATAGATAGATTTTCTATTTTTGCAGTGAGATTGACAGATCTTTATTTCTATTAAATTCAATTTGTAATAATAAAATTTTGGATGTATTTACTTTTCTGCATTTGATCTAAGTTATTGCTTTCTTTTATTCTTTTATGCTATGCCTATGGATATTACATTATATATTTTTTGCTTCTGCTACTTGATATGTATTGATGTATGTTCACAGTTTCTTCTACAGGTTGACAAGTCCTAGGCTTAAGGTGAGTTGGTTCCTACCTGACTCTACTTGAGTTGAGGATTTGCCAATGGAGTGGAGCACTGTATTCCTTGTAGTTATGCTAAAATCAATATTAGCGTAGCCACGGGAAAGTACGGGGCTCCACAGTTGGTATCAGAGAACACCATAAGGTGTCAGAATGGAATCCATGATTCCTTTCTACCTAATGGACCGTTCTTCTGAGGTGCAAACATCAATATATAACATCCATAACATAGTATTATCAGTAACTCTTCGAGGAAATTATAGAATGAAAATACTCATATCCAAAAAATCTAGTTATCCCTTATTTAACAAGACTTGGTAATTTCTCCTCTTAGAGTCAAATGGATTATGGAGAGTCTGACATGGACTACTATTTGCATACCTTCAAGTTGGGTTGGAACTATTGTTTCAAATGGAGATAAGAGAGTAACTGGTAAATTGAAGGAGTTTCAATAAGAGGGGCCTTAGTCTTGGACAAACTTTTATATCTAGCAGTGTACTGAGGGCTTGACTTTCCTATATACGCTATGGAGCGGTTGAGCTGAGTGGAGTCATTCTTGAGACATATAGAGTGTCTTGAGTCACTCTATGTGGACATTGTGACAGATCTGATACTAGATTATGCAGGAGTCTGGTGGTACAACACCATTGGAAAGCTCGAAAGGAAGCATAAGAGGAAGCGTTAGGAAGTGAGTTTTGAGGACTTTTGTGTGGCCTTTATGGCTGAGTATATTAAGGATGTCTGAGTGTTAGTTGGAACAATTGTTACCTTTTGACTTACATGATTCTAGTAGAGTTATGCTTTTTGACATTTTCTAAAATCTTATGTAATCCCTTATTTCAGCAAGTAATTAAATTTTTTGGATATCTATCATAACTTTAAATGACTATCTTCCTTTAAGAAAATTCTAAAATATGGTTTGCATTGTTTAATTAGAATGAATCCTAGATCACCACCTGCTGTCACTCCTATCAAAAATACTATCGCGTCCACTAGTTCTACTGATGAAGTGTCTCATCTGCGGGCAATGATAGCAACCTTGCTAGAAAACCAAGCCCAACAAGCGATAGTCATGCAGAAGATGCTGAATGATCGTTCTGTTCTAACTGCTGTTGCTGTTCCTGCTATCCTTGTTCCACAACATACATTCCCTTCCCATCACTCGATGGATAATCTTCTCCACAATTTCTTAATACTGAGGCCTTCCACCTTCGGTGGAAACCTATCGCCAATGGACGCAGCCAACTGGCTGAAAGCAGTAGAAAAGGATCTTATTAGTCTAAAGATCCCAAACTCTGAAGCTGTCCATCTCACTACACACCTATTTCACGCGGAAGCAGAATATTGGTGGGAGGAGGTCAGGAATACCAAGTTCGTTGACTATGAGTTGGAGGACATCCCTTGGGACGAGTTCGTTGAAGCATTTAAAACTGAATTCATTCCCCCGTCTACACAAAACATCATTGCATACATGATTATAAGGTTGACTCAAGGGAGTCATTCTGTTGCTGACTACAAAAGGGAATTTCATAGGTTGATTTGCGTTGCTCCAGAAGTTACTCATTCTGAACTGGCTAAGTGCCGCCGCTTTCTCCGTGGACTCTCAGATTCACTGAAGGATCAGATTGTTCCACTCAGCCTAACTAGCTTCTTTGAGTTAGTGGAGACAGCTAAGGTGATTGAGCATCATCAATCTAAAAAGGATCTCAAGCAGAAGGCACAATCAATGTCTAACCAGTATGAAGCCTTCAAGAGGCATAGGCCTAATTCTGCAAAAGTCTATAAATTGGAAGTTGCACCGACTGCTGAGCCCATTCAAGGCTATAATAGGCCTCATTCATATGGCAAGTGTTATCACTTCGGCCATAAGTGGTACAATTGCGAATGACCAGGCCACATGTTCTACCACTGTACCTATATCGAAATAGTGGATGGAGTTCCAATGAAACCATATTAGAAGAACCAGGTGTTCAGAGCTACTCCACTAAATAGGAGAGAGAGCCAAAATTGGCCATAATGACAACCCATGCACCTGAAGCTGCTCCAGAGCAGCCATCTGCTCCTAAGTCCCAGAATAATCCCAGGAGGCATGTAAACAACTATCCTGCCGGTCCTGCATGAGTCTATGCTTTAACACATCTCGAAGTCGCAGAGGACAATAATGTGGTTTTAGGTACACATTTCTGAACTTCTCCTTTGTTAGTTGCATTCATGTACCTTAATTTTTGTAATTCGTTAATGCAAATTGTATGAATAAATTAGGCACACTTTATTTTAAAGATAGCACTGCAATGTATTATTTGACATTGGTGCTAGTCATTCATTTATTTTTGAATAATTTGCCAACATCCTTAAACTACAACTGTACAACTTAGCAAAATCCTTAAGCGTTGGACTTCCATCTGGAGCCCAACTAAGTGCTAATAAGTTTTGTAACATCAAAAATCCATTAAATGGTTAGGAGTTTAACTCCGAATTGATCATACTGCCATTAGCAAACTTTGATATCATCCTTGGAAAAAATTGGCTTAGTGACAATAATGCTGCGATAAATTATTTGAAAAAAAAAGTTACTCTTCATTCCCAGGGCAAGTCAGAGACTTTTATAGGAACAACTAGTACATAATTATCATTAATAAATGCTATCAAAGCTGATAAATTGATCAATAAGGAATGTGATGCTTTTCTGGTCACCATGATGGGCGAAGCAAGGGAAAATACACCTCTCTCTGATTGTAAAGTAATTAAGGAATTGCCGACGTATTCACAGAAGATCTGCCTGGTGTACCTCCTTCCGGAGAAGTCGAGTTCTCTATTGAATTAGATATGGGAACCCTCCCTATATCTAAAGCACCATACATAATGGCACTTAAGGAATTGCAAGAACTCAACGAACAGCTGCAGGAGCTATTGAATAAAGGCTTTATTAGGTCGAGTATGTCTCCTTGGGGAGCACCCGTTCTGTTTATAAAGAAAAAGGATGGATCTATGCGAATGTGCATAGATTATTGTGAACTAAATAAAGTCACCATAAAGAATACGTACCCATTACCTAGAATTAATGATTTATTTGACCAGTTATCTGGAGCTGTCATATTCTCTAAAATTAACTTAAGGTCTGGATATTATCAATTGTGAGTAAGAGAAGATGATGTAGGAAAGACCTCTTTCCATACTCATTATGGTCATTTTGAATTCCTAGTGACGTCTTTCGGACTCACTAATGCGCCATCAATCTTCATGGATTTGATGCAGCGAGTTCTGAAACCATACTTAGACAAGTTCGTGATCGTCTTTATCGACGATATCCTCATTTATTCTAGAACCTTAAAAGATCATGAAGAACACTTGAGATTAGTATTGGAAATTATGCGTGAACATCAACTGTATGCCAAGTTCTCTAAATGTGAGTTCTGGCTTAAATTCATTTCATTTTTGGGACATGTAGTTGATGCTCAGGGTATTCGTGTTGATCAAAATAAAGTAAGTGCTATTCAAGATTGGGTTCAACCAAAAATGGTCATAGATATTAGAAGTTTCTTTGGATTAGCTGGACATTACAACAAGTTCGTTAAGGGATTTTCCCAGATTGCTTCACCTTTGACTAAGTTGACCTAGAAGCCATTCCATTTATTTGGAGCACGGAATGCGAGAAAGCATTTCAAACCTTGAAGGACACACTATCTACCACTCCAGTTCTCATCTTGCCAAAAGAAGGCTTTGACTATCAAGTATACACTGATGCCTCTAAAATTGGTCTAGGTTGTGTGTTAATGCAAGAGGGTAAGGTAATCGCTTATGCCTCTCGATAGCTAAAACCGCATGAGAGAAATTATCCAGTTCATGATCTTGAACTTGCCACTGTGATCTTTGCCTTAAGGATTTGGCGTCACTATTTATATGGAGTTCAATGTTCGATATTCACTAATCTTCAAAGCCTGAAGTATATTTTCACTTAAAGAGAGCTAAATTACCGTCAGAGGAGGTGGTTGGAACTCATCAGTGATTATGATCTTAGTATCTAATATCATCCAGGAAAGGCAAATATAGTAGCGATGCTCTTAGTCGTCATGCTACTTTATCTTCCATGATCGCCTCTAGTTCGTTAGAACAAGAATTTAGTAAGCTAGAAATTTCTCCAGTCACTGGCGATATGCTATGTTCTGTTCTAGCAAATATCAATGTGGAACCAACATTCCACAGAGATGTCTCTATCTTGCAAACTAAAGATGACGATTATCTAAATTCAAAGCAGATATTGAAGGTGGTCATTGTCATGAGTTGCAAATGCGCAATGGCATAATTTATCAAAATAATTATTTGTGAATTCCTAAATCCATGCATAGTCAAGTGTTGGTTGAAGGCCATAACTATGGGTATCATATTTACCCAGGCAGTACTAAGATGTACTAGGATCTAAAGCAATTGTTTTGGTGGCCCGGTATGAAAAAGGATGTGGATGATTTTGTGACTAAGTGTCATGTCTATAATCTAGTAAAGGCTGAGCACCAAAGACCTGGTGGTCTTTTGCACCAATTAGAAATTCTAGAACGGAAATGGTTTGATATATTTATGGATTTTGTTATTGGATTGCCTCGTGCTAAATCTGGTGCTGATGCAATCTGGGTTATAGTAGATTGCTTAACTAAATCCACACACTTTCTTCCTATCCGTCAGACTAACTCAGTAGAGAAGCTAGCAAAGCTCTATATCAAAGAAATTGTTAGACTACATGGGATTTCGAAATCAATAGTATCCAACAGAGATAGTAGATTTACTTTTAAGTTTTGGCAATTTGTGCATCAAGATCTGGGTACTACTCTAGCCACGAGTACAGCTTTTCATCCTCAAACGGATGGTCAGACTGAAAGAGTGAAATAAGTTATGGAAGATTTGCTTAGGCTGTGTGTTCTTGATTTTGCCGATTCCTGGGAAGATCATATTCCATTAGTGGAGTTTGCCTATAGTAACAATTTCCAAGCTAGTATTAAAATGGCTTTTTATGAGGTATTGTATGGTAGAAAATGCAGTACTCTGCTAGCCTGGTCAGAAATAAGAAGCATTCAACTTTTTGGTTCTGAGTTAGTCGAAGAAACTAACAAGAAGGTTCACTTAATTTACCAGAGAATCCGTTCAGCTCAAGATCATCAGAGCAAGTACCATGATGCTCATGATCATCTCCTAGAGCTCAATGTGGGAGATTCTGCTTATTTGAAAGTCAATCCAATGAAGGGTGTCTACAGATTTGGCGTAGTAGGGAAACCCAGTCCCCGCTATATTGGACACTTTGAGATTTTGGCCAAAGTAGGATCATCTACCTACTGGTTAAATCTTCCTGATGACTTTGTAGCTATCCATAATGTGTTTTATGTATCACCATTAAGAAGATGTCTCAAAGACCCTTCTCACCTCGTTCAGCTTCTGGCAGTGAAGATCCAACCTGATCTTTCTTATGCTGAAGAACCAATCAAAGTATTAGCTCGTGATCAGAAGTAGCTAAGGAATCGTTCAATTCCTATGGTCAAAATCCAGTGGAAGAATCGATACTTAGAAGAATCTACTTGGGAGAAAGAGGTGGATATGCACAATAAATATCCACAGCTCTTCTCAAGTCCAGGTACCATTCTTTGCTTTCCTAATTATTTCATTTAAACCTTCAGTTCATTAGTATTATTTCTTCACTTGAGTGATGTCGGGGACGACATCATTCTTAAGTGGGGGAGTCTTTAACAACCTTAGTTGTTACCCTAGCTAAGTTCAGATTAATCAAGCTAAACCAAGCTCTAATTTTGATTCTATTAGACTCAATGAGTCATTTAAACTTAACCCTAGAAGTTTAAAATCAATCAAAGCTAAGTTGAGAATTTTGGTATTTTTGCCTATTTTTAAGCCCTGAAAATACCTAACTTAAGTTGATCTCCAAATTAAAATCTGATTTTATTTTTGAATTCCTCACGCTCTAATTAGCTAAGGGTAAATTTTTGGGAATTTTTGGAGCTCATTTAAGCCTAAATTGGATTATGGAATTAATTAGAATTTAATTAATTAATAAATGGATTTAATATTAATTACATTAATTATTTATATAATTTTAATTTGCAGGATTTGTTGTCGGGACCGTGGCAAATTCGCTGCGGGTCCCGATAGTTGGTATGGGATGAAGCCATTCGACGGGTTAGCACGCATCTCGGCTCGCTCCATCTAATGGCGGGATCTCCTTCATGTTAAGATTGGGTCCTAAGCGTCGGATCCATCGCACGTATCTAACGGCTATCATCCATCCCACTTAAGTAATGCATCAGAGCTGTCAGAGACCAACAGTTGATCCATCAGAGGTGAGCACGAGTCTGAGCATTGTGGATCATCTCCCTTGTCTCACCCCGTCCGCGTCTGGTGCCCCCCCCGACAACCAGGATCCTCCCAGCCCTGTGGCGGTATGAGAAATGACCCGTTCTTCCTCTCATACCCTCAGCGCTATCGTCTGCCGGTAGTCGACTCCCCAAATTGCCCTGGGCCATTGGAACCCAGCCTCTCCTTCCGCTCGAGCCTTCCTCCATTCTCGAGCTCTGGTATCCAACCCCAGACCTTACATAAACCTATAAATACCTCCCAAGATCACAATGAGTCCCTTTGCTCACTGTGAACCCCTCAAATCCCTACTGCTTGCCCTAAAGCTCTCGGCGACCCCGGCATCTGGACCTGCTGCGTACAACTGATAAAGCATGAGGTCTGACGTTCAGACCCCCTTGCTAGAGCTTCTGTGACCATCTGGAGTGATCCGAGCTGCCTACATTGCCTCAGTCACCTTGACCATCCTTAGGTACAGCCTTCGATCCCATTTCCTTTGTTGAGCTAGTTTCAGCCTAGCTTGCTTCCAATCTAGACCTAGATGCTACGTAAGGACCTCTCCTTGACTCCATAGCAGGCGCCTAGCCTTGTGGCAAGGCATGGGAGTGGACCAGACGATGAATTCACAGTCTGAGTTTGTATTGCTAGTCAGCCTTTGGCTCACCGGATCCTGCTTTCCCCTAGGTGTTTAGCCAGTCAGTTAGTGCTAGGAGCTCTCGGCGATGATTGTCGAACTGTATCGAAGGTTGGGTTCGATCAGATCAATCGATTTGGCTAAAAATTGATCGACCTGACATTGTCACCCGTTTACGTTCCACCATGAGTAGGACTTCTGTGATCCACCCATCCCCTAGGCTTGCTGAGTGGACCAGTTGAATCCCCTTCGGCCTCTGGTCATGTAGGTATACAGCCCAGCTCGTATGGTTAGATCTGTGAGGAGAATTTGGTCCTCACAGACGCGCCATAGGTGACGCCTCGGTCGAGTAGCACCCCGGTGATCCAGTGCATCCTTGATGGGGGTTCGTAGTCGAATCAATGCGTCTCAACTTCAGGAACGTGTAGGGATTAATTTGAGCCACCATCGTCATCGAGGTGCTGGGAATTTCAGTGCTGAAAGTCGATTAGGGCGAAGCCCGTCATGTGGAAGAAGACGAAGTAACGGGTCGGGCCGACCTGTGACCCGCGCCTTTTCCAATTGGGCTGGCTATTAATAAAACGAATTTTTGAATTAATTTTTCTTAAGGAAATTAATTCAGAAAATCAAACCTATGATTTTTATTTAAATAAAATACAGATTAAATTATTTAAATAACTTTACTTTTACTTATCCAAATGGTATGATCCAATATACCATTTTAATCAGAAAAATACAAGGAACCTGAATATAAAATAAAATCAAAGATCTAATGGTTAGATTTTAAATAATTTCCTAATCTTTTTCTATTTTTAATTAAATCATAATAAATTTAATTAACATCTTAAAGTGTTGATTAAGGTCTATGATTACTCATGAGACCACAAGGAACATATGTAGACTATTAAAAGTAAATTAGGAACCTTAATTTCATTAAGCATCTCTTAAGTACCCTAATTAGGGATTATTAAATTTAACCATGATTAATCCTCTAATTTTGGTGAACTAAGTTTCTAATGCCTTATTAAAGATAGAAGAGCCTATAAATATAAATGGATCACTCTAGAAAGCCCTAGTTTCCTTAATCACCTTAATTAGCTTAAATATATGATTAGTGTTAATTAGGCTAATTAGGTTACCAAAACCTAAGATAAGTGTATATCCTACTTTATTAACCAATATGGAACCCATTAAAATAGATTTGAATCCATTTGGATAATTAAATCCTAAAATTCCATTTTTAGCCTTAAGAGGGGCATTTCGGTCATTTTGACCAAAATGTGTTTAAGCACCCCTTAAACTTATAGATTATGAAAAATATCTTTATTTAGATTATTAGTACCTTTCTGAACTCCTATGTTAATAATATTGATGCTAACTAAAGAGATCCTAAGTTAGTCCTATTAAGATCTTAAGACCTTAAGTATCCTTAAAATTCTCTTTCTTAAGAGCTAAGCCAACTACCTTTAAGTACTAGATCCTTAATTAATAACTTAATTGAGTTGCTCCATTAGCTTGAATCCTAAGAGAAATACCTTGGTAAAAAATTCTAGGTCTTAACCTAGCTGGAGTCTAAAGTGATCAAATATTAGATCTTAGACTTTAGATCTTCTAACTGAATTGAAATATCTCCATTTAGAATTCCTTAAGTGATATTGTTTAATTCTTTTGAAGCCTTCCATGTGGGTGTAGGATTTATTCAATCTATAGGATGATATAATTATCCTAAAGATTGAATATAGATCTTAAATTTTTAGTTCTTAATGATTATTTTATTTTATAATATTAGAACAGCCTTTCATTAAGATCATAGCTTCTGCATCCTTCAGCTTATAAGACTCCTTATCTTTCATTTGGGTTTTAAAGTGTGAACCCTAGATCCTTACTAAGATACTACCATAGATTCAAGATTTGAACACCAAGTGGAGTTTGGATCCAGAATCCTTAAGTCTTGATTTACTAAACTAAGATTTAGGTTAAGAGAGGAGAATAATAATAATTAGGTCGTGAATTTAATTACTTTAACTTCTTATAGTCAGCATATGATTATGAATTAGAACTTATTAAGTTCTAATGTTAACATTAAGGTGGTAAAATCTGAGATTTTACTCGATAGCTGGATATTGGAGATCCTAAACTTGTATCTTCTTAGAATAGTTAGATTTGGATAAAGTAGATAACAACAGATATCACATGAGTCTAGATTGAGTCTCTTGCTTACTTTGACTTTGATTGCTTTGCACACCTTGAATATTGAGCCTTGTTCCTTGAGCATACTAGGTAAACTTAGGATATGGAGGATACATCTTAAGTTAGTATTTGAAAAGCATATCATTCATTAAGTTCTTTCAGTGCTTTCAGTTAGTAGAGTATGTCCTAGCATAGTCTGCCTCTTCAATTCTAGTTTTGTTATAGAATAGACTCGGACCTAGCTCAATGGATGTTTAGGATGGATATATGTCTTCTTCTATAAGTTGAACTCGGACCTAGCTCTGCAGATGCCTAGGATGGACACATGTTGAACTTTCAGTTCAGAGGCCCTGTATGGTCTGTTCTGTTATGGCAGCACTATGTCTTATGCTTACTACTACTTTAGTTCAGTTGTCAATGTTTATTTTGCTTTGCTACATGCTTTAGTGCCTTTCTTTTAGTGCTTGACTTGCTTTGCCACAGGTCTCAGTGGCTTTACTTTTGCTCATAAATGTACTTAGTTTACTTTTTGCCACATGTCTCAGTGGCCTTTTACATGTTAATCTGCATACTTGTATATATGCTCTCATTGATTAGTACTAAAATATTGGCATGTTTAGGATGTTAGAATTATATATCTATTTTAGCACTTTTGTTTTTATTATACTTAGCATGTCTCCATGTGATCATAAGCATGTTAGGATCAGATTTATTTTAGTAGTTGTAGTTACTTTTGTTTTTAGCCTCACCATATTTAGTTGCTATTTTTGTATGGTATTTTACATACCTATTGATTAGCTATAAATGATTAGTTTATAGCTACCCCGTTCTTGTAGCTTGTTGCACCTTTTTAATGCTTGCATGTTTAAGACCTTTAAGTGTAATAACTTAAATACTCAATTCACTTAAATAGCCTAAAATGTGCTTAGACAACTATCTAATTGTAACCTTTTTCTTTTGTTGGTTGGGGCCTTGATATTTATGATACTAACAAATGTCAGATTCATAGTTGTTCATCGACAATGCTGCAGGATCATAGTCGATGCAGGAGGAGGATCTTCCTACTGTTGCATAGATAGATTTTCTATTTTTGCAGTGAGATTGAGAGATCTTTATTTCTATTAAATTCAATTTGTAATAATAAAATTTTGGATGTATTTACTTTTCTGCATTTGATCTGAGTTATTGCTTTCTTTTTCTTCTTTTATACTATGCATGTGGATATTACATTCTATATTTTCTGCTTCCACTACTTTGATATGTATTGATGTATGTTCATAGTTTCTTCTACAGGGTGACAAGTCCTTGGCTTAAAGCGAGTTGGGTCTTACTTGACTCTACTTGAGTTGGGGATTTAGAATCGGAGTGGAGCACTGTACTCCCCGCAGTTATGCTAATATCAGTATTAGCATAGCCATGGGAAAGTTCGGGGCCCCACAGTTGGTATCAAAGAACACCATAAGGTGTCAGAATGGAATCCATGATTCCTTTCTACCTAATGGACTATTCATCTGAGGTGAAAACATCCATATATAACATCCATAACATAGTATTATTGGTAACACTTTGAAGAAATTGTAGAATGAAAATGCTCATATCCTAAGAATCTAATTGTCCCTTGTTTAATAAGACTTGGTAATTTCTCCTCTTAGAGTCAAATGAATTTTGGAGAGTCTGACATGGACTACTATCTGCATACCTTCAAGTTGGCTTGGAATTAGAGTTTCAAATGGAAACAAGAGAATAACTGGTAGATTGAAGGAGTTTCAACAAGAGGGACCTTAGTCTTAGACAAACTTCTATATCAAGTAGTGTACCAAGGACTTGACTTTCCTATATACGCCAAGGAGTGGTTGAGTTGAGTGGAGTCAATCTTGAGACATATAGAGTGTCCCGAGTCACTCTACATGGATATTGTGATGGATCTGATGCTGGATTTTGCAGGAGTCTGGTGGTATGGCACCATTGGAAAGCTCGAAGGAAGCATAAGTGGAAGCGTTGGGAAGTGACTTTTGAGGACTTTTGTGTGGCCTTTAGGGTTGAGTATATTAAGGATGTTTGGGTGTTAGTTGGAACAATTGTTATCTTTTGACTTACATGATTCTAGTAGAGTTATGCTTTTTGATGTTTTTTAAAATCTTATGTAATCCCTTATTTCAGGAAGTAATGAAAATTTTTGGATATCTATCACAACTATAAATGACTATCTTCCTTTAAGAAAATTCTAAAATATGGTTTGCATTGTTTAATTAGAATGAATCCTGGATTACCACCTGCTGTCACTCCTATCAAAAATACTGTCACATCCAGTAGTTCTACCGATAAAGTGGCTCATCTGCAGGGAATGGTAGCAACCTTGCTTGAAAACTAAGCCCAACAAGCGATAGTCATGCAGAAGATGCTGAATGATCGTTCCATTCTAGCCACTGTTGCTGTTCTTGTTGTCCCTGTTCTGCAACATACATTCCCTTCCCATCACTTGATGGATAGTCTTCTCCACAGTTTCCTGAAATTAGACATTATTTGAGAAAGTTAAGATTTTGGACCTTTCCAAAGACCCATTAATTACCCTTTTTCTTGACCAAATGATCTTGAAATTTAGTGATTTTAAACTCTATGAAATCCTTTGACAGTAAATAACAAAAGTATAACTAAATTTTTAGACTTTACTAGGTAAAATTACTAAATTACCCTTTTGAGCTAAAAACCTTAAATAGAGCTCACAAGGCTTAATCATTGTCCAAATTTGATATACTTACTATCTATCTTCACATTAGATAGTATGTAATCATTTGACATCACTAAATTTTAATTTTGAACCCTAAATTAAAAAGTAGCACTTTTGATCCTTAAGTAGGGGCAAAATAGTCATTTCGCCTAAATTTAGGGTTAAGTATCCTAAAATCTTATAATCTTAATTTAATCACTAAAATCAATAATACAACTAATTTGAAATCAACTTAGGACCTTTTAGACTCATAAATTTGATATTTTAAGAAAAACTATAAAATCCTCTTAGAATTTCTAAGTTATTTAAATTGTTTCATAAGGTGAACTTAGCTCACCTTATGCCCTACATAAGCTCACTATATCAGAGAATACAGATAGCTAAGATTATTTAACATCAATGTTTAAATTATTCATTCTAAATCCTAAGTCATTATTTAGGAATTTTCCTTAGGATTTTCCTTTAGCAATTAGGATCTCTTCCTTATGAGTTAGAGATATAGAGATTTTGGCTAGAGTTCATTCATTGAGTAAATGGTTTACTCAATAGATGAAATCTTAGTTTTTAATTTTTCTATATTTCATACTTTATTATGATTATTTTGTATTTAAGCTTTAGTTTAAATTTAGAGATCCATCTTATTAAGCTTGAATTTGCTTAATAAGATAGCTTAACTTATAGTATTGGGAGAATTTGGGTTTTAAAACCTTAGCCCTTAGGATCGCCTTTGGATTAAGTGATTAAACCCCAATATTGAAGTTTAATTCTAAATCCCTCAATATTAGTTTACCTCAAACAAGGTTTGGTTTAGATCATCTAAATTCATTAATTAGGACGTATTGATTAATTTCTTAACTTGCAAGTGCTATTGATTGAATTATATTAGAACCTGATCAATTCTAATTGATTTTAAACTTATAAGGCTGTGGATCTGAGTTTATTCTTGATAGTAGGGTGTTAGAGATTCCAAGCTTGTATAAACTTAGAATAGATAGAGTGAATAAATTAGATACTAACATATATTACCTGTATTTAGTAGAGTCTCTTGCTTACAATTGAACTTTTTGCTTTGCATTCCTTGTATTTTGAGCCTTTTTACATTGAACATGTCATATAAGATAATTTGATGCATGAAATGAAACATAAGAAATTAAGATAACACTTGCATTGGGTTCATGTTCTGGATAGGAGATTGTGTATACACATTACTGCCAATGGATATGCAGTAAGGAAAAATAAGGATTACCTGACATGTACTGATTGGGGAGGGTGGTGTTTTGATTCGAGAACCCACCTTAGTCTTGTAGATGTGCTTGACTCATCAGCTACTTCTAGACGTGTCCATAGGATAAAAATAAAATAACTAAAAATCATCGCATATATCTTTCTGGCTTAGCTTTGAGAAGTTAAGTGATATGATATGATACAGTTCAGTGGTTTGATTAGCCAAATTTTTTGATATAGCAACTTTTACATAATTCTTTCTATTTCCTATTTACTTTTACTGCAGTTCAGCTTTAGTATAATACCAGCTTCCTTACATATATGATAAGATGCTAGTGAATAATTCTGCTGCTTCATAAGTGCACATCCCTCCCTTATTAGTGAATTGGGGATTATTCCCTAATCTAATGATAAGTGAGGGGTTTTCCAAGTGATGACTACCTTTTAATGTTACTTGACTAAGGGGTGGGTCACCATAATAGATCATCACATCCTCCTTCTCCTTGCCCAATTTTTCCATAAAATTCTTCAATCAAATCATTTCCTTACTCGCCATAGTAATGATGATGCACTCAGCCTCCAAGGTGTATATAATGACAATGTTCTGTAGCCCAAATATCCAGCTCATCACTATACTTCCTAATGTAAACACATATATGGCAGTGCTCCTCCAACTATCAACATCTCCTACAAGGTTTAAATCTATAAATCCTTGTAAAGTAATATCAGACCTTCCAAAGCAAAGTGCTTTGTTCATTATTTCCTTTAAATACCTCAAAATTCACTTGACCACTTCCCAATTGTGTTTCTCTAAAATTCTCATAAATTCACAGATCACTCCCACTGCATGTGTAATATCTAGTGTAATAATCATATTTATTAGATCATGAACCTAATATAATATTAGGTGTTACTGTAGTACTTAATTATAGGTTAATGAATCTTAACTCATTATTAAGCACTATGGAGAGCCAAGGGTCTCTAAAGAGCAAAAAATAGATGCATATTACTAAGTAAATGTAAACTACTCCAACTATCTAGAAAGAAAGAAAAATATGTCACAAAAAAGTAAAATAGAAATTATTGAAGTTATATAAATATTAGATGTAATGGCACTCATCCTCATGGGATGCAAAAGTAAAAGGAAATACAACAGAGGTAAAGGTTTTCAATTAGCAGCTACTGGATTTGATCTACCTAAGGTTCAAGATCCACTTTAATCTCCTGATCTACCTTATTTGGTATTTAATACAGTAGGGCATATCAAAAAAAAAAAACAAGTGATTAAACTTAAGAAATTATAGTACATTTTAGGGCAACTAAGTTATTGAAGTTTTAAATGGATATCACATTAGCCATTTGCAATTGTTTAAGTGGATCACAAAGTAATAAAAAGGGAAAATAAAGTAAAGTAAATGACTATAATCAACAATCAAAAGGTTAAAATTAGCAGAAAAGGAAAAGCTGGTACATAACATACATCAACTATGTAAGTAAGGAAAGCATGTAAAACTATAAACAAGTATACAATAAATAATGTGAATATGTACATAGGATGTATGCTAAGTAATATAAGAGAAAGCAGTATAATCATAAATGTAAGTAAGTAACAAAATACACTGCAAGTAAGTAAGAAAGCTGTAAATATAGGTAAACTTGTAATATATGTAAGTAAGGTAAATTTTAGTCTCAAGGATTAAATGTATAGTAAAAGTAGTCATAAATAACTGTGTAAGAATAGTCAAAGGACTATGATAAAATATTCACAATTAAGAAGATTGTGAGAAATGTAAGAACAATCATAAAGGACTGTAAAATGTTAAGTTCTTTATCTTGTTTAATATTTTATTCTGCAAGCAAAAATTACAGAACAATTGAGGAGTCAAACACATCTGCCCAACAAGGTAAGTAGGGTTTCCCATAGCACACACATTCCCATTCGCAGGAACTGTGTGGTTTTTTGATCACTCCATAGCATGTCCTGGCTCAGTAACAATTGTACAACATCCTCTAGACAAAACCCTAAAGTAGATGTTATTATTTAAGTTATGCGCAATGTCTTTAATGAATATTTTCAAGAGTTTAGTCTCAATGCATTACATCATACAAGGATGTTCAACGCTAATTATAAACCATGTGATATCCATTGTTATATACTTCTAATTATATATCTTATGATTGGAACTAATTAAGCCCATTAATTGACTTAAATATTCATCAAATGTCTCCATAAATTGATACATAGTAATATATAATTAAATAAAGTTTTGAAAATAATGAATTAATTAAGGTTTCATTTATGTGACAAAATAATTTATAGATATATTTAATAGGTTGCAAACAAACATCTTATCCTATTGCTAACACTATAATTAACTAAACTATCCAATAATAATTCTACTCTAAAGGGACATTCTACTTAAAAACTAGGGTTTCACTATTGCCCTACTTAGGTTATTTAATTTTTATGACTTAGGATACTTGAAGGCCTAGCTAAATGATTCTTCAACTCCCAAAATTAATGTCTCACTACCCTTGAGGTATAGGGTTCTCTTGACTTATACTATTCAAACAATTAAGTTAACATTTGCCTCTAAGCATCCTATTTTATCAATATTAGAAATGTTCTATGCATAAGAAGATTCTTCCCTCTAATTTCTTAAGTTATCTTAGTCTTAGATATTGTATTAGTGGAATAACTCTAGTCTAATCTCTGACTTAATGGTTTTATAAGGCTTCTTGTCTAATTTAGCAAGACTAAAGAAATGATATTACTTAAGTTATTATTATCTAATCTCATCTCACAATAAGTTGTTAATCTAACAATTAAGTTCCTCCTCTTAAATCCAAGGTTCCAAGTCTAATTGATATGGACACAAAGTCCTAGGTCTTATTATGATGGTTGACACTTAAAGGATTCTAGGTTTTAGCTCTTATGTAGTTGCTCAAAGCCTTAAGGTTATAATCCTCCTTATTATCTAAGATCACTTCTAATATTAGCTTAGCATTTAATCTTTCTAAATGATCCTAAGCATCATACTTATAATATAATGACTAACTACACTACACTAAGAAGGTTGCACTTAACTACTTAGATCAATCTCTAAGTTCTATACTTAGCATGATATGGCTACTCATACAATCATATGTAGGTTGCACTTGGTCACTTAGGTTATCTATTAAGCATCCTTTAAATACAAATTCTTCTAAGATGATTCCATCATAAAATCTTATAGCCTTCTCTTAATCACATATGCTATACTAAGGGTTGTCCAATACTATCTTAAGAATTTTACAAGATCCAGGAATTGAATATAGCTTCTCTCCCCTAAGAATTAGAAATTAAGCTAATAACTAGATGACAAAATAATGAATAAGTATTGATCTAAGTTAAACTAAAAGTCTAACTTACTACTAGACTTTTTCATTTCTTAATTAATTAGAATTAGAGTAAGGTTAGGATTATTAACTAAAAGGTTAGTGTGGATATTCACTAGCCTTAAGTTAACTAAGGCATCTAAGGATAAGGAAGATCATAACTCAACAATTTCACTATATGATTAGTTATTAATTAGTGTATTTTTAATGAGTAAAGTTCTAAGTGAAGGCATACAATTTCTTAGCTTTTAAGTTCACATCAAAGTACAAGAAATCCTAGAGTTTAGTTAAGTGATTCGGCTACTAAAATGAATTAATGTCACTATGTTATATAATAGGATGACTATGGTGAAATATATACTTAAGGAATAGTAAGAATAAGGTTTAGCTCAGTCTAACCATTTAAGAGTTTCACTAATGATTCTTACAATCATAAGAACCTAATTATTCCATTTCATCCTAGGGTTTAGGATTACTACAATCCTTAGGCACTAAATCAAGCTCTAAGAGCCCCTACAAACACTATGCTTCTATGTTGAGGCTCTTATCTTAAGTTTACTAGCACTAAGATACAACAAGGTTATTCTAGATATTTTCCTACTCAAAACATTATATAATGTTGAAATATGTCAGATAGTAAGTTTTCTAAGGTGTTTTAGTGTTCATGAGACATAAACATGCAAAACCTTAATTTAGGGATTTTAATTTAATGGTCAAAAACTCACATTTTCTAGTTTGATGTCTAAATTATATAACATGATAGCTATAACTTCCTTATAGCATAATAAGTACAATGGGACTAAGTAGGGTTAAATTGGACATCAAATAGTCAATCAAAGCACTAATGATTCTTGATAACACTTAAGAGGTCATTAGCAAAATTAGTTGTCAAAATGAAAAATTAACATTGTATTAATATCCTACACATTGGTGTGGTCAAAATGACATATTGGATCATCAAATTTGGATGCATATTGACTAAGTTACAATACTTACAAAATTAGATTAAATGCTAATTAATTAAAATAGTAATTAGTGAAATTAATCATCAAACTAAAAATCTAATGGCATATTAATTATTCTTTCATTTTTTCTAGTCACTTTGAGATATAACATCAATGTATTTTGGTTTGTATTTTAAAAGTTATGAGGCATTGAATATTTTGTATTTAAATAATTAATTATTTAATTCTAAAATTATTGTTCATCTGAAGGAACATGAGCATGCAATTGGCCACGTGTGTGCATGAGCTTCACTGCATGTACGTGGGTTGAGTCCCGGATCGTTGCTCGATGTGGCGTGAATCGCGCTTCGTGAGCTAGGGCATCAAAATCGCCCTAGCTCCGGTAGTCGTCGGTGGCCAGCCCACATACCCAATGAAAGGTATCAAAATCATAACCTTTATCAAATACCACTCCTACCTCCGTCAAAGTGGTGCCCTATGTATGGAGATGCGGACGTAGGCTTCAACTATGCAGAACTGTACATAACAAATGGATCGAGTGATCCAGCATGATCGAGTTTGATCGGACTCGATCAATCAATCTTAAAGATATTAAAATGGAAAAACAAAATCATAATGTAGAGATTGATCAATTAAATCAAGGGAATTGGCGGTACCTTCGAGTTTTCATCGAGCAATTAGGTTTAGGTCAAATTTTCCAGCCGAGCTCCCTCCAGACTGGTTATAAATTAAGGTAGCACAAAGAGGAGTCGAGAGGCTCTAAATGGGGCTGGATGGTTTGGTTTGGCATGCCGTAGCATGGCCACCCATGCCTTTTATCACAAATTGGTTGTGTGGAAGGATACATAAAGTAGTACAGTCTCCTCTCAACCTCGACTGCTGGATTGGATTGAATGCGCAGAGGAACGACACTGATCTAACCTGATCGGCTATCCCATGATCTGGGTTCTTTCATGGGATCAGTGTGGTCGACGGGTAATACTGTTGGATACACTACTTTTATTTTATTAATTAAATCATTTATTTAATAATTCTAGCCTTTTAATTAATCAAAATTAAATAACTAAGTGAGCTCTGAAAAATTCAAAAAATTCATCTTTAGATTAATTAAGGGTGATGAATTCAAAAATAAAATCAGATTTTAAAATGAAGGTTAATTAAATTTTCTTAATTTTATGGGAATTTAATTTATATTAAAATATTCAAGATAATTTGACAATTTCTAGAAAATCCTTGAATTTCAACTTTAGCTAATTTGGGAGTGAGGAGTTCAATGGTGAACTCTAATTTTGGTTTAGAGGTAAATTTAATTTAGGTAATTTTCTAGCTATTTAAATTGCTTGAAAATTTTATCAAAAATGACTGTTCTCAAAATTACACCAAATTTTAGGTGTTGATTCCTAATATTATTAAGTGTCTAATGGTAATGGTTTTAACATAATATAGATGTCTAAAACCAAGTAACAATCATGGGTTGTAACATCTAATCTTATATAGATTTTTAATAACCCGAGGTTATTACTTAGGCTAAACTTAGATTAATTAATCATAAACCTCTCCCATTAATCTTTCTTAAAACAACTTTAATCATTTAATTGATGAGATCTTCTTCAATCTTATTGATTGTTAAGACTCATCATAGCTTTTAGTTATGTTACTTTCGATAGTTCTAGACTATGTGAATCATAGACTAATAGTCTAAGATCTTCCTTTATATTCTATACTATGCATTTTCCTTTTTTTAGTACTGTACTTTACTTGTTTATAGTTTACTTAGACTGTAGTGAATATTGTTATAATTATAATTAAATGCTTTATTATCTCTTTTCTCTACTTATCATAAGTTCATTGAACATATACATGCTTTATTTCATTTACTTTCATATGCATTTTAGTACTTTTCTAGCCTATTTAGGATGCTTTACCCTTATTTTACTTACAGGCTAGAATGTTAATATATGTGAGTATTTTTACTCACCTTACTTCTTACTTTTATTTACTTCTTTTTTCCCTATTTTATATGCTTACACTTTGCACCCTTGCTTATGCTTAGGTTGTAACTAGTAGTGATATCTAAATGAATAATAAAAAGCTTAGCCCAATTTTAAATTGTAATTAGACTGTTTAGTCTAACCATATTTTCTCTTTCTTGACTTTTTCCTATCACATTTAAATGCCAACATGTGATAAATTAGATGCATTTGGAGGCTAGTGGAGCTGGACCAAGTGCATAAGCTAGTTGTTTCTGCTTATAAAAATATAAATTTTAGCTTAATATTTTTGCAAATATGAGCTTTAACTTTTTTACTTACTTTCAATTACTGTTGGCTTGTAATAATTAATGTCATTTACTTTGCATTTATTATGCTTGTATTGGAGTTTAAATCATTATACTTAAATGCTTGATTTGGAATGAATGGATATATGTGAATGAATGTTAAATAAATCTTTAACTGCATAATTAATTTGCATATTAAACTAGAATTTAGTTATATATTTACTTTGCATATTAATCTGGAGATTAGTTGTATACTAGTTTGTATATTAAATTGGAAAGTAATTCCATATTAAAATTGAGAATTATTGTTAATTCCTCATTTCTCTTGTATGTAGTAAGTGATGTGGCATGTGTATATGCTAGGATAGATAATCGCTACATATGCATTTTCTCACTTTAAAATATTAGAATTAGAAATAAGCAATCCAATGTAATGGATTAACTTTATATTAAAATTGGAAATAAGCAATCCCATGTAATGGATTGACTTGATATTAGTTTTAGGTTGCTATCTTCTTAGTTAATCTTCCATTGGAATTGAAGACTTATATGTTGATATTGTAGGTGTTCTTTTGATCAAATACAGTAGACATCATGCCAAAATTTTTAAGATTGTTTAGGAAAGATCATAAGATTGAATTGATTTATACATACATAACATAATGTACATTCATATCTCATATACTAATCATTTGTATTCTCATATTTAAAATTGCAAGAACTCAAATCATATGTTTTTAAATTTATATTTTCATACGTATTTCAAGTAATGTTTTTCATAAAATTCCTTCCATCTTAACTTAAGACCCTCTTCTGAATCCTTGGCCAAACACAGCATCTAATAATTTGGATTAGCTTCCCTCTAATCTAGTATTAGATATTGTGGTAACAGATCAATGTTGAGTTTAGTGGTTACTCAATATTGGGGTCATCACACCGGCGCTTCACAGCAACTAGAGTACCTGATGCAATTGGGAGGATGAGCAGATGGTGCAGAGGGCGATCTAGCGACTTAGCTGAGCATCGGAGGAGAGCTATGTTTGAACCAGTGGATCAAAAGTTATTAAAATAATTTAATTTGCATTTTTCTAATTTAATTTCTCTATGATTCCATTAATCGTATTATTTTTCTTAGAGAAAATAAATCCAATTAATCGGATTTATATTAAATGGGCTCAGCCCAATACCAAATGGTACAGGTCGGCCGGGGCCTAGGAGACCTGGCCCTATCGCATAGCGCGGGTAATGGGCTGACCTTTGCATAGTGTCGTCATCTCTGATTCCTCACCCGACATCTAGGCTGATTTCGGAAAACCTAATCATCCAATTCTTGAGCATCCAGACAATGGCACAACAAACCGAAGGTCATTAGACAGTCACCATGATTAGGCACACTGATAGAGACCCAAAGCTCCAAATGAGATGGTTTGGTTTGCTTGGACCTTACTCATAAGAGAGACTACGCTATGGAGCTTTTGTGGGGAGTCAATTCTTCCCATAGAGGGCATAATTCACCTCGGGTTCAATCCCTACACCTTCACAAAGGTGAGATAGATTGAACCCCTAAGGTGCTTGATTCTATGACTCACTGGATCGCTAGGTCCTTACTCGGACCCTGCTCTCCCAAAGGACAATAGCCCGATCGATCAATTGATTGATCAAGGCGGACCCATACCTTAATTCCACTAGTATTATACTCGATTGAATTAATAGAGAAATTACAAATCAAAAGGGGGAATGTATTGAGTCTAACCAGCTCTTCCTAATAACTAGGGTACCTGATGCGATCAGGAGGATAAGTTGATGGTGCAGAGGGTCATCCAGGGACTTAGCTGATCTTTGGAGGAGAGCCAAGGATCCTGAACACCAGGACTTGCCCACTATTAGTAGTTTGCAAGCCTGGGACATCTAGGAGAGCTCAAGCATACTAGTAATGGCAAAAGGGAAGAACTTCAAGTGCACTTAATTTATTAGCAAGTTGACCTTATAAGGGATCCTGAGGTTATTATAGCCTCAGGGAGGAAAGGGAAAACTTCCAGAGGAAAGGGCTTGGGCTGGAGATGGCTCGAAAGTTTGGGCCATGGCTGAGCTCTTAGCTTCCTCATTCAAGCTTGACCGGGCCATGGGGCCCAATTGAGATGCCATGCCATTGAAGGAAGATCCCCAACATCATGCTGAGGTGGAACGGGGGAGTGGGGGACAAGCCCTGTGGTGGGACATGACAGATTTTCCCTGTCGGGAGCGCGAGCATAGTGGGGACAAAGATCCGCAGTCGCGGGGGCTATGGATGCCGTCTGATCTATCAATCAGATGGCACAATGGCTCAGATTTCTTGGATCCTAACGGTCGATCGTGGGAGTGATCTGGGCCGTAGGATCCACGGGCAGATCCAACAGCAGATCTGCGGCTCCGCGGATTTGTATCTTAGTCGTAGGATCTACGGGAGGAACGATGAGATGGAGCGGGGCTCTGCTATTGCATGACCCAGGCTCTGCAGCAGATCGCCCGTGGTCCGCACAACGGATCCTAGACTGGTAAAATGGTTTCAGATAGATTTGCAAATATTAAATGTTGGGACTTCTTATGTGTAATTATCCCAATTTAATTTAAATTGAATTATGGTCCAATTGACCTCCAAGAATTCCCAAGCTTTCATCCCCTACTAATTTAATGGTGAGAAATTCAAAAATATAATCAAATTTTAATTATAAGGTGAAAATATTTAAGGTTTTAATTAGGGCATTTAGATTAATCAAATAGATAAACTGCCTTAAAGAGGTCCGATTGACCTCAAATTTTCAGGGTTAGCTCAAAAGGATATAATGAATGCTATCAAATAATAATTATGTAACAGCCCAAACTCTTAAGCACCAAGGTATTATCCATTTTGGCCAGAAAAACCTCATGATTTTGCCCTCAGAAGATAACTTCCCAATAGGTCACCCATCCTGGGAGTGCTCCCACCTGAGCACGCTTAACTTTTGAGTTCTTATCAGGAACTCCACCGTTATCTGAAAAGGCGCCTCGATGTTTAAGGGTTTCACTTATTACTACTTAAGTGGGTCATCACAATCTCCCCAACTTAAGTAACTAACGTTCTCGTCAGTATCCACACACAGATCCAAGAACCATCCATTGGGTAGATAGGACTAGAGGTGACCCCTACAGGCGCAAGAGATACCCACAACCATGTAGCACCTTAACCATCATGGGTTCAAGAGGCTGCTCACATGAAGTGGTACTTTTGCCCTGTATGGTACTTAGTTCCTATCTGACACCCTATGGTTTGCTCTGATACTATTTGTAACAGCCCAAACTCTTAAGCACCAAGGTATTATCCGTTTTGACCAGAAAGGCCTCACGGTTTTGCCCTCAGAAGATAACTTCCCAGCAGGTCACCCATCCTAGGAGTGCTCCCACCTGAGCACGCTTAACTTTGGAGTTCTTATCAGGAACTCCACCGTAATCTAAAAGACGCCTCGATGTTTAAGAGTTTCACTTATTACTACTTAAGTGGGTCATCACAAATTATGGCATGGTTAAGCTTAGATTAAGCTAGGTAACACCTTAGGATTGTTATAGACTCCCCCACTTAAGGATGATGACATCATTGGCATCATCCTAAGAAGGGAAAAGAAAACATAGAGTTTAAGAATGCGATTCAAAATTAAAGGGTACCTAGATTTGAAAAGAGACTTGGATATATTCTTTTCATATTGGCATCTTTTTCCCAAGTCGATTATTCAAGAGAGTGATTCCTCCACTAAACCTTGACCAAAGGGATAGGGTGATTTCTCAGCAACTTTTGATTGCGAGCTAAGATTTGGATAGGCTCCTCCGCATAAGAAAGGTTTGGTTAGAGAGATACTGCTGGGAGGTAAATTTAATGAGATGGATTATAAGGACATCTTTGCAGTGAAGAAATATGAAATACATTGTTAACTGTAGAGAAATCCACAGGAAGTTTCAATATATAGGCTGTAGAGCCTATCTTATGTATTATTTCAAATGGTCTGACATAGCGAAGACTGAGCTTTCTAGCTACACTAAAATGATATATTCCTTTCATTGGGCTGACCTTGAGATACGCAAAATCTCCAATATTGAATTCCAGAGAATGATGATGGGCATCGTGATATTTACTTTGACAATCTTGAGCCGCTTTAATTCGCTGTTGGATCAATTGCCCTTTATTATTTGTTTCTTCTACTTAGTCTGAACCATATAGCTGTACACTACCTATTTTAGACCATGCTAATAGAGTACTACATTTTCTTCTGTATAAGACTTCATATGGAGCCATGCCAATACTCAATTGAAAACTATTATTATAAGCAAATTCTATTAAGGGAATATGATCTTCCAGAAACCTCCAAAATCCAGAATACATAGACGTAGAAGATCTTCTAAAATCTGATTAACTTTTCAGTTTGACCATCTATTTGTGGGTGAAAGGAGGTGCTCATGGCTAGGATAGTCCACAAGTCTTGATGCACAGCCTGCCAGAATTTCAAAGTGAATCTGCTATTACGATTAGATATGATTGACCTTGGAATCCCATGAAGCCTGACAAGTTTTTTGATGTACAGCTTTGCCAATTTCTTAACAGAATCAGTTTGACGCATAGGAATGAAATGTGCCAATTTGGTCAGTCGATCTACTAGAATCAGCACCAGACCTTGACTTGGGTAAACCCAATATAAAGTCCATGGAAATGTCGAACCATTTTCATTTGAGAATTGTTAGAGGATGGAGAAGTCCTTGAGGCCTTTGGTATTTTGCTTTAACTAGATTAAAAGCATGTAATTTTGCAATAAATTCTACTATGCTCTTCTACATTCCAGGCCACCAGAACGACTTCTTCAAATCTTAATATAATTTGGTACATCCGGATTGAACTTGGCACCCAGAATTGTGGCTTTCAATTAATATTTCTTGATGTATGGATTTGGGAATCCATAACCAATCACCTTGATATATTACATTTCCTTGCAAGAGTAGATCGAAATGGTTACCACTTTCAATCTTCATTTTGAACTTCAGATAGTCTTCATTTTGGTTTGTGAGATGGAGATATCGCGATGAAAAGTGGGTTCTGTAAAACTCATGGATATTAGCTCACTTATCATGGCACCATGGATGGGCCTGATATCAAGCTTACGGAATTTTCTGCTAAGGAACTGGAAGTTATAATAGTGGATAGTGTAGCATGGCGGCTGAGTGCTTCGACTACTGCATTTGCTTTGCCGGGGTGATATTGGATACTTAAATCGTAATCACTGATTAACTCAAGCCATCTTTATTGATGACAGTAGAGTTCGCTCTGAGTAAAAATATACTTCAGACTCTGATGATCTGTGAAAATGGAGCATTGGACACCATAAAGATAATGATGCTAAATCTTCAGGGCAAGAACTACAACAGCTAGTTCTAGATCATGGACAAGATAATTCTTTTCGTGCGATTTTAGTTGATGAGATGCACAAGCAATGACCTTTCCATCCTGCATCAGTACACATCCTAAACCTATTCCAAAAGCATTGGTATGGACTTGGTAATTGAAACTTTCCTTAGGTAAGGCAAGTACTGGGGCATATGAGAGGGCATCATTTAGAGACTGAAATGCAGTTTCACATTCAGGACTTCAAATAAATGATACTTCATTCTGAGTCAACTTTGTTAGTGGAGACGCTATCAATGAAAAGTCTTTATCAAATTTTTTGTAGTAGCCTACAAGTCCGAGAAAGCATTTGATATCAGTCACAGACTTTGGTTGTGACCAATCTTGAATGATGCTAAACTTATTCTAATCTACTCTGATTCCTTGAGCATCTATGACAGGACCCAGAAAAGAGACCAAGTCAAGCCAGAATTTGCACTTGGAATACTTGGCAAAGAGTTTGTGGTTTTAAAGTTCTTCTAGCACCATTAATAAGTGTTTCTTATGATCTGCTTTACTTTTTGAATAGATCAAAATATCGTCGATAAAGACGATGATGAATTTATCCAAATAGACCTTCAGCACACACTTCATTAAGTCCATAAATATGGATGGTGCATTTCTTAAACCAAAAGACGTTACCAGAAACTCATAGTGTCCATATCGAGTTTTGAAGGCTGTCTTTTATATATCCAAATCTTTAACTCTCAATTGATGATTGCTTGATTGCAGGTTGATCTTGGAAAACACTTTAGCTTCAAATAGTTAATCGAAGATCATCAATTCGTGGCAATAGATATTTGTTTTTAATGATTACCTGGTTTAACTCATGGTAATCGATACACATGTGCATCGATCCATCTTTCTTTTTCACGAACAATACTGGCACTCCCCAAAGAGATGAACTTGGTCTAATGAGACCTTTCTTGAGCAACTCTTGAAGCTGCTTGTTCAATTCTTGAAGCTCCTTAGGTTCCATATGATAAGGAACCTTTGATAGAGGCTGCATTCCTGGAATTAGTTCTATCATAAATTCCACCTCATGAATAGGAGAAAGACTAGGTAGGTCTTTAGGGAACACATCAAAGAATTCACATATTGTACAATTTTCTGAGATTAGAAAATTTTCCTTCTTTTCTCTTACCATCGTTATTAAATATGCATTGCATCTTTATCTTACTAGCTTCTCAACCTTCATTACGTTGATTGATGAAGCTTGAGTACTAAATTTACCCAAAAATGTTCTTGATTGATTTCTGCTGCTAAGGGAAATTTTTTCTTCTGCCAGTATATAAAAGCACCATGTCTACTTAGCCAGATCATACCCAGAATTATATTAAAGTTGGAAATTGGCAGCATTATTAACTTAGCTTCAAACTTCTGCTTACCAATTGGAGTCTCTATGTTATAGAATTGATGAGATTGCATACGAGCTTCAGAAGGTAGCCTGATACTTAACGAGTTAGCTAATTGATATGACGATATTCCAAGGGATTTAACCCAATTCTCAGTTACAAAAGAATGGCTTGCTCTAGTATCAAAAAGACTATTACAGGGCTTATCACTTATCATTAAAGTTCCTATGATTACAACAATAATAAGATATCACGATTTGAAACATTTAGAAAAGCTGAAATGATAACGAATGAAATTAAAATAAATTTAATACATATCTAAGACAACGTGATTATCCTTAGGTGCTGAAGCAGGAGCTAGCATATATACTCAAGCAGAAGCTGTTGGCTGCTTGTTTTGAGGTCATTGGCCTTGATGATTATAGGCCAACCTGTGAGCAGGAACTGCTACTTTAGGGTTTACAGATAGAGTATAAGCTGGCATTACAACCAACGTAGGAGCTCGACTATTCAGTGGTTGAGGATGAAATGTTTGATCATGCCGTGAATGTGTGATCGACACTCCATCGATAGTGACTTTGGAATTGCAGTGATAGAAATGATGGCCCTGTCGGCAACAAGTGCAGCACACGTTACCCTTGTGGTACATTTCCCATATGGGTGACGATGTTTGCATTCAATGTGTTCTATCGGGGTTGGCTCAGCATCCATGTTATACACTTTGGCCACCTTCCTATGACCAAAGTTCTCTCTCCTGGGTTGCACAACTAGCCTTCCATTTTTTATCCATCTGCCCTTGGAAACCTTCTTGTAGGTGGGCAATTTCTACCAGTTTGGGGAAATTCCTAATCTGCTGAGAGATTAGGTGAGCTTTTATAAAATCTTTCAGTCCCTTTAGGAATCAGTGGCAAAAAAGCTTCAGCCTTCACCAATTATGGGGTGAAACACGATAGACAATGGAACTCAAGCTTATAGTCCACAACTGATCATCCACCTTGCATTAGATGGAGCAGCTCATCTTCTAATACTGCCTGAGCAGATACTAGAATGAAGGTTTCCCTGAAAGCTTTAATGAATTGGTCCCATGAGATGTCCTCTATATTTTAGTTAGCAAATCTGGTGTTACACTTGTTCTCCCACCAGTACTCGGCCCCATCTTGGAATAAGTGGGTAGCCAGACGAATTGCTTCAGAGTTTGGGCATTTAATACTTGCCAGGTACTTTTCAGTCGACTATAGGCAACTATTTGTGTCCACGATGAATTGCTTCACCAAATTCGTTGAACGTGGGTGCCTAAAGATGCAGATAGCTATGGAGAATTCCATCTCCTGTGAAGTATGGTGCAGAGGTAGCTCCCATATAGGGAAAAGGCTTCTGGCAAGAGTTTAGTATTAGAGCACAAGTTTCTTGCACTTGTTGGGCATTACTCTTTATGAATACCTTCATCAGACTAGCAAGAGAGTTTAATTCATCCAATCTGCTAGAGGACGAGACCATATTCTTAACAGGTGTAGGAGCTAAGGGAGATCCAAGATTCATGACTACAATACCCAGAAGCATGAATTCAATAAGAAATAAAATTCCACTATTTATGTCAATTAATTTTTCAAATAAGAAGTTACATCGATCAACAAAAGGATAGCTAACATAGAAAGAAGATACAAGAGATGACCTAAGGACATCCGCTATGATACTCTGCCCTAAAAGCAACACAAAAATAATCATATAAGACTACTCGATGCTTCCTCGAGAGCCTTCTGTAAGTCTAACACCACCATCTGTCAGCTGAGACTCCAAGTAGAGTTTCTAGAAGCTGAAGGCAATAATCATCTGGACATGTAGTATCTCTGAAAGAAGTAGTCACTTGATCCAACCATTCCGTTGTAAGGGAATTTTATGCCAACACCATTAATGCGGTAGGGAATAAAATTGTTTTACTTGCAAAGGGAGGTAGAGGAATTTTCCTATCTCCAACTCTTAGGCTCCCAATACAACCTAGCTATGTAGCAAGCGAGATCATCCACGCTGATGCGGGATGGAGAGAAAACTTGGCAAACATTCCTTGAGCACTCCTAACGGAGTCGAGCAATGCCTGGAATGTATTCGTCTCCAGCTTCATCATGCCTTCCAGTCATCCTAGTGAGGTGACTTGGTCACGGGTGCTGCTCCTATGTGCATTGCAATGTCCTGGAGATATTTATATCTCCAGCATCATTATGGAGTAGCTCTGAAATGCCCTGACTAGGACCTACGTTGCTCTTGCTTTTGGGTCATTAATCTCAGGACTATGCAAGGATCAAGGGGTGAAGATCCTACCATATGATGCTATGATTCCCCCTGGGCTCCTTTAGAACGCACAAAATTGAGTGCCCGAACCCACGAGGGGGTGCCAGCCAAGAAGTGGATGGGGGGGAAGGAGAAGCTTCAACCTCTGCTGGCCAAACTACTACAGAGAAAATGATGATGCGTATGTATGTGCATCAAAGGGACTTGGGGGTGGCCATGGCGTAGGACATGAGCTTTATCAAAGGAGAAGTCGCGCAACAGCAGGAATTCCAAATGGAATATTATGATGCTCTTGGAAAAATGTTTCAAGACTGGAGCCTGCGTGGAGGACCGGATGGATCTAGGCTACCATGGACCCTTGTCAGTGACCCCATCTCGGACAATGACTGGCTAGCGGACTACACATATCAAGACATTAATGAAGAGGAATGAGAAGACCAAGGGCAGAATGATTAATAAGTTGTTTTTATTTTCTTTTTTTTATGTTTTTTGTTGTTGTTTTGTTTTTTCTATTTTAGTCATTTAGTTTTTAATTTTTATTTTCTGTTATTCTATCATATTTGTCTTATTTTTAAATAAATAAAGTTTGGATCTTTGGAACACTCATCATTGCTATGATTGTGTTAACAAGTTAAATTTTCTGAACATTATTATTTCATGGATTCAATAATAAATTCAAATGTGTAATATTAAGGAAACTAGTATGCTTGAAATCAAGGAGATAAATCAACATTTCAATCCTATACCTTCTAATAAAGTAAAGGGCTCTAGTGAGATTCAATTTCTAACAAATTAAAATGAATATGTGCTTAGGTTTAAGTGTGGGGGTGGGGGGGTGGGGAAACCTAAGGAATTAAAACCAAGAAATGGCAAGGTGTGAGTGAACAATTGAGTGTACTAGGCTCCTGTAGGACTTAATGACCACAAGAAACTAATTCAGAGATGAAGGAAAAAGTATCTCCTTTGAGCTGAATTTTCATAAAAAAAAAAAAGAAGAGAATATTAGGGATGATGAAAAATATCTCTCCCAAGGTGCAAAATTGAGATATTAGGATGAAGAAAAGTGTCTCTCATAAAAATATAAATGTTCCTTATAATTCATTAGAAGGAGCACACATGGCACAACACTCTTGTTACTCACCAAATGCCTAGCTAAGGTTTGAAAGTCCTGAGGTAATTACCCCCCCCCCCCCCCCCCTTAATGAAGATATAAGCATGAACATTTGAGATTGGAACTAGATTATAACTAGAACTTGGAGCTTGATTGAGGAGGGTAGTAGAGGTTGGAATTATGAAATCACCTTAACCTAAAGTAATATTTAGTGACTAAAACATTTCAAATTGATATCCCACATTGAATCAACAAACTAAAATTTAGAAACTCATTTGTGAGCTTACTCAAGGATGAGCAAGAATTTAAGTGTGGGGTGTGATATATCCAAAATTTATAGCAAAATAAAGTGGTAATAACATTTAAAATATCATACAAAGTAGCATACTTTGTGTGGAATTTGTGTATTTTCAGGAAAAATGGAGAAAAGGGCAAGTCAGAGCTAAATTGGAGAAATCTGGATGGAATCGCTGTAGTGTGCCATAGCGCGCTATAGTGGGCCACTGAGGACAAGTGCACTAAACAAAGACCTGGAACCCAATCTATTAAACTGGAAGCAAATCGTTGCATCGCGCCATAGCGTGTCACAACGGGCTGTGGTGACATTTCAGATTTTTAATATAAACTTTATATGAAGTAATTGAACAGTGCAAGATCTGTGATTTTGAGCTTTTGATCGCTGTAGCGCACTTCAAGCGCGCCACAACGCTCTCTGACGGCATTTCAGATTATTCATGAAAATATTATATTAATTAATTGAAAAGTGACAGTTCTGCATTTTTGAAACTGAACTGCCATAGCGTGCCATAGTGATAAATCGAATTAATTTGACCTGCTACAGCGCGTTGCAGCGGAATTGTGTTTGGATTGAAGGTGCCACAACGTGCTACAGTGGATCTTCAGCAGAATAATCCATATGGAGATAAATTCAATAGAATTAAATGCAATCGCTACAGTGCGTCACAGCGCCCGATACAGAAAAAGCTCAAGAAATTGCATTTAATATAGCATAGGGAAGGCCACAATTTAAGACCTTTGGCCATCCACAGATTCTTGAAACCTGAAGTAACATTAAATTTGATGAATCCCAAGTAAACAATAAAATAAAATTTGAATTGCTTGCATTGAATCAAGGAAGATGAAAGATCACATGCGATTAATGCATGGGGGCTAAAAACTCTTCTATTTAAGGGGCAATTTCAGACCAAGTAAGGGTTCCAAATTTCTATATTTTAGCATATAAAAGGGACGCTACTGTGAGAAAAAAAGGAAAAGACTCTCCAAGGAGAAAGTGAAGAGAACTCTAAAGGATTAAGAAGAAAAGGTTGTAGAAGATCTGAAGATAAGGAAAGGGAAGAAAAGGAGGAATACCAAGAGAACCTTAGAAAACCTCTGGGCTATTTCCTATTACCCCTTCTAAACTCTGTCTTATTTTCATAGTTGTGAACTGATGTCAAGGTTCATTTTATTTTGCCTATTCTTTTGTATTAATTCTGAAACAGAAGGCTAAACCCTCCTTGGAGAGGGTTGGGCTGTAGTTGTGGGACAATGTAAGGGTCTATGGTGTTGTACATTATTTTGAAATGAATAAAAACCATTTGCTGAATTATTTCTTATCCTTATTTAATGAAAATGCCTAGATGTATCTTATAAAAATCTTTATTAAAACAAATTAGAAATGAATTATCATTAAAAAGGACTTATGCTCCAAAGCTCATCAATTAGATTAGAGCAAGGAATGAGCGCAAATTAGAGCTGAGAACTATATGACAAGTTCTCAAGCTCGTTAGCACCATTCCTTAAAGCTCATCTGAGAGATTGATGCTTGTGAGCTAAGTCCCCATCAATCTTGCTTTGTGGCTCAACAAGGTAGAAGGAATGAGAGAATATTTGACACCCATTGGATGACGTGTCATAGTTCAATGAGTCCAATACATTCTCTCACTTAGCTAACCTGCGTGTGTATGCGCATGATGCAGATTGATAGAAATCATGCTTGTGAGATCAATTAACTAAAAGTAGCATTTTGGTGACCTAAACATAGGAAATCAGAATTAAAGTAAATAAAGATCTCATAAGGGTCTATATGTTGAGGTAGAACCCTAAGGGTGTTACCTTGTTGCACTAGACTTGAACTTGTTGAATTTGAGGATTTCTCTAGTTTAGGCGATGTTCAATCGATTGTTTAGGCATAGAAAAATACTTTATGAGTTTCAGTGACTAAATGATAGCACCAAGCCCTTATGAGTTCCATAACCAATCCCCAACTCTCTCCTCTTGAACAAATAGTATCTTACCTTAAGTGAATTGTATTGTTAATTTAGGAACCAACAAAAACCCAAAAATTAATTATTCTAAATATTAGTGAAAGAAGATAAAACCTAGTATTAAAACCCCCGTTCCCTACGAACAATATAAATTCCTAGAACTTATCATTTCACTTATTTCTTCGGACACGTACACTTGCGTGTGAGCACAAATTTGTAGTCTGTTAGTGAGCACATGGCGGAAGCAATTTTGAGCTCGAGAACTGGGGCTACAGTGATGGTTACCATGCAAAAGATGAAATTGTCCATGCACAAACAAAATAGAGCACATCACAATCACATGCATAAACCAACATGCATCCAAACACAAGGATGTTTACGTGGAAACAATGACAGGAAAATGTACGTAGCCACACCACCCAAAAAGTTTTCACTATGAATCAAGAATATTACAGAGTTACATAGAGCTTAATTTTCATAAGAACAAGAAAGATCTATTTCTTACTCAGCCTCCCGAATGAGTTTTTCTCCTACAAGGAACACCAGCTCTCACTTTAGGTTGAAAGATAAAAGTAGCAGCCACCACCTAAATAAGGTTCTCTCCAACATGCACAAGTATTTTGAAACATTTCCATAATGTTTTCTTATATATTCAGACGCTAATTGGACCCAAAATGATCTAAAATACTTACAAAATACTTATGGAAACACCTAAAACTAGAGCTGAAACTCATCTAGCACTACGGTGCACCGTAGCACTCCAGTTTTTGGTGGATAGTGCTAGGGCCCACTGTAGAGCCCAAGTCTCTAGCTGATTGGGCACCATAGTGCACTACGGCACAATGGTGGGCAACAGTGCCCCTATTTCTAGCTAGTCTGACACTAGGTGTGTTGTAGCATTGAAGTCTTTGGCAAGCTGGGTGCCATGGTGTGCTACAATGCACCATGGTGCAGTATAGCATGCTACGGTGCCTCAGGTTTTGGCTAGTTAGATGCCAGGGTGCACCGTAGAACCCAAGTTTAATATTGTTGGGTGCCATGGAGAGCTACCGCGCGCCATAATAGCTACGGTGCGTTGCAACACCTTAACTTTTCCAACTTGTCTTGTATCATCTCAAAACCTTTTGGAAGCCCATCAAATATCCATTAGCACTTTGTGATGACCTGAATGGTCTCCACATTCCAACAACCTCTCACTTGGAGATCTTATGGGGTCATCCCTTCTTCAACCTTAAGCCTTCATTGTCTTCTTCCATCTTTGTCAAGAATATGGTGGCTCACCCCCACTCTCTCATCACGTACCAAGGCCAATTGAAGTAAGATTTAGATTCAATTTCTCCACTATTAGTGTTTTTGTAAACATGTCAATAAGATTCTTTGAAGTGTGGATCTTCTCTAATCCTAGCTGACCTCCTTCTAATAGTGTCCTAATGAAATGATATCAAAGCTGTATATGCTTTGTCTTGACATGAAATGAAGCCTTTCTTACTAGGTAAATAGTGCTCATATTATCATTGTAGAGCCTTACATTCTCTTGCTCCTTGCCCAATTCTGTCAAAAAATACTTCAACCAAATCATCTTCTTACTCGACTTAGTGATCGCGACATACTCAGCCTCCATGGTGGATAGTGCAACAATATTCTGTAGCCAAGAGATCCAACTCACTGTTACACTTCCCAATATGAACACATATCCTATAATGCTCCTCCTGCTATCATCATCACCTGCAAGGTCAAAATCTACAAAGCACTGTAGAGTAATTTTAGACTTACCAAAGCAAATTGCTTTGTCCACTGTACCTTTCAGATACCTCAAAATCCACTTCATCGTAACCCAGTGGTGCTTTTTTGGATTTTCCATGAATCTGTTAACTACTCCCACTACATGTGCAATGTTTAGTATTATGCAGATCATTGTGTACATCAAGCTCCTAATTGTTGAAGCATAAGAAACCTTCTGCATTTGTTCCATTTCTTCTTCAGTTATAGATATCTGATCTTTTGATAAACTAAAGAGACTTGTTAGAGAAGTGCACACTAATTTTTTTTCACTCATGTTGAATCTTTTCAGCACCTTTTCAACATACTTCTTTTAAGACAACTTTAGATTTCTTGCACTTCTATCCCTATTAATTCTCATCCTAAGAATCTACTTGGCTAGCCCCAAGTCTTTCATGTCAAACTCCCTTGACATATGCTCTATATTTATCTCCTCCATATTTGATCTTGCGATATACATATCATCCACATATAGCAAAAGAATGATATATAAGGACTTACACTATTTTGCTTAGCAATAATGATCTACCTAGCACCTCTTATACCTAGTTTCTGACATAAACCTGATAAATCTCTTGTACCATTGCTTAGGCACCTATTTTAAGCCATAAATATTCTTCTTGAGCTATCACATGAGTTTTTTTTCTCTCTTATTTTGAGCCTTGTACCCCTCTAGTTATTGCTTGTATAACTCCTCTTCTAGCTCTCCATGAAGAAATGCAGTCTTTACATCCATTTGCTCCAAGTGTAATAATATTTAGCACTACCCTGATGGTAGTCATCTTTATAGCTAGAGCAAAGAGCTCACTATAATAAACTCTATGCAGCTGCAGAAAGCCATTTTCTACAAGCCTTGTATTGTAGCATTTATTCCCATCAGATTCTTCCTTCAATCAGTAAACCCACTTATTATGAAGTGCCTTCTTTCTAGCTGGTAGTATTGCCAACTCCCATGTCCCATTTGATAAGAGTGATTCCATTTCATTATTCATGGCAGCCTCCCACTTGATTGAATCGTCTATTTAAAGCACCTCTTCAAAGATTTCTAGTTCACCACCATCTATTCGCAACAGATAAAATAAGGAAGGAGAGTACCTTTGTGGCGGTCTAGTGACTCTTATGGATCCTCTCAAAATGGGTGTATGTGGTTCAATTTTCTTAACACCCTCTTATGGCTCAATGCTATCATCAACTTTTATGTGCTGGAGTTTACTATCTGAAGCAACCTTAGAATCAGTTCTGACTCCAAAATAATCCTTGTACATCTCACTTTCATTGAAAGTGATATCTCTACTTCTGATATAACCTTTTCATTCTAATTGTCCCATAATCTATAGCCAAACTCTCCCGTGCCATATCCAATAAATGTGCACACGATTGAGTTTTCATCAAGATTGCTTCTAGATTCTGCATTAATATACACATAGGATGAACATCCAATCATCTTGAGGTGGTTCAGTTTTACCTTCTTTCCATTCCAGGCCTCCTCGAAAGTCCCTTAATTTAATAGTACGGAAGGTCCCCAATTTATCAAGTACATCACTATGTCAACAACCCTTACCCAGAACTACTTTGGGAAACCTGCAAGCAACCTTATGATTCTGGCTCTTTCTATGATCATCCTATCCATCCATTCTGCAACACAATTTTGCTATGATTATCTTGGAACTATAAATTCCCTCTTGATTCCTCTCAAGGCACAAAACTTCTTGAACTCTTTATCACAGTATTCGCTTCCATTGTCGGATCTTAAAAACTTAAGCTTTAACCTTGTCCCATTCCTAACCAAAGCAAACAACTTCCCCAAACACATCAAACATATCAGATTTATGTTTAAGAAAATAAACCCATACCTTCCTTATTTGTTCATCAATAAATCTGATGAAGTACATAGCTCCACCTATGGAAGAAGTTGGAGCTGGCCCCCATAGATGTGTATTCACCAACTCAAGTTTCCTAGCTTTCAGCTCTCTTCCAACATTAGAGAATGTGACCTTTTCTATTTGCCCAATACATAATCATCATAGAAATTTAAGTCCACTGACTTCAGCCCATGAGTTTCCTCTTGACTGTAATAATTTCAAACTCCTTTCTCTCTTATGGACAAGCCTTCTGTTCCATAGACCCACGTCTATCTATTCTATAGCTACAATGGAATAAAAACTTTATTAATCAGGGAAAGTGTGCTATGTTGCCCCATGTAATAATGAGTGTACTCTTGGTGACTTTCCATGAGTCCACTATTAAAATTATTATGTAGCCCTCCATGGCTAGCTGGCTAACTGAAATAAGGTTCATCCTTAGGCATGGAAAGTGTCTAACTTCTCTTAGCTTCCAAATTGCACCGCTTGGTAGTTGCACATCCACATCACCTTTGCATATGATATCACATGCTTTGTCATCTTTTGGATACACCTTCCCCAAGTCACCCTTGGTGTAGTTCTTAAAGGCACCCCTCATAGGAGTTGCATGGAAGAATATGCTAGTCCACCACCTAGGACTCCATGTTGACAACTGATATGATTAATGTATCCTGATCTACTTTTACTGAAACATTCACTATGGATCACATATCCTTTCACCCACTGCTTCAAGATAGGGCAGTCCTTCTTGAAGTGACTTACCTTTCCAAATTTTTAGCAATTAGTCTTTGATTTTTTGAGTCTTAATTTTCCTCATCTTGATATAGACCTATTTTTTTTATGTCTTCGACCTACACCTCTTCCTCAGCTTTCAGCATTTAACACTGAAGTAGATGCCTCCCCATGGGATCTTTTTTGCACATCTTTATTCAGCACTATCCCGACAATGTCATCTAATTTCAATGATCAATTCTTGATGAATTGATGATGGCCATAGCCAGCCAATCCCAGTCGTACAACAATGAAGAGAGGAATAAAATAACTCAAACTTTTTCATCAAGATTGATGCCCTCCAAACTCAACTGACATGTTATAATGTTGAACCCATTCAGTTGTTCAATGACTGATAAGCCATCCATCATCTTCATGTTAAATAACATTTTCATTAGAAAAACTTTGTTAGAAGCTTAAGGCTTCTCATACATCCTTGTCAGAGCATCCATAAATCTATGGTAGTTTTCTCATTAATAATATTAAATGCAACCAAAGAAGACAATGAAAGATGAATCAAACCCAACAAAATTCTATCAGGAACCTCCTAATCTTCATCTGACATAGTGGTCGGTTTCCTACCGGCTACTCTAAGTGATAAATACAACTTCTTCTACTAGAGAAATTCTTCCATTTTCATTTTCCAAGAGAAAAAAATAGTGTCGTTGAACTTATCTACTTTGTGTCTTATTTTGTCGGCCATTGCTCCCACTCAAACTCTAAACCCTAGAATAACAATGATAGCTCTAGTATCAATTATTGTGAGCATGCAGCAGAAGCGATTTTGAGCTCGATGATCAGGGTTACGTTGATGGTTACAAAGGAATAGACGAACAGATCCAAGCATAAACAAAATAAAACACAGCTTAAGCACATGCATAAAACCACAAGCATCCAAACACAGGGATTTTTAAGTGGAAAACCCAATGATGAGAAAAAACCACGGAGCCATACCACATAAAACTTTTACACTATGATTAAGAAAATTTAGAGTTAGAGAAAGCTTCACCTTTACAAGAATAATAAAAAAACTACTCTGCCTTTCGATCAATTTCTTCTTATGCAGGGAACACTAGTTCTCACTCTAGCATAAAGGAGAGGAGTAGTAGCCACTACCTGATTAGGGTTCTCTCTTACATGCAAAATTGCATTGAAACATCTCCATAATATTCCCTTGTGTACCAGCTCGTCATAGTTCAAAATAACCCATAGAATACTTTGGGCAGCACAAATAGTCCAAAATAACCCATAAAATACTTAAGGAAGCACCTAAAACCAAAGCCGAAACCTGTTTGGTGCTAAAACGCAATGTCGCACCCCCATTTTTGGTGGTTGACATCAAGGCATGCTAAAGTGCCCATGTATCTAGCTACCTAGGTGCCATGGTGTGCTACAACACATCACCACATGCTACAGTTCCAAGTCTATGGCTGGTCTGGCTCCAGGGCGCACTGTAGCACCCAAGTCTCAGGCTGGCTGGGCTCCATGTCGCACTACAGTGCGCCATATTACAAAATGGTGTGCCACTTAGCGCTATGGAACCTCAGTCTCTAGATGGTCTAGCACCAGGGCGTGCTATAGAACCCAAGTCTTTGGTTACTGGGAACCATGGTAGGCTATGTTCCACTGCAGCACCTGGACTTCCACAACTTTTCCCGTATCAGCTCGGAACCTTTTTGAATCCCACCAGAGTTCTGTTAGTACCTCCATGATGATCTTAATGGTCTCCACATCCCAACATTATTTTCTATTATTTAAATGAAGGAATTTTTTTGATTGATTAGAGTAAATCCCAATTCTGCTTATTTGACTGTCCCAATAAAGATAATTATTGCATCAAGTAGTGTATCTAAGGAAATTAACACACTCCTAAACACAATGAGATCATTAGTCAACAGTCAAGTTTGTCAATCAGTTATGATGGAGAGGTTGGTGGCAACTTAAATCAATAAGACTCAAGCAGTAGCCCTTATGGCTCAATCTCAACATGTTCCTCCTCCTCATAATCATCACCATTCTATAGATGGCAATTTGCATAGTTTCATGAGGTTAAAAACTCCTTATTTCAGTGGTAACCTATTTATTATTGGTATGGTTAGTTGGTTGAAGTTAGTAATATGTTAAAGTGCTTAAATTCAGATATAATTCATCTTATGACACATCTATTTTAGGAAGAAGCCAAATTCTAGTGGGATAATAAGAGAAACTCCCTCTTTGCTAATTATGACATCAAAGATTTCCCCTAGGACTCTTTTGTGGAAGCATTCAAGGCAGATTTAATTCACTTATCAAAGCATAGTATTCTTAAGGACACTTTGCTGAGGATGAAGCAAGGTGGTTGATTAGTATTTGAGTATGAAAGGAAGTTCAGGCAGTTAACTCTCTTTGCTCTATATCTAGTGAGGATAGAGGTAGCACATTGTCATAGATTTCAAAGTAATATGTTATATTCCATCAATGATCACATCCTGCATCTTTGCCTTACTGATTTCACACAATTAGTAGAAATCGAAAGGGTAATCTAGCACCACCAATCTTAGAATGATATGAAGAGGAAGTTCCACATTACTCTTTACCGTCACGATGCTTTTAAGAAGCAGAGGCTGCAGATTCTCAAGGTCTATCAAATAGAAATAACAAGAACTTCTTTTGAGTAGATTTGTGGATGCACTAAACCTCACCCTTATGGAAAGTACTACCACTTTGGTCAATGTTGCAACACTTACAGAAAGAAATGCCAAATGTTTTCTCAAAATAATTATCCTGAAATAGTGGATGGAGTGTGTATCAATCACTCCCACCGTAAGTATGTCTTTCAAGCTTGTCCTGTGAACCATAGTGATCCAAGGTTGGCAATCATGCCACCTTCACAAATTGAAGCTCATGTTCATAATAAAGAGCAGTCTACTGCACCTTGTGTGAAAATTCAAAATCCTCCAAGGAAGTATGTTTATAACAACGAATTTGCTAGTCCTGCTTGTGTGCACACCCAGACTCCAATCAAAGTAGCTGAAGATAATAACATTATTTCAGATACTTGTTCCTAAGAATATATTTTTCCATCAGCCAATTTTTTTTCTACAAGCATTCAATTATGCAAATAGTTAACTTGTCCAAGCCTTTAACATATGAACCATGGGTATAAATGATAAGCTCTATACGATATTGTTCAATACCAAGGCAAGCCATTTTTTTATTTCAGATTGATTTACTAAGTCCCTCAATTTTTCTTTCTACAAACTAGTAAAGGTTTTAAGTGTTAAACTTTCTTCTAGAGTTCAACTAAGTGTTGCTAAATCTATGACATTAAAATTCCATTAAAGAACCAAGCATTTGAAACTAAGCTGATCGTTCTATCAAAAGAAAATTTTGATATTTTCTTATGTATGAATTGGCAGAATAGACATAATGAAACCATAAATTGCTAGAAGAAGAAATTCATATTGCATTCACATAGTGCTCTTGAAACCTTTGAGGAATGTTTAGTACTCAAGCCACATTAATAAATGTAATTAAAGCTGAAAAATTAATTAATAAAGGTTGTGTTGCTTACCTCATCACTATGATGGGTAGCACAAAAAAGATATCCCTAGATTTGATAATAAATTCGTTAAGGAATATGTAGATGTATTTCCATATGGATCTGCCTAGTTTAATGCCCATCAGTGAGGTAGATTTATCAATCGAGTTAATTCTTAGAATGCAACCCATTTCTAAGGCTCCATATAAAATAGTGCCCAAGGAACTGCAGAAGTTAAATGAGAAATTGTAGTAACTTTTGAGTAAGGGTTTCATTAGGCTTAGTGTGACTCCTTGGGGAGATCCTTTTTTGCTTGAAAAAAAGAAAGATGGTTCAATTCATATGTGCATAGATTACCTTAAACTAATTAAGGTTACCATTAAGAATATGTATCTTCTTCCAAGAATTGATGATCTATTCGATCAATTTTCTGGAGCTAAGAGTTAAGAATGCATATGTTGAGAAAAAACATCCAGTACTCAATATGATCATTTTGAATTCTTAGTGATGTCATTTAGACTCACTAATGTACTATCAACCTTTATGAATTTGATGAAGTGTATATTAAAACATTTCTAGATAAGTTTGTTACTGTCTTTATTGATGACACCCTTATTTATTCTAAAAGCCATTTAGAGAATGAAAATCATCTTTGAGCAATTCTAGAAACTCTATGAACTCATAAGCTCTATGCAAAGTACTCAAAATGTGAATTATAGCTAAACTCTATCACATTCTTGGGCCATGTCACGGATGCCTAAGGAATCATAGTGGATTAGAAGAAGGTTAGCACTATCTAAGAATGGGTACAACTTAAGTCAGTGTTAAATATCACTAGGTTCTTAGGATTAGCTGATTACTATAGAATAATTGTCAAAGGATTTTCTAATATTGATTCACCATTGACAATGCTGACTCATTGTAGCGCCCCGCCTCGTCACCACGCGCAATAAATAAGTATAATCAGATTGGCGGTGGAGTGGTGCGCCACACGGGAAGGCAAACCCGTCTTCCTGATTAGAGGCAGAAACTGAACCACACTGAAGGCTATTAACTTGAACCCAAGAGTAGGATCGAGAGTCAATACTTAAGATAAGAGTAGAATACTTATCTTAAGTATTAGAGTAATACGTATATTGGATATAAACAGTTAAACAGAAATCCAATACACGTCATCAATATATCAACATTTCTAGTATACTGATCACATCACAATACTAAGTATAATAGTAGAATAACAGAGTGCGGAAGCTAAAGCAAAACATCCAGAATACATTCATCACATAGTAGTAGTAAACATTCGTCTCAAAAAAGAAAAGTAAAATACATCCCGAGTTATTACAAACTGATTCAAAATGATGCAAAAGTAAAGTTCATATAAAGCACTAAAAGCAAAAATGGTAAAGTAGAAAGGTGGAAGGCAGATCCACTAAGGCTCCACGTACTCCTCCTGGATCTCCTACAAGTCTTCCTGCCTTGACTCAACAAGCTGTTCAGGATCTAGCAAATTGCCAGATCCCAAAAGTACCCATGTTAGATAAGAAGTCTAGCACATCGCAACTAAACTAAGCAGTACTAAAATAAACACAAGTAGACAGTAAAGCGAAGAAAATTGTAGAAAGAGCAGTAAAGGCACTGAATCACTTGAAAATGTAAAGACTAAACAAGGTAAAAATGAACTGAAAGCTGAATGCTGAAAGTAAGCGAAAACATAAAATGCTCAGATACCAATGTAAAAATGTCCAATGTTATACTATATGTCACTAGGATAATGCATCCAAATATGCCACAATATGGTATGCCACAAGTATGTAACAGAACTATCACTGAAAGGCTATGAGTCATATGATCCAATGTGTATATACATCCAATTGGGAATACAGTTTACTATGTTGCCAATGCATCCTAAAATTCCCAGTCAATGTATGCAACATTCCGTAACCCATAAATCATCACTGATACTCATACATCACCACTGAAATCAATCATCATACTCATGCTCATACTCATGTTCATGCTTCTATACTACATGAGTCAAAATCCAGAAATCTATAAATACCTTAAATTCGATAATGAATTTAGAGTCTCCATTATGCAGAATCCTGCTAAAAGGATTTTGACTACCAAAGTCTAGTACGTTGATTGGTTAAAGTTGGTATTTTAGTTATAAATTATCAGATGGGGAGGTGATATACACATATATAGTGTGTTTCCAAGAAGGGTAGTTCTTAACTCTTAGTTTGATAAAGCCACCCTAACGAAGCGATCTTCGATAGGAAGCATTACCCGATGGCAATTTTTATCTCATGCTAAGCTATTAATATACCCAATCACAAGCACACTTAGTGTTCTAAAGAGGGTGACTAGGATCACATAGGTTGTTTGAAGCACACTTATGGAAGCGATCTTCAATAGAAGGCATCACCAGATGGTAATTTTTATTCAAACAAGCTAATGATCTAGATTCCCTAATCATAACACTCTTAGGATTGAATGATTTAGCCTAAGAGAGACTATATCCGACTAAACTTATAGGATATAACATAGATATAATCTATACTAAGCTGAATCAACAAATACTGAATACTACTGGAGTGACCCAGTACTATGCATATACCCTACTATACCATCTAATAATCTGGACTTAACAGTTCTATTTAATCAACAAGGATTTATCAAAGCTATTGATCCTTATTCTAAAATAGGTGAGTCCTACCCAGGCCTCCAAAGATATGGTCAATAGATCACTCAAAATTGAGTCTATTGAAAGAAAAAAGAATCACTCTAAGTGTCTTAGGTGATTTCTACCACAAGGTGTTAAGATCAACTTCTAAGGTAAAAAAGATCATCTAAGATTCTACCTCAACAAATTTCAAAGATTCTTCCTACCTCAATGTATCACTAATTAAGGTCTTTAAAATATTTTAGAAACAATTCTTTAATAAGATCCTTAAGATCTCACCCTTCTAATACTTAAGCTAACACTTAAATGTTTGATTATTAATTTGAATAAAAGTGTCAGATTAGATGATTAAAATCATCTAATTACCTCCTATTCTATAATCATGGGAACAAATCAAGGTTATTATTAGAGATAGCTCACTTGTTTAATCAATATGATTTTATTATTGTTCATATGCTAATGATCTTATATAAGAGGAAATCAAAGATCCAAAGCTTAGATTCAGATTAATCAATCATATAGATTCATTATTAACTTTAACATGACTAATTCAATGGCTTAAGATTAATACCAAATCAGGTGCATTATTGGAATAATGTCAATTTCATTATCTTATAATCAAGCCATTTAATTAAGGTTTAAGAGTTTGGATCTTAATCAAATAGATTATGGTTTAACCCCTACTCGTCTAATTAAGATCAAGTGTTTATTCATAAATCAAATATCAAATCAGTGGATTAAGGATGTATTATTGGTGGCAATCTTAGTCTTAGATCAAGTCTTAATAGCTTGATCAAAGTCTTAAGACTCCTTAAGTTAAATTAAGATATTTAAGTTCTCCAATTTAGGTTTGTTGAATTTATACATCATAAATTGACATGCATGGCTTAAATATATCTACCTTACTATTATGGAGCATATTAATAGAAAAATTCAGAAAAACAAAAAGTAATTAGTGCTAATCAAACCCTAAATCAATTCAAAAGTATTAGCACCTAATTACAAATCTAGCCATCAGAATTTCATACAACTTGGAACATAAGTTCTATTCAAACATACAAATAATTAGAGACTAAGTTTGCTAAGATCCAATGCTAGAAACTCTAATTTTCACTAACCATGGTTTTACAAGATTAGGGTATAAATTGAAATATAGAGATCAGAAAGATTAAATACTTAGCACATTCATTCTACTGATTATAAGGAAACTAATAGCACCCTAAACATGCAATTTGTATAATGCTAATCAACCCTAATTAAGATCTGCAATAATTAGGCTAAAATAAAAAATCCAACAATTAAAAGTTAAATATTATTTTATATTTAGATTCTTGATGATTTTTTGATTAATTTGATATATAATATTAAAGGGTTTAGATCAGTGGATTAAAAGTTATATCATTAATTTAAATTATATGTTTCTAATTAATCCACCCTATTTTTCTTAAGGAAAATAATTCCAAAATAGGTTTTATTTAATTTAAAATGAATTCTGTCTCGTTTACAAAATGCATGGGTCGGCTTGACTCGATGGCTCGGCACTATCGCAAAGCGCAGGTCATGGGTCAACCCGACCCGTACAGGGGCTTCATCCCTAGCGCTTCATCCTGATGGAAGGACCTGATTAGGAAAACCCTAATCAGCCAATTCTGACACATCCAAACCACAACACGACCAATCGACAGTCGTTGCACATTCACCGTAGCTAGGCGCGTCAAAGGGGACCTAAAGTCCCTCTGTGTGAGGTGGTTTGGGTCGACCAAACCTTACTCACCTGAAAGCATATGAACAATAATAAATGGAGCTATTGTGGGGAGACAATTCTCCCCATAAAGGCCACGCCAGACCCAGGGCTAGATCCCTACATCATTAGGGAGGTGAGACGGATCAAAGCCCCCTCGTCTGAGGGCCTGAGGTGGGCTGGAACACCAAGAGCTTACTCAGTCCCAAGGCTTCCTTATGGACATAGCCTGATTAATCCTTTTGATTGATTGAGTCTAGCTCATAGCATAATTACAATTACAGTGAGTTCAAAATGATAATATGCATCAAAGTAAATCAAATGGAAGTGAGCCCGAGCCTTATTGATTCAAGGCTTGCAAACGGGGATCCTGGTTTGTCGGGATGGCTTGGGGTGATCGGCAGAAGGCAAGACAGGCACTAGTTGAGCTCCTAAAAAGCGCAAAGGATCTTGAACATAAGGAGAGCCTACTATCAGCGGTTCTAGAGCTTCTGGAATTGCCTGCGCAAGCTTCGAATAGATGGCAATGGCACAGGGGGCAACCAAGCTCAATTGATTAGCAAGGCTCAAAGGGAGCATTGCTAGGGATATTTATAGCCCTAGCAAGGAAAGGGGAAGTTTCCAGGGGGTTTGGCTTAGCTAGGGTGACCCGAACGAGTAGGCCATGGCCGAGCTCTCAAAATTCCAATTCAAGCTCGACTGGACCATGAGGCCCTATTGGGGCACTAGCCATAACAGGAGGATTCCCAATGGCTTGCTGAGTTGGAGGCGTGAGTGGGGGACAGGGAGGGTAGCTGGCAGTACAGAGGATTTCCCTGTCGGGGTCGGGCTCGTTTGGTATGAAGCTCCACAGTGGTGGGCCTTTGGATGTCGTCCGTCTAATCGAAGGAAAAAGCGCTAAGGCTCAGATCTTCCATATCCTAACGGCTGGATCAGATTGAATCCGAGCTGTGGGATTTGATGGGGCGCATCCGACGGTAGATCCGCGATTCAGCAGGATCTAATCCTAGCTGTCAGGTTGGTAGGGCGAATGGCAGATACGGGGGAAGCGCCACTGTCGCACGACCCGGGCTCCACAGCAGACACCCACAGTCTGCATAGAAAATCCTAGCCATTTAATTAGTTTTAAGGGCATGAATGCAAATTTGAAATGTTGGAAACCCTAAAATACAATTAGACTATTTTAATTTAAATTGAATTATGGTCTAAATGATCTCCAAAATTTACCAAACTTTCACCTCTAGCTAATTTGGGGGTGAGGAATTCAAAAATACAATTAAATTTTAATTCTGAAATCAAAATATTTTAGGTATAAACTAGGGCTTCTAGATTGATCAAAATGCCATCTTGACTTAGAGAAGTCCAATTTATTTCAAATTTTTAGGATTAGCTTAACTTGATTTTCTAATGACAATGGGATCAAAATAAATGCTCAATTAGGTTAGAAATTAATAGAGTAACAACCTAAGGTTGTTAAACTCACAAAGCAGTGCCATTAGATTCAAATTCTAATTATGAAAAAGCTATTCAAAAGCTTAAAGATGTGCTAACATTAGAACCAATATTAGTTCTGCCTAAGGAAAGGCTAAAATACCCAATCTACACTGATGCTTTTGGAATTGGATTAGGATGTGTGCTTATGCAAGATAAGAAAGTTATTGCATCTCATTAGTTAAAATTACATTAGATAAGTTATCTTGTTCATGACCTATTTCTTATTACTGTAATGTTTGCCTAGAAAATTTGGTGACTTTATTTGTAGATTGATTAGCAGCTTCATGAAAACTCTATTTATCAAGAGAATCTAATATGAATTCCAAAATTTATGCATCAAGAGATCTTAGTAGAAGGTCATAATTATGTCTATAAAATTCATCCTAGAAGTGCCAAGATGTAATAAGATCTGAAAAAATCATTCTGGTGGCTGGGTATGAATAAAAGTGTGACTAAATTTGTTGTGAAATCTCATGCTTGTAATCTAGTGAAGGACAAACATCAAAGGACTGGTGGATTGTTGAAGTCATTAGAAATTCCAGAATGAAAATGGTTCAATATTTCCAAGAAATTTGTTATGGGATTACCTCGGGCAAAGTCAGGTGTTGATGCAATCGGGGTCATCGTTGATTGCTTAATCAACTCAGCTCATTGTATACCAATCTAATAGCCAGTTAATATGTGTCTACACTCACATGTAAGTGCACATGGCCTGAAGTAATTAGGGATTGGAAGTCCCAAGATTTATCATTCATTGAGAATGGAGCATTTTATTACTAAAGTATATTTATTTTTACTGATGTTTGAATAATGATTTAATTTGTGATATTGGTTCTAATTTAACAATCAGAGTTTCATGAATTAGAAACTATTAGTTGAGAAAGTATGGAGAGTTGGGTTTAATATGCAATTCATTTAAGGGTTTCATGTCAGTACTCTTCTTTGTCAATGTTAAATGTCCAATTACTTAGGTTTTCTAATTATAATCAAGCAACATAATATTCTCTAGGGTGTCCCCTAAATCAGACTAAGTTATGCCTAATTCTCAGAGATGAACACACTTAGGTTCAATCCCGGCACATAGACCCTCACGTGATTTATTTTAGTTAAATCCGATACTTACATCTAAGTTCCCAAATCTATTGTTTTAGTTGTGCTATCTCATAAGGTTAATTCTACCAAATAACATCACACTCATTGGTTCTGAATTTAGCTAAAGAGGAGAGTCATTGGGCTAAATGGGTTATGTCAAGTCACCCACGAGCACTAAACACTTCATCGTCCATGCATAAACTTAGAACGAGATATGGAGCGCACTTGGTGGCTCTTGGCTCATATGCATCAACTTATCAGCTTAGCTAAAAGAGCAACGCAATAATGCTCAAGAGCTTGTCATTGGGCTCTCGGCAAATGTGCACATGTTTTTAGATTAAGCTAATGGTGATCTGTGAATCTCTAAGATCATTTAATTTTCCCATCGCTCTGTTCATCTTTTCAAACCCTAAACACTTGCATTGATCATCATTGCATAATGAATTAGGTCACAAATATTCTTGGCGAGGATGCTTTATGTGCATATCCTTAGTGGAAGAGTCTCTGTTTTGAGACCTCTCCGGCACACGATATTGTGGAGTTCTTTGTCTTGGTCCACTGCAGTGCATGATAGCGCAAGGCTCTCTATCTTGAAAGTGCTGTAGCGCACAGTAACATGGAGCTCTGTGCCTTGAAAGTGCTGCAACACGCAGTAGTGCAAAGCTCTCTATCTTGAAAGTGCTGCAGCGCACTGTGACACGCCGGGGCGGTTTTCTTCCAGAATTTTATATTTCAAACCAGATTCAATTTAGCTCATCTTTTATACTAAAAATAGTGAGCACATCAAAGCTTACATTTCTAACAAAAAGTGTTTGTTTTTATTAACTAATTTTACTATAAATTTTAGATTTATCACTCCCCCACACTTAAATTATTGCTCATCCTCGAGTAAGCACAAAATGAATTTTTCTAATTTTCTAGATTACTCAATTCGAAAGGATATGTGTGTAGTATTTTTGTCATTTGTTATTTACTTAACAATGTGATTAGAGAAACTCAAATTCTAACAAGAATTATGCCAATGTTTCCCTCTCCTTTTATTATTTTAGTTTCCTCCATCTAAATGTATGATGCTTGACTCTTAATTTCGAGGAGGAGTTTTAGGGTTGCTTAGCTCAGACAAAGCCAAATCGATGTGTTAGAATTTTCTTGTGCCATTTGTGCTTCTTCTTATAAACACTGGTGAATGTTTCTTTTTAGGAGAGATATTTTGCTTCATCCTATTTTTCTCAATTAATGAGAGATATTTTTCTTTGTCCATGATTTTATTTTTGCATTCAGTTCAAGGGAGATACATTTTTCTTCATCCCCATCTATTATTCATTGCGTTTAGTAAATTCTACAGAAGCCTGACACATTCTTTATTTCACTATTTCTTGTTTCTCTAAGTCAAGCTCATTAATTTCCCACCACCACACTTATATTATAGTATCATACATTTTTGATTTGTGGAGACCATAGTAATTTGAGAGTAAAATAACTTAGCATGAAAAATTTAAAATTGTTTTATTTCAATTATTCACCTTTCTTCAAGTGATTTCAAATGCTGAAATTCTTCACATGTCCAATAATCCTTGAATCTAGCCCGTTTAAAATTTCAAAAAAAATGTTGAAATAAAAATATTCAGTTGGCACAAAATTTTGGGTGGGGGAATAACATTCATTAAGATTTATTAAAACAAAACAAAAGTACAAAGTATAACAAAATACATAAACAAAAGAAAAGAAAAAAATGCAACTTATTTATCATCTTCCTCCTCTCTTCTTCTTCTTCTTCATCTTCATCATCCTTATCTTCTCCAGGCCATTCAGTGTTTGGAGGGGGTTTATAAGCTGGGGGTTGTGGAAGGACAACATCTCTCCGTTCACCATGCAAGCTCCAATTCGAGAACATCGTTCTAAGAGCTGAGTGGAAATTATGTTGGAATTTGAGCTACTTAAATAAGGTGGTTTGGTTATACCATCTATTTTTTTCAAGACACTTCCCCATTTGCGATCGATAAGCCCTCCTCTTAGTCATTCCTTTTTGTATATTGTTGACTATTGATATTATGCCCGAAGAAGTAAAATCCTCTCCTGCCTCCCCTTTTCTTTTCTTGCTCTTCTAACCCTCCTGAGAATTGGAGTTTAAGTTGTGTCGAGTAAGAGGAACACGGGGAGGAATTACTATGTCATTAGATTATATCTTGACCCCCAGGTCAAGGCAAATCCTAGAAATCAATGATCCAAAAGCTAATGTAGCGCACTAACCGGTCAAGGCATTCTATAGTTGTTCAAGAATAATCCTGGAGATATGGATATCTCCATGTCATTCATTTGCACAAAATAATATAACTCTTGACCGAGTCACCTCACATAAATGCCCAGATGACATTATTCTGCTTGAGATAAAAACATGCCACGCATTGCATGAGTCCCTAAGGAGGACTCGTGGAATGTTGGAAAGATTCCATCTCTAGCTAGCATCATGAGAGGTGAGGGTGCTAGCTATAGTTGCAGGATCAAACTCAGAATTCAGCAGGGCTTGGTTGGCACATTGCTCTACTGTCCTAAGTTCATAAAATTGCTCGATCTATTCGAGCTCTAAGCTTATAGCCTTCCATCGTACAAAAAATTTACACCCATTTACATTTACTGCATTAGCATAAACTTCTTGTACATGAGATATGTAAGTGTCAGTTTGCAGGCCCACCAAGTTCTTCCACCTCTAGAGCCACAAATTTCCATGGTAAATAGGATAAGGGAGTTTAAACCCCCTCTAGGGATGTGTTTCCTTTGTGACGTGATCTAGACGAAGCATTAATCTTCCTCAACTAAGGAGAACCTTTTCTTTTTGAAAGAGCCTCCAGATGTTGATGCTGCAGCTCCCTTGCTTTCCATGCTTTTCTTTTGGGAGGCAATAAAATAGATCAAAAAGGTTTGGATTCAAGAGAAGTAAGAGCAGGGAAAATGTCTATGGCATAGAGTGAAGCATTCATCCCCTCCCATATTTATATACCCCATAAATCTAGCATTATAGAATTAAAACACACTAATTGCTGGTCAAAGTGGTCTTTAAGGCATGCAATAAGTGTGGATTGAAATCAGTTCTTAGAAAGAAAGAAAAAGGAGTCTTTTCAACTTTTGTAATAGGTTACAGCATCCAAGGCGTGCTGTAGCAACTTTGACTGCTTGATAATTCCTAATCAATAAAGGCTTTAGATATGTGTCACGCATTGCAGCAACATGCTATAGCGCCAAGGGTTCTATTAGGTTTTGCTACGGTATACTACAATGTCAAATTTTGTTGCAGCGCGCTATAGCGGCAAATTCTGCTACAGCGTGCAATGGCGTCTGCAATCTTTATTTTTTATTTTTATATTTATTTTTGATCATTATCTACAGACCATCTGAAATTAAAAACAAAAAATAAATGTGGGTTGCCTCCCATTAGCTCTTGGTTTTATGTCATCAGCCTAACCAGTTTAAGAACTTAAGTGACTATTTATCTGGGGGTCTTTCTTTCCAAATTTTGGATGTGTGTAGGTGAGCACTATAAAAGTTGTGCTCAAACCCATCATTTCACAGTGCTCTTTTTCTCCTTCCTTTTCTTCAGAGTTAGGTCCAGGAACCTCCTTCTTTTTGCTCTTACCCCTTATAGTTTTCCTCTTACTTTTAATCTGCTCTTTAGCATTTCCTCCAGATGAGGTGCTTTTGCTACTCACAAAACTTTGATCAGTTAACCTAAGATTATCTAGTTCAATACCCCTTTGAGGTGATTTAATCTTAAGTTTTCTTCTCAAATACAATTCCATATTCCTTTGTTTGAAAAATATGGGCTTAAGGCATATATCCTCAGTTTTTCTATTTATTTTAATTGTCATTATCCCCCTTGTTACATCTATGATTGCCTTGGTGGTCGTAAGTGATGAATCCAAAATTTATTTCATAATAAAGTCAAAAAACATACAAATCCTACCTTAAAACAACATGCTTTGATATGATTTTAAGCAATTTCAAATAAAATAAGACAACATCATAGTTCTAGAGTAAATGGTGGAAGTCTGGAAGAAAAACCACTATAGCGCGCCCAAGCGCACTGTAGAACTGATATATCCAGAATTTATTGCAAAAATATAGTGATTAAACATTCAATTCATCCTATATATCCATATACTTTGAGTGGAAACTTGTACTTTTGCAAGAAAATGAAGAAAAACGGAATGCATGAGCTGAATGACAAAATCTGGGTCAAAACCACCACAGCGCGCCATGGCGACTCCTGAGAATTCTTCACCTGGAAGCTAAACTACAGACCTGAAAAAAAGACCGCTGCGGCGACCCCCAGCGTGCCGCAGCACACCACAACGTTATTTCTCTAAATTAAATTAAAATTATATATAGAGAAATTGAACAATGCTTTCGAAAATAGTTCCGCTGCAGCGCGCCACAGCTTCATTTCTTGAAGATGAATTTAAACTTATGCAGGCTAATTGAACAGTGCCAAATCTCCCTTTTTTGTAAGATAAACTGCTGCAGCACACTTCAAGCGCACCACAGCGCGCTATGCCTCATAAGGATTTGCACTGACCTGAAACAAAATTGCTGCGGCTTGCTGCGGTGCACTGCAGCGCGCCTCGGCGACATATTTAATTTGTCTACAAGAACTGTATATAAACTAATTGAACAGTATTTTTCAAACTTTTAACCACCATGGCGCGCCATTGCGCGGCACGATGGCATTTCTGATTATTCACACAAACTATATGCGAACTAATTGATTTGCATTTTTAAACTATTTTTCGCTATAGCGCGCCGCAGCACGTCATAGTGGAATATTTTATTGATCATAAAAACTATAGCTGAACTATTAGAATAGTTATTTTGAAAGTTTATTCGCTGTGGCGTGCCCTAGGGCGCCACAGCAGACACTGCGGCACCCGAAAGAAAGATACTAATTTTTATGCAGGAACAGTATTTAAAACACTGCTGCCATAGCGCACCATAGCGAAACAATGTTTGGAACACTTCCCTATTTAAGGGTTAATCTCAGACCTTGAGAGAGTTCCAATTTTGGACATTTAAGTCCCCAAAAGGAAAAGCTACAGCAAGAGGAGAAAAGAGAACTCTCCAAAGGGAAGAAGGCCGACTAAGAACAATAAGATGAAGTAGTCAGCAAAGGAAAAAGGGTGGAGCTTTAAGAGGAAGGGCAGGAAGAGTCCAAGAGAACCCCAGAAAACCTCCGGATGATTCCTAGTATATCTTCATAAACTCCCTTGATTTATTTATGCTGTGAACTGATCACGAGGTTCACTTTTCCTTGAGATGAGTTGTAAGAATATGTAAGGGTATGATGGTGTATGATGAATTTATCTGAATATATAAAAAAAATTATTTTTATCATTTATATTTTATGTTGAAATGAATGCTTAGATGAACTAAAATCTAAATTATTTTATTTAAAAGAACTTGTATTCCAAACTCATCAATTGGATAAGAGCAAGGAAGGTAGTGCAAATAGTGCTAAGAATTATGTGACAAAATTCTCAAGCTCATTCACACCTTTCTTTAATGGCTCTACTAAGAGATTGATGCTTGTGAATCAAATTCTCCATTAACCTTACTCTGCTGCTCAGTAAAGTATAAAGGATGAGAGGATGTTGGGAAAACTCAATGGATGATGTGACATAATCCATTGACCCAATGCATCCTCCCAAATAGCTAAACTGCGTGTGATGCACATGATGCATGGTTAATGAAAGTCTTGTTTGTGAGATCATCAGAAATAAAAGATATCCTTTGGTAACCTAGATGTAGGAAATCAAAATCTAATTAATGGATCATGATCTCATGAGAGTTTATGTGCTAAGGAAGAACCCAAAAGGAGTTCTCTTTGTGCACTAAACTTGAACCTATTATAATTGAAGGGTGATATAGCCAAAATTTATAGCAAAAAGATAGTGCTTAAACATTCATATCATCATATATATCCCTATACTTTCAGTAGAAAATGATACTTTTTCAAGTAATTGAAGAAAACAGATTGCATGGGCTGAATTACCAAATTCTGGGACAAAACCGCCGAAGCGCGCCATGGCGCACCGCAGCACGCCATGGCGGCCCATTAAAAACTTTTACTTAGAAGCAGAACTGCAGACTTGGAGAAAGACCGCTGTAGTGCGCCACAGCATCATGTGGCTAAAAATAAATTAAAATTGTGCAGATGAGTAATTGAACAGTAATACGCAAGTTTGCACGTAACGTAATTTCTCGAGGACTTATTAAAACTTTATAAACGAGTAATTGAACTGTAATACGCAAGTTTGCACGCTGCAGCGCGCTGCAGCATGCCACAACATCAATTCTCGAGGAATTATTAAATCTATATAAATAAGTAAATGAATAGTATCACGTAACTTTCTTCGCCACAACGCGTTGTAGCGGGCAAATTTTCATTTTATAAAACTATAGGTGAACTGATTAAACAGTGAATCTGAAATTTTGTTCGCTATAGTGCGTCGTAGTGCACCACAGCGGGTAAATTTTTATTTTATAAAACTATAGAATAACTAATTGAATAGTGAACCCAAAAGTTTATCCACTGTAGCGCACCACAGCGGACGCTGCAGCGACCGAACAAAAAAGATACTAACTTACATGCTGGAACAGCGTTTGGAGCACTACTGCTACAGCGCGCCGTAGTGGAACAAGATTTGGAACGCGGTTGCTGCAGCGTGCCACAGCGGAACAGTGCTTAGAACGCTGCTGCTGTAGCATGCCACGGCGGACGGTCCAGAAATTCCAGAACATCAATTTAGGCAACATGGGGAAGGCCACAAAATTGTGACCGTTGGCTTTCCCTAGCCTCTTGAAACTAGTTGACTTAATCCCTGCTAAATCCCAATAGGCTTAAATAAATAAAAATATTAAAAGGGGTTGTATTGAAGTAAAGGAAGAGGAAGTGTCACACATTTAAGGCTGTGAGGCTGAGTGCATCCCTATTTAAGGGTCAATCTTAGACCTTGAAAATATTCCAACTTTTGTTATTCAAAGACAAAAAGAAAGGCTGCAAGAAGAGAAAGAAGGAGAACTCTCCAAGGGGAAAAGAGGACCAAGAACAGGAAGAAAGGGAAGATAGCAAAGAATGAATGGTGGAGCTTCAAGAGGACAGTGCAGGAAAAGTAAAGAGAACCCCAGAAAACCTCCTGGTGATTACTTGTATTTTTCCTAAACTCCCTTGATTTATTTCTTGCTGTGAACTGATGGCGACGTTCACTTTTATTTGTATGTATGCTCTTTCTTGCTTAGTAATGGAAGGCTAAAAACCCCTTGGAGAGGGTTAAGATATAGTTGTAAAAATATGTAAGGGATAATTGGTGTATGATGACATTTTTGAATGTAATGAAAGAATGTTTTTGTCCTTAAATTTAATATTGAAATGAATGCTTGGATGAATTGAAATCTAAATTATTTTTAAAAGAACTTGTGTTCCAATTCTCATCAGTTGGGTAAGAGCAAGGAAGGTAGTGCAAGTAGAGCTGAGAATTGTGTGACAAAAATCTCAAAGCTCACTTGCACCCCACTTAATAGCTCTCCTAATAGATTAACACTTAAGAAACAAGTTCTCCATTAACCTTGCTCTGCTGCTCAACAAAGTAGAAGGGATGAGAGGACATTGGGAACTTCAACAGATGATGTGACATAGTCCATTGACCCAATGCATCCTCCCATCTAGCTAAATTGCGTGTGAAGCGTATGATGCATGGTTAATGGAAGTCATGCTTGTGAGACCATCATAATTAAAAGATATCTTTTGGTAACTTAGATGTAGGGAATCAAAATCCAATTAATAGATCATGAACTCATAAGAGTTTATGTGCTAAGGGAGAACCCAAAAGGAGTTTCTTTATGCACTAAACTTGAACCCAATATAACTTAAGGGTACTCTAATTCCAATGGTGTTTACTTGATTTTATAAAGCAAATAAATTGAATGTATACATTCAACAATGAAGTTATATAACCAACCCTCGTAGATATTGCAATGAAATCTCAAATCGCTCCCTTTTAATCATATCATATCTTTACTAAAGGTCTTTTGTATCGCTAACTAGGAACCAACAAAATCAACCAAATTTGTCATCTAAACATTAGTGAAAGAAAATATAACTTTGTCTCAGAACACCCGTTCCCTGAGGTTTGATAAATCCCAGAAATTAAACTTTCCACTTATTACTTCAGACCACGTACACATGTGTACAAACGCAGACGTGTATTTCCGTCTATCAAAGGGTACTCGGATTCCAATGGTGTTCACTTCATTTAATAAAGCAAGTAAACTGGAAGTATACATTCAATAATGAAGTTATATCACCTACCCTTGCAACTTTTACAATGAAATCTCAACTCTCTCATTTTTAATCAAATCGTACCTTAACATAAGGTCATTTGTATCGCTAAACTAGGAATAAAAAATTAACCAAAATTTGACATCTAAACATTATCATAAGAAAATATAACTTGGTATCAGAACCACCATTACCTGAGGATGATAAATCCTGGACATTAAAACTTCCACTAATTAATTCAGACCACGTACACTTGCGTGAAAACACAAACGTGTATTTGCCGTCTGTCACGCACCATAGTGGATGAAGAAAAACTGAGGAACTTGGGAGCCATATGCAAGCCTGGGAGTAGAACTACTATAGCGCACCACAACGTGCTCAAGCGAATCAAACTCAAGAGCTCGGCGTTGCAGCGCGCCATAGTAGGTTCAACCCGAGAGCTCGGCACTGCCATGCGCTGCATCTGAACCATTCAAATCCATATTTAGCATTCATTAAGAAGCCCTTGCTATAGCGCACTGTAGTGGTCTCAACCCGAGATATTGGCGCTACCACGCTCTGTAGTGGATCCAACCTAAGTGCTCAGCGCTACTGTGCGCTTCACCGAATCAACAGGGAGAAAAAGACTTAGAAGGAAAGACATAAAGCAACCCGCTGCAGTGGAGTCTTCCCGAGATCTCAGCGTTACCGCATGCCACATTGGGCATCCTCGTAAAATTTATTCTGTTGCAAAACCGCTGCAGTGTGCTGCAGCGCCAGCCACAGAATTTCCCAGTTCACTGTATTTATGACAGCTAAGGAAGACCAGAAAATCAAACCATTGGAAACTAAAATCTCATTAAAATTTGCGGTCTTCCAAGGGAATAATAGAATATAGTTTAAATGGTTGCCATGAATTCAAGGAAGGGAAAGAGGAGGTAGAATTTATGTTAAATGGCTGAGTATAAACTGCCAATTGAGACTATGCAGGGTTCCAATATTTAACACTCATTGAATCCAAAAGGAGCTGCTGTGAGAGGAAGAAGGAGACCTCACCAGGGAAGGAGAAAAGATCCATACAAGGGAAGGAAAGGAGATCACTCAAGGGAGCTAGAAGGGAAAAAGAGCAAAAGCAAAGATGAAAAATCTAGTGAATGCTAAGGGCAGTTCCTAGTATTCTTTTATAACTCATCTCTGATTTTCTTTTAGTTTGAATCATGAAAAGGTTCAGTTCTTTGTAAGTATCTTATTGCTTTTTTACTGTAATGAAAAGCTAAGCCCTCCTTTCAGAGGGTTGGGATGTAATCATGTGATGAGTAGGGATTATTAAAGGTGTTGTTATAAATTTCTTGCAATGAAAAAAGATGTGCTTAGCTTTCTATCTATATTCTATGCTTATGAATGAATACGTGGAATGTTTGCAAATCTTTATTGAATTAAAAATTGTTATTAAATGAAAATTACAAAGTAATCTAAATAGTCTATATCTAGAGGGAATGCACATAAAGGTCCTTGCTGCGGCATAACATCGTTTAGTGAGGATTCTCAGTGTAAAACACCTCAGGTTTTGAATAATAGAAATGACTTAGTACATAATCATCTTGAGCTCCAAGGCTCACCAATTGGTCTAGAGCATAGGTGTGGGGCCCTCGTACTAATAGTAGGGAGTACGGTGCTCCAACTATGGTAAATCCCCAACTTAAGTAAAGTCAGGTAAAATCCAACCTGCCTTAAGCCAAGGACTTGTCTCCTGAATACTATAAACATTCATCAATATGTATATATATCAAAGTACCGGAAGCATAAAATATAATTTAATATCCATAAGCACAACATAGTAGAAAGAAGAGAATAAAGTAGTAACTCAGCTCAAGTGCAGAAAGTAAAATACATCCAGATTTAATTATTACAAACTGTATTAAATAAAAATATAAAATTCTCTCAATCTCACTGAAAGAAAATGAAAGGTCTATCTAAGCTGCAGTAGAACGATCCTCCTCCAGCACTGGCTCTTCTCCTGCAGCAGTACCTATGAACAATTCTGAATCTGACATTTGTCGGTATCACAAATGCCAGGGCCCCAGCCAATAAAATAAAAAGATTACTGTTAGACAATTGTCTAAGTATATTTTAGGCTAATAAATGAACTGAATATTTAAAGATATCACATTTAATTATTTTGACATGCAACAATTATGGGGTGCAACAAGCTACAAAGGAAATGGGGTAACTATAAATTAATCATTTATAGCTAAAGAACAAGTATGTGAAATAACATACAAGACATGAAGTAAGCAAGGTAAAGCTAAAAGTAAAAGTGACTGCGAATATTAAAAATAAATCTGATCTTAACATGCTCATGATCACCTAGAAATATGCTAAGTATAAAAGGACACAAGTGCTAAAAATAACATACAATTCTAGTATACTAAACATACCAATACATATAGTAGTCAATTCATAAAAATATATATACAACATGCAGATTAATATAAAAAGAAAGGCCACTAAAGCATGTGGCAAGAGCAACTGAGTAAAGTAAGGTAAAGTAGAGCCATTGAGACATGTGGCAAGGCAAAACAAAACAAATAACATTGAAGAACTGAACTAAAGTAGCAGTAAGCCTAAGACATAGTGCTGCTATACCAGAAATAGGCCATACAGGGCCTCTAAAGTGAAAGTTCAAGATGTGTCCATCTTAGATATCCGTAGAGCTAGGTCCGAGTTGAACTTTATAGAATAAGGCATGTATCTATTCTAGACATCCGCAGAGCTAGGTCTGAGTCTGTTCTATCACAATACTAAAACTGAAGAGGTAGACTAAGCTAGGACATACTCTACTAATTGAAAGTACCAAAAGAACTAGATGAATACTATGATTTTCAAACACTAACTTAGGATGTATCATCCATATCCTAAGTTCTCCTATTATGCTCAATAAACAAGGCTCAATAGTCAAGGTGTGTGAAGCAATCAAGTCATGGTAAGCAAGAGAATCAATCTAGACTTATGTGATATCTGTTGTTGTCTTTATCCAACTAACTATTCTGAGAAGATATAAGCTTAGGATCTCCAATATCCAGCTATCGAGTATAATCCCAGTTTTACGACCTTAAAGTTAATATTAGAACTTAATAAGTTCTAATTCATAATCATGTGATGGCTATGAGATTTAAATAAATGAATCAATGACCTAATTATTAATATTTTTCTCTTTCACCCAACTCTTGATTAAGTAAATCAAGACTTAGGGATTATGGATTTAAACTCGACTTTGGTGTTCAAATCCTGAATCCAGCGTAATGTACTAATAAGGATCTAGGGTTCATACTTAAAACCCAAATTAAGGATAAGGAATCCTATAAGCTGAAGGATCTAATAACTAAGAACTTAGTGAAATGTTACTCTACTAGTTATAAGATAAAATAATCAATTAAGAACTAAGAATCTAAGATCTATATTCAATATTCAGGATAATTATATTATCCTATAGATTGAATCAATCCTGCACCTACATGGAAGGCTTCAAAAGAGTTAACAATAAATCACTTGAGAAATTCCATGGGAGGTAGTTCAATTTAAATAGAGGGTCTAAAGTCTAAGATCTAAGATCTAAGATTTGATGTTTGATCACTTTAGACTTAAGCTAGATTTTAGACTTAAAATTTTGCAAGAGTATTTATTTTAGGATTTAAGTTAAGGATCAACTTAATGAAGCTATTAACTAAGGATCTAGCACTTTAAGATAATTTAGGCTTTGCTTTTATGGCAAAGTGATACCTTTATGGTCACTTAAGATCTTTAGGTCTTAATTAAGACCAATGTAGGATTTCTTAACTTAATATTAATATCATTAACATAAGAGTTCAGATAGGTACTAATAACCTAACCAAGGGTATTTTATTAACTTTTCAAGATTTAAGGGGCACTTAAACACATTTTGGTCAAAATGACCAAAATACCCCTCTTAAGGTTAAAAATGGGATTTTAGGATTTAATTACCCAAATTGTTTCTAATCTATTTTAATGAGTTCCAGAATGATTAATGAAGCAGGAAATACATTTATCTTAGGTTTTGGCAGCCTAATTAATCTAATTAGCACTAATCACATATTTAAGCTAGTTGTGGTGATTAAGGAATCTAGGATATTCTAGGGCAATCTAATCTTATTCATAGGTTCTACTATACTTAAGATAACATTAGGAACTAGATTTACCAAAATTAGAGGCTTAATTAGGGTTTAATTCACTAATCCTTAATTAGGATAATTAAGAGGTGATTAACAAAAATTAGGGTTCCTAAATTGCTTTTAATGGACTACAAAGGTTCTTTAGGGTCTTATGAACAAACAGAGACTTAAATTCACCTATTTGGATATTTAATGAATTTAATATGAATTAAATAAGAACAAAAAAGGATTAGGAAATTATTTAAAATCCAACCATTGGATTTGTGATTTTATTTTATATTCAAATTCCTTGTATTTTTCTGATTCAAATGGTATATTGGATCATACCATATTGATAAGTATATCTAAAGTTATTTAAATAATTTAATCTGCATTTTTATTTAAATAAAAACTATATGATTTATTTTCTGAATTTAGAAATTCATTGTGGGGACCCTCCTCATGCCGAATTGATATCAGAGGATCAGCCCCGCATGAGGTTCCCCATCGAGGAATCCGATTGAGCAGCTTAAGTAGTACAGCAAGTAAGCAGAAATAAGATCATCCATTCAATTGAAATAAGATTACATCACATAATTTAATTTATTATAATAGCATAAAGAAAAAGAAAATAAGAGAGATATGCTGAGCTGATCCTCATCACTTCTCAGCTACCTCGATCTCCACTAGCTCCTGACCTGGCACATAAAAGTGTGGGCATTGGAATGCTGGTTAGTCCCATAGACTAAGTACAAGATATAAGCATACATTTATAAAAGTGTTAGTGGTAAGCAATAAAGGGATAAATATAGGAGGATATGCGAAAGTTTTATCCTGTAAAGCAATTTGTTAGGTTCATAAGAAAAAAAATTCACAAAAATGTGCTGAATTTTATCAAAAATATGTCACTGGAAGCAGTATGATATGTCTTGCATTATTAAGCATAATCATAAACAATTTGTCATATTGGGAAAACACAGAACCTTGGGGTTAGACAGAATATGGGTTTATATCGTAACATAATACTGTACTGTACCCCCCCGTAGGCTACAGCACGCTCCCTTATCTCCCCTTTGGCTAGCCCCGCCATATATCCCACCCAAGCCACCGTTTCGAGAACCCAAAAAAAATAATGCATGCATTATCAAGACATTTCATTCAACATTTATAGTGGCAGTATTTGATAAAAAGGAAAGTATAACTATAACTGAATTTCAGGCTCAAAGCGGTGTTAAAGCGTCAAAAAGAAAGTGAGTAAAATATTAAATGTAAAAAAATATCCGGTATCTTTCTTGCGTGATTTTCAAGTTACCTGCATTGTTTAGTATTTAGATTAGTTAGTGATTAGTTGATTAATCCTCTTGATAAGGCTACTTAGCCTAAATTTGAGTTTTGGCACGCTTTACAAGGCACAAAAAAGTGATGTGCAAGTTTTAATTATTAATTATTATTTATTTAAGTTATCCAGGTGATTATGGGCACAATGTTGATAATTTTACTAAAATTTGAAAATGGCACGCTTTATGAGGCAAAAATAACTTCATAAAATTTTGAGGTCAAATAAAAAATTTGATAATATTTTCAGAATCATTGAATTTTTTTGATCATTTTGATCATTTTGATATATAATTTCACTATATTTGAACTCCTATTTTGAAATATATGAATTTTTGAAGTTTTAGAAATTTTCTAAATTTTTACTATTTTTGAAATATTCCGTTACCGTTAACATTAAAGGTAAGGGAATATTCCAAGAATATTCTCTTTCTGTTAACGGAATCCGTTAATAGTGGATGGCGGGTGCCACGTGGTGACCACGTGGTTGACACGTGGTGACCACGTGGTGACCACATGACTGACACATAGCTGCGAGTATACAGAAATCTACCACATGTCATCTTGTGACACGTGGCTGCCATGTGCACAGACATAGACTGCTTAGCTACCACATGTCTACCACGTGGCACTGTGGACCTACGAACTGCCACGTGGCAGCCACGTGGCAGTTACTGTTCATCTTCTCCAGCGTACCTGACGCGAATCTCCGCCTCCGGCGAACTTCGGGAGCTTTTTCCGGCGATCTCCTAACGATCTGAAGGTGCCCTCCCCTCGGCCTCACTGAGGCCTTTAAATAGGTGGGGGCGCCCCACCTCGTAGGCTCCGTCGCCTCCCCGCCACCGCCACTGCCGAATCCCGGCATGACACGTGGCAATCACCTGTGCGTCGGCGCGGCGGTGCTGTCACGTGGCATCTGTGATTGCATGGCACAACAGGGTGCTGCCACATGGCACCCAGTGACGCGGCGCAATGTTGGATCGCCACGTTCTGCCACGTGGCATCTGTGATCTCGCGGTGCAACAGGGTGCTGCCACGTGGCGCATGGTGACGCGGTGCAACGAGGTGCTGTCACGTGGCACCCGAAGCTCATGCATGCAGCCACGTGGCAATCCGAGGCTTCGCGCGCTGCCATGTGGCGTCCGAAGCTCTGAGCACGTCCACATGTCGCCACGTGCCAAATGTATTATGCGCATTTTTTGTCCGTCTGAGCTCCAAAAAATTTGAAATTTTCCCTCCTAGCTAATTTTGATGTTCCGGATCTAAAATTTTGGTCAAAATTTAATTTTGAGGTATAAAAATAATTTTAAATTTTTCAAGAATGGAAATATTATATTTAATTAATTAATTAATTTATTTATTTGCTTAATTAAACTTTAGGATATCATAACTTTGAATATATTGATCCAAACATATCGAATTTAGGTCTCATTTTACTCAAAAAAATAAAAGGAGTCAAATGGCATAATTCAAAAATTCAATTCGGGGATTATTTAACCTAGTGATATTTTAGGTCCTAAACAAACTCCCATAACTTTTTACCTAGTTATCCAAACATAGGTAATATGGGTCTTAAAATACGCAGGAGAATAGTCTCATCACTGTGGTAGTATTAGTTTTCCCATTTGGAGCTTAGTTTGCAAAGTGACATTTTGGACTTTCTCCCAAAATGACCAAAATGCCCTTGAACTTCAATTAACCATAATTTGGTCAACTGAACTCCAAATCAAGAAATGCAAAGTGCTACATAGCATAGAATTTTAGTACCAACAATAAACTATGATAAAATTTAAGTTTTGAGCCCTATAAATCCTAAATTTTCCAAAATACTCATAACCCTAAATAGGTCATAACTTGACCAAATTAAGTCTAAATTGGGTCTACTCCTAGTTAAAGTGCTCAGTGTCATATAGGAAACTATAGTTGCTGAGCTTTTTTTTTAGCAGTAATACTATTAATGACAACACGGGTCATCACATTCATTTTAGTATTAGTTGGCCCAATTTCAAAAGGCGCAGGTCACAGGTCGGCCCAACCAGTGACTTCATCTCCCTCCTCTCGATGACACCCGATGCTCGAACCCTAGGGCTCACTTCTAGAGCCAAATTCTCCATGCTCTGGCCACGCCGCACCCTAGTCTCGATGGCTACACCATCCTTGACTCTAGACGCATCAATTGAACTATGAAGCCCTATCTGGGAGGCGCTGGATCACTGGAGTGCTACTCGACCGAGGCATCTCCTCAGGGATACCTATGAGGAGTGAATTCTCCTCACAGAGCCAACCATATGAGTCAGGCTCTATTCCTACATGATCAAGGACCAAAGGGGATTTGATCGATCCATACAACAAGCCTCAGGGGTGGGTGGATCGCTGAAGTGCTACTCACGGTATTTTGCCGACGTGAGCTGCGACTGGGTCGATCGATTCTAGTTGAATCGATCAACCTGATCGAAGCCAACCCTTGATACCCATCTATAATTATTACCGAGAGATTTTAGCATCCATTGGATGGCTAATTGCTGGTGGGGAACACAACATTGGGCAAAATTGGACCGACTGGCCATGCACACTCAGACGGCATAATCGCCGTCTGGTCCACTGCCAGGCCTTGCCAGAGGGCTAGACACTTACTAGGGAACCAAGGTGAGGACCTAACATAGCATCTAGGGTTAGATAGGAAGTGAGGCAAGCTAAAACCAGCCCGACAGAGAAGATAGGGTCAATGGCTATACCTGAAGACTGAGGAAATGGCTATGATAGAGAGGGAACGACTAGCTCAGAAAGTCTCCAAGTAGTCTCAGTAGCTACACAGGGGGTTTGAATGCCAGACCTTGCCCTTTATCAGCTGTACTCAGTAGGTTTAGTCACCGGGATCATCGAGAGCTCCAGAAGCTTCAGCTGGGAGAATTTAGTGGGTCTCAGTGAGCAAAGGGGTTCCCTGAGATGTGCTGAGGGTTTTTATAGGCGAGGGGGAGGTCCAGGGGTAGACACCATGGCTAGAACTCGTGGTTCAAGCTCGGGTAGGAACGGAGCATGAGCCTCCATAATTGGGGCTAACAGGGCCCCGAGACCCGATGAGCTTCATCCTACCAGAACCGAGAAAATCTCAACGGCCGGGAAGACGTGGCAGAGGGAGTGGCAGACATGGTTGACGTGGCTTGTATGAGCAAATTTCCTCTATCGGGTCTTCGATCGAGCGAAGACGATGATCCACAGTGGCGGGGTTCGTCTCCATCATTTGATCGAGAGGCCGTTGAGGATAGACGGTCTGATGCAGCATCCCAATTAACAGAAATTCAGATTAAATCTCGAGCGTCGGATGATAGATGCCGATCGAGCGGGTAGGATTACATCACGACACACGGGATACAGACCATTAGATGGAGACACGGAGATGCGTGCTCGAGCATCCAGTGGTTAGAACTCGTGTGACGCTGTCAGGACCCCGCAGCGGATCTGCCTTGGTCCCGACAGCAAATCCCACCGTTTATTTTAATTAATAATTTAATTTAAAATATAAAAAAATCAATAAAATAAAATACAATTAATCCTAATTATTCTAAATCCAGTTTAGGACTAAATGAGCTCCAAAAATTCCCAAAAATTCACGCTTAGCTAATTAGGGTACGAGGAATTCAAAAATGCAATTAGATTTTAATTTGGAGATCAATTTAATTTAGGTATTTTCTAGGGCTTAAAAATAGCCAAAAATACTAAAATTCTCAATTTAGCTCTGATTGATTCCAAACTCTAGGGTTAGGTTTAAATGACCCATTGAGTCTAATAAAATCAAAATCAAAGCTTGGTTTGGCTTAATTAATCTCGATTTAGCTAGGGTAACAACTAGGGTTATTATAATAGGTGTGTGTGCAGTTAAAGATTAGAACTATGTGACAAGCTCTTGAGCCTAATTGGGCAACTCCTTGAGCTCAGCCTAGAAGATGATGCTTGTGAGCCCAGATCCACCAATCATGCTCTATGGCTCAGCAGACATTAGAGGTGGTAAAGGGCATCAAGAACTCATGGATGATGTAACATAGTCCATGTGATCTGATGAGTCCGCTTCCTTATCTAAACTGTGTATGAAGCGCAAGAAGCTAGTTGGTGGAAATTAATGCTTGCGAGATCATAGAACTGAATTATTATTTTTGATAACCTAAATGTAGTAATTCTGAAATAAACTTAAAGTGATCTTATAAGAATCTATGTGCTGAGATTGAACTCTAGTATGTTCACCTTATGCACTAGATTTAAACTTGTCAGAATTAGAGGACCAATCTATGGAACACAATGTTCACTTGATTAAATAGCATTATATTAAGTACCTAAAATTTCATGAATCTATTACAACACCTGTCCTTAATAAATCACATGATGAAGTCACAACTCTACTTTCTCAATCTAATAGTATCTTCATTTAAGTTTCTTGCACTATTTAATTAGGAACCACTAAAACCAAAATACAAATTATTTAGACATTATTGAATGTAGATATAACTTAGTAACAAAACTATAGTTCCCTGAGGACGATAACATCCGGAACTTACCATTCCATTATTACTTCGGACCACATACACTTGCGTGCAAGCGCAAACATGAAATTAAGGTATGTCAAGTTTTTAGCACCGTTGCCGGGGAACAATTTTTAGTTTTGTATTAAGTACAATCTATTAGTAAATAGTGATTTAGAATTATCTTTGTTTTACATATATATTTTCTTATTTCTTTAGTTTACTTTTCTTTAAATTTTTATAGTTTTTATCTTCATATATGGAGTACTGAAATTTTATGGACATGCACAATAATAATCAAAATTGGTGTATTTGGTGTGGGGGAACACATTCAAGTTCTGATTGTAATACAAACAACCCTTTTGCACCTTCGAGAACAAAACTTATTAATGACATTAAGTTTGATCACAACTTGCAACACAATTACACTCACTCTGATATGAACTTTAACAACACAAACTAGATGAGTAAGCAATCTTATTTCAAAGAATTGGTAGAAGATTTTAGTGGTCATGTGAACTATAATTTGCCCAAAACTAAACCAACCTAGATTAGGGACAAATTTAATCAGGAAGGTCAAAAGCATTTATGTAAATCAATTGAAGATAAGTTTGACTTTATATTGCAACAATTAGCTAACCCTGTCCAAGAAGTGTTGATTTGTAGGGAAAAAACTTTAACTCAAACAAATAATGAAAATGAGAAATAGTTGGAGTTTCAATTTGAATTAGACAATTTAAAAATGTAACAAGATTCTCAAACAGAAATAATTGATCAAATTCAATCCAAAAATTATGTCTCCTACACACCTCATGTGCATCTACCTCAATGTTTAACAATAAGTGAAACATTATATGAGAATAAGCAAAGCAAAGTGATTTAAAATAATGAAGGTGTCAAAACCATTTGAGGTATCTCAAACATTAACAAACCCCTTAGCAATATTGATAATTATTATGTGCAATGTGAATTTGTAGAGAAATACTTTGATCTTACTCTTAAGAAAATTCAATTTTATGCCTCTTTGCAAAATGAAATTGAGAATGATATTAATGACGAATTTGATGAGTTTTATGACAAATATAAGTCAAGAAATGAGAAGAATGAAAAGAAGATTAAAAAAAAAACTATTGTAAATTAGAAGACACAAGCTGAACATGGAAGAATAAAGATAATGTAGTTGTCATTCATAACGATTACATTATTAAATAAGCTCGTACTCATTCTAAAGCTTTAATGACAATTTGGAATGAAATTTTAAAGGGATATAAACTCTTTTTGGTCAGGTTGAGGATATTAAACTAGTGCTAGTTGGGAGGCATCCCAACAAATAATTTTATGATTTTGTTTGTTTCAGTTTCCAAGTAGTACATGTGTGTGTCAATAAAGGAGCAGGAGGAATGTCAAGCATAATTACAGTATCAACAATTTTTCATTATTTATATAAGGTTGTGTCATTTCTTACTACTCATAGTAAAGTATTTTTATTTTGCCTTTAGCTTTGTGTGTTTCATTTTTGTTTAAATAAATCTTGGTGAATTACTATCCTCCAATTATTGTGCCAATAGAATGTCATTATCTCAGTAATTTTTCTGAAAAATTTAATGCGCTAAATTCAATTGTGATGGAACATGTGAAGAATTTATTCATTCTAATTTACCTAACAAGAAGTGATCAAGCAAAATGAACAGTTCCAAAAATTTTCATGCTAAATTATTTTATACTCATTTTACTATAAGTCTCCACAATCAAAAATGTACGATGCTTTAAATCTAAGTGTGGGGGTGGAGAAATATCTAGGGATTAGAGTGATGAATGGCAGGAACAGAGTGAACTCATGAGCGTGCTAAGCTCCTATTGGACTTCATGATTAAAATGAACTAAGAAAGGGATGAAGAAAAATATCTCTCCCATTGAGTGGTGCAAGAAAAATAAAACAATTTACGGATGATGAAAAATTTCTCTCCCAAAAGAGTGAAAAGAAGGTAAAACAGGATGATAAAAAATATCTCTCCTAATTTTGTTATGTTCATTGTAATTTTTAAGAAAGAGCACACATGGCATAAACTTAAGTTATTCACTCATGCCTTATTTCATTCATGAAATTCAGAAAGGAACTTTTCATCCCTAATTTGAGACACATCATCCCAAAACTTAAAATTGGAGACTAAGGGAGCTATCTGTCATAGTCTGCTGCAGTGTGCGGTAGCGCGGAGCACTCTATCTTGAGAGTGCTGCAGCGCGCTGTGGCATGCCGGGGCGCGTTGGGGTAGTTTTCTTCTAGAACTTCATATTTCAGCCAAGATTCTTTTTGGCTTTTCTTTTATCCTAAGAATAGTGAAAGCACATAAAAGCATATAATTCTAACAAAAAAGTGTTTATTTTTAATAGCCTATTTTACTATAAATCTTAGATTTATTAAAAAACTTGCTATATTCTACATAAAAGAAATTATCAAAATTGCATGGTATGTGATAGTATGTTTACTGCTAATTTCTAGTAGGTAGTACATCAGGATTTGGGAACTTCCTTAGTAATGAGTATGATCTTTTATCATTAAATAGATGGCCAAACTGAAAGAGTAAATTAAATGCTTGAAGATTTCCTAAGGTTTTATATTTTAGATTTTAGTGGAAGATGGAAGGATCATCTTCCATTAATTAGATTTGCTTATAACAATAGTTATTAGGCTAGCATTAAGATGGCTCCTTATGAAGTGTTGCATGGCCAAAGATGTAGTACTGCACTATGCTTTCTAAAACTAGAAATGTTCAATTGTATGGGATTGAACTAGCTGAAACAAATAGGAAGGTTAGATATATTCAACAACAAATTCAAACAACACATGACCATCATAGTAACTATTTTGATTCTCATCATCATTCAATGAAGTTTCAAGTATATGATTTTGTCTATCTGAAGGTCAGCCCTATTAAAATTATATATAGATTTTGTTTTGTCGGCAAGCTCGGTCCCAAATTTGTAGGATCGTTTAAATTGTTGTCCAAGATCGAATCATCTACTTACAAGTTGAAATTGCCAGATGATTTCTCCTCAGTTCATAATGTGCGAGGGTGACGCCTGGGTGCGGGCAGACCTGGGTGCGTTCTTTCACTTTTCCTCACTCATAAAATGTTTTTATGAGACCAGTCATCATATTTCCATTCATACTTTAAGTTTACAGCTAGATCTATCTTATGCTGAAGAACCTGCAAAGATTTTGGGAAAGGATCAAAAGCAACTCAAGAGCTGATCTATCCCTATGGTTAAAGTCTAGTGGAAAAATTGTAGTATTAAAGAAGCCACCTGAGAGAAAGAAGTGGATATATGATAAAAGTTTCCAAACCTTTTTGAGAATCATGGTACTTTCTAAAGTCCATTAATTCCTATTTTTTTCCCTTCATCTCATTCTAAAGTGGGGGAGTATGTGATAACCCTAGGATGTTACTTTGCTAATTCTAGACTAAATTATGTCTTAATCAAATTTCCATTAAGTTATAATTGTCATTAGGACCAAATGTAACGACCCCAATAATTGGATGGAAGATTAATCCAACATTGGGATGTTACCTTAGCATCTCATACACAATTAAATGAAAATGAACCAAGTCTCTTTATGAGTAGTGGTTAAGTTAAAATAATTTGTAATAAAGCAAAAGAAGGTATGAAACAACCAAGTATATGTAAAACTAGCAATAGTTATTATCGTCCACTCATTCAATCCAAGTAGTTTCAAATAATTAAACTCAACACAGAACATAGATAAAAACATCTCAAGTATTTATAAGTCAAGTTATTAAAAGCCATGTAATATGAAAGAGTAAAAGAATATGTTGCCACTCTCTCACTTGTACTAATATAACATGTAAATTTAGCATTAATTAGCAGAAGCAGTTCCATTTAACATCTCCTTGTACTAGGACCTGTATTACCTATATCATAGAGCTTTTGATATATCATATTTTGGAATTTAAACATGATAGGGCAAAGTCAATTAAAAGAAAAAGAGTGTAGTTAGACTAAATAGTCAAAGCACAATTTAAGAATAGCTAATAATTTAGTTTATTCGAATATCATAAGCTGATTTACAAATTTGAAATATGCAGTGAAATATTAAATACTTTCAATTAGGATAAGAAAGCAAACATAACTGTAAAGAAGAATAGTTTAAATTGAAGTTAACATAACTATAATGAAGGCAGTATGAAATAAGCTGAGTAAGAATACTCACTTGAATATAAGCCCTAGCCTGTAACCAAAAATGGGTAAGGGAAAAGCATCTTATAAAGCTAGAAACTACTACGTGCATTTAAAGCAATTTATATGAAAATATTACATGTCCAAAGGAATTTTTGCTTAGAAATCATTTGAAATACAGTGAAGCATTAAATAATATTTAAGCAACATACATTGTATTCAAAATGAACTATAAATGTGCAGAACAAAATACTGAAGATAAAGAGTGTAAGCATAGATAGATTCTTGGTCTAAGACATTCATAACCTAGGACTATGAAAAGGAAGCAAAACTAAATAATTATGAATAGATATTATAATCTACAAGATTGTAAAATAGCTCTTATCATTTTAGTTAAAGATTAAATCAATAACTAACTCATTCTGGAAGAATTCAACAGAATGTGGGGAGGAGTTAAATATGTCTGCCTAACCAGATCAGTGGGGCATTTAAGACATTCACATTTACCCTCTCTAAAATGTGAAGTCTCTTAATAAGCATTTCAACTTTATCCTATTTGCCATAAGGCATTCCCCATAAAGTTTTTATAAAACTTTCATTTATATACAATGTCTTGTATATTATTTTCCAAGGAAAATAAACTCAAAGCCATGCAAACATCCAAGATAATACAAGAAAATTGAAATCTATCCAATGTCAATCCTAAACAATTTAACTTCATCATCAAAGCTTATGAGATGAAAGGTTTCATATCAAACAAATCACTAGCCTATTTAGGATCAGTTGATAGGGAATGTTTGAATGGAATAAGGAAGTGAGATTAGAAATCTAGCACTCTAGTTTTACTAAAGTTTATAGCTTTGAAGAATCCTTACAAGATATCTTAAATCTTGATAAATAACTAAGGAGATTCTTAATTCAAGTATTGGAGAACTTAAAAGAATATTAAGAAGTTGTTGAGAAGGAGAACTAGTAATTCAAATTTAATGAAATTGGACATTAGTTCTACTAAATCCTCTAAATGAAGTTAGAGATAAAGTAAACATATTATTTCTCAACTTACTAGAGAGTAAGGTGAAAGAACTAGCATTAAAGAACTACACTATGGTCAATGATTTATGTGATGGTAGTTGAATTTAAAATTTACACATGGCAAGGAATACATGAAATTTGTAAGCCAACACCAGGAATTAAATTAGCTGAGATTAAATTAATAATTTAATAAATCAAAGAATGTAAATTCCAAGATATTAAATCAATACATGAACATTAAACAAGAAGAATGTTATGAACTAACCTTAATGGATTTCATAACATTTCTACTACATACTTGCAAATTCTATTAAGATTAACTTGGAATTATCCAAGCCTTAAAGATCTCAAACATTAAATACATTTCATTTAGAAGTAGCATTTGATTCAATATTGCAATAGATAATAGTATTTGATTCAATATTGCAATAGATTACAACATTTGATTCAATATTGCAATAGATAACTGCATTTGAACTTAAGGTATGCCATGAAATTTAATTTTTCTAATTCCATAACAATTGAGTTACATGAGTAATAAAAGCTATTAACAATAATTGGAAATAAATCTAGCTTAAAATGATTTTATACAATTATACAATTCAATTCATTCATGTAATCATTTTATATGTGAGAAGATTATTTCATGAAGTACTAAACAATTACTCACACTTAATTCTCAACATTTGAATTGCATAAGATATGAGGGCAATCCACAATAGTAGGAATTAATCTAACTTAGATTATCTCATGAAATACATTTTATTCAAATCATTCATATAATTACCCAAAGTATGAAGACGATCAATTATTGGAAGTTCTAAATAATTCCAATACAAAATTAATGGAAACTCACATTAGTTCCATATCTTTTATTTTACATAATTGTAAGAGCTATCAATGATTATTTGAATAATTCAACTTGAAAAGATACATACAATTCAATTCATTCATATGATCTTTCCTAAGCAATTCTACAATAGAAGAAATTCAACATGAATGAGCATTAAATATTTACATTCATTCACATTCATAGATATGTAAGATTTAAACATCCAATTCAAAACTATATGTGAGAAAATTATATGAAATAGTTTGCTGTCCTAAGATTTACACATCCTAAGTCGAACATAATATGAAAATAAGAAATTAATATCTTACTTAAATTAAGAGCTAAATACCTGAAATATTCAAATAATATTGTAAAGAATAGCAATACTTGACTTATTATGCAAGAAGTAATTTGTATTTGGTTCAGCATTGAAAGGGATATTAGTATGTAGTTCAACAACTATAAGGTACTACATTATAAAACTTATTATGCAGAAAATTGTAGCATATGCTTTAGCATTTAAGAAAAAAAGAGAAAATAGCTAGAATTTACAATACCATTGTAAGGAATAACAAATATATGATTCAACTTGCAAAGAATTGTAGCATTTTATTCAACACATATAAAGGACAACAATCATTTAAAGTAGCATTACAAAGTATAACAATACTTGATTTGGTATTGTAAAAGATAACAATATATGACTTAATAGATTTATGATTAGTTATAATAAATCTATAATTTAATTATATTCTCAATCAAATTAAATTTAACTTACACATCATCACACAAAACTAAGCTTATTGGCGTATAATATTACATTTACGTCATCAAGTAAACTAAAATCTACTCTCATTAAACCAAATGATCTTAACAAAATTGAGATACAGTCATGGATCAAAGTATGTATAAAATCAAACATATATTAGTATCCTATAATGCCTAAAATACAAAAAGAAAATAAGAGAATAATTATATCTAGCTCAATAATTATAAAATACAGCATCATAGATTCCGCATTCAAAGTATTACAACAATGATTCGGCAATCAAAATATTATAATATTGTTTTAGCATTATTAAGTATTATTGCATTGATTCCGGATTGCAAGGATACCAATACTACATTCATAAAAGATGCATTTAATCTCCATGTGCTATCAAGTTCAATTTTTCCAAGTTTAGCTTCCTAATTACAGCTCACGGATACGCTAAGAGTCAGTATCAAGCATTTACAAAGTTTCATGTGAAAGAATTGAAGTGGGGACTGGACAGAGGAAACATCAATTTTAATGGCATAAAACATTGATTCTTTGCATTAACAATAACTTCCACCTGAAGAAAATTAAGTCTTCACCACAGACATTTTATTTGCAAAATCTGATTTCATAGATTTAGAGTGGTTATCTCCACCACCATTAATGGGATCTGTCATTTTTTCCTATCAAAAGAGCTGCATAATATTGCATTAATCTGACAAATTTTCAAAGAAGTTTCCCAAAGTCTTTGTAAACATTTGTTTTCTTTTCATTTTTAGAATATAACAATAAAATCACTGATTCTTGAATAATTATTTTGGGATTAACTTTACAGAGGATAACAATATGTATTCAGCATTGTAAGATACAATAACATGGATTCAACATTGTAAGGTACATCAACATATATTAAAATAAAATCCATCATTACATATGAAACTATAGCATAGGCATCAATATACCGCATTAGATATAAAAGAAACTTTTAGCATTTGTTAAGGACAAAGTTCTATGATCATTGATAGTATTGACTTGCAAAGGATACAAAGTTCATTGAGAAGAGTTAATTTTATTTACTTAAGCATATAGAAGACAGTGAGACCATTTCAATAGATCCCTTAAGTAAATCTAATGGCAATGAAATTGCTTACCTTATGGCAATAAAGACAAAGCATATGATGAAAAATTAAAATCAGCATTTTAAATGAATAAATTCAGAATCTCAAAAAAAACTACATTAAGTGGATAGGTCTCAGCATTAGAGTTAAAATCATGATTGTGTAACTTTAGACGTTAATATTTTAATGGAAGTATTAATAGAAGCATTATGGAAAATTACAGTAATGCTATAACATTCACCTTGTTTCATATATAAGACAGCTTCTAGGTTTCTTAAATAAACCAAAAACTTGCACAAAACATTTCCTTTGGATGAGAAGTGTAAAATCAACAAATACTTATGCATAACCTTAAACTAAAAGTCAAGAGTTCGATATGATTAACTAGTAATAGAGTTTAGTTTATTTCAAGTGCATGTTCATTTGGGTTTCAATGCTAGATGAATACACATGTGAGACCATGCCTTGCTCCATCAAGGGAAAATAGTAATATTATGATAACCATATGCTTAAGTTCAATCAATACAAAATATTCTACAACAAAATATCTGACAAAATAGTTATGACCAAGGGAAAACAACAATGTCAAAGCTTCAAAAGCCAAAGTTCAGTCTAAACAAAAATATAAATCTAACAAACTAAGTTATTCAGCAGTCAATTTATTGTTTGAACTTAAAGCAACTTTTCCTTTACTGAACCTGGAAGATATGCAATCAAGAACATTCATCACAATCTAAGCATTTCATATCAATTAAAAGGTTCAGAATATGTGCAAAACTGTATCACTAGCAAGGCACAAGGCAAGCACCCAATTTGAAATCGACATTAATTATGCGATTCAATTAAATTCATTATAAGGCATTTTGAACTTTTCAAATCATTGGAAGCAAATTCTTATAATAAATATTTCATACAAATTAAATTTATGTGATCTTATTTATTTTTCTATAATGAATCTTATAACAAAAGATATCTCACAAATCATGAAACCTTTAAGCACATACTGCGGAACATCAAGCAAAAAGTCTTCTCATAATATTAAATTTTATCTCATAAAATGAAATTAGAGATTAAAGTTTGAATGGTTGACAGATATCTGAAATATGAAAAAGAAAGAGAAAGAATGAAAGTATTGTTTGATTCCCTTTTTCTTCACCTAATCGCAGTAGAGATGAGAGTAGAGGAGATGTATGGAAAATCTTAGAGTACAAAAGGAAGATAAGAAATAGACATTTAAATTATTAAACAATATGCTCATTAAAACTAATATACTATATAATAACCAAATTCTTAAATGAAATGAAGAATACATAGATACAAATCTATATAGTACTTATTTGACATCCTATTGTACTAAATAGATCATTTGAGCATTTGCAATCCATCCGTATTGATGGTTAAGAAGCTATAAAACAAAAAATAGTTAAGAAGGAGGATTGAAGAAATCAACTAGTTCAATATATAGCTAAGGAAGTGAAATATTAGGCTAAGTTGATTATGCCACATTCATCCACAAGCACACAACTCTTGCTCTTTCTCCTTTAACGTATAATGAGCTACAGAGAATAATTAGTGGCTCTTAGCTCACATGCATCAACCTTTCGACTGAGCTCAAATAACAATCCTATTGGGCTTAAGACCTTATCACTAGGCTCTAAGTACTAGTGCACATATTCCAAGCCTTACACTAATTGGTGAGCTATGGAGCTCTAAGAGAGTTAAGTTACCAAGTTCAACTCATTATATTAATTATAAAGTGAATACACTGAGAATCCTTGCACAACAAATATTATCACATATATTTACGGTGAGGACCATTTTGTGCATGTCCCTAGTTTTAATATGGCTAGTTGGCTTGGTAGTATTTTAATTAATAACTATTTAATTTAATAAAATATTCATCACACAGCATGCTTTCAAATAATTAAAATGATTTCAAACTTTATTCATTGAAGAAAATGAGTATAAACACCATCTCATACCATAATTATTACATGAAATTGCCCCAACAGTTCCCAAGGAGGGTTTAGCCTTCCATCATAAATGAAATACAGAAAATATAAATAAGGAGACGAACCTTTGCATGGTTCTTACAACAAAGAAAATAAATAGGGGATTAAGAGAAATACTAGGAACAACCCTTGCGTTCACTGGTTTCCTTCTTTCTCTCCAAGCTCACCTTCCCTTCTGATTCCTTGAATGTTCTTCCTGCTTCCCTTTGGTGGTCACCTTCTCCTTCCTTGGATAGGGTTTCTCCTTTCTCCCTTGATGCAGCTTCAAAATTTTTAGAGCTGAGAATGTTAAAAAGGGGAGCCCTCTCTAAGTGATTTTCTCTTCCTTTTATAGCTGCAGCATCCATCTCTTTGAATTATATTTGCCAAACCCTTCATCTCCTTTTGCTTTAATGGTTGTCAATGAATATTCCTAATATATCCAAATTTTATTACAAAAATGTAGTGTTTTAAGCATTCAAATCATCATATATATCCATATACATTGAGTAGAAATTATACCTTTGCAGGAAAAATAAAGAAAATGGGAACTATGAGTTGAATCACTAAATTATGGGTGAAAACTGCCGTGGCAAGCCACATCGTGCCATGGCGGCACATCAAATTCTCTCACCTAGAAGTTGTAAAATATCAAAATTTATTTTCAAATTTAAGCCTCAGAATTGAAAACGGAGTTCGCCATTGGACTCAGTAGCTCCAAATTAACTAGTAGTGTTATTCTAGAAAATTTTGCAAGTCGTTGAATTTCCTGAATATTTTGTTGTATTTTGATCGCCCTTAAAAAAGATTTCGTCAAAATCAGGATTCTAATTTAAGTCAAATAAAAATGTAATAAAAATATCTTCTTATAATGCATATTGAAGGGATCCTATTGCAAAAATTTGAGCGCGTTTGGGATCCCGGATTGTCCTGAATAAATTCATAAAGTTTAAATTTCAAAGGCTAAATAATATGAAAAATATAAATTGGAACTTGGAAATTTTCATATATCTAAGTCAAGCGTCATATGAGGACACTATATTTCAAGTTTCGTTAATTTTTGAGTTTCCAATTTATCGTAATAAGTTTTCTAAGTTTTTCACTTAAAAATTAATATAAAATAAAATACTTGTCCAAATTCAATAATTTTTGGACGCGTGCGTTCATCTCATTGAGGCGGACATTTCGATACTAAGTTTGTAATTTTTGAAGCTTAAATGACTTCAGATCTTGGCTCAGAAATTCCAATCGTATATTTTGATCCAACGGCTTATTAAGATCCTAGATTTTCCTAAATCTCTTCAAAACCTAAATTCTATCTTTCCCTCAACCAAAATTTCCTCCCCTCTTACGCAAGCCGAACTCCTCACGCGATTGCCCCTCATCCTTATCGCTCGAGCGAGCAAGAAGAGAGGATGACGCGTGGATCGCACCGTTGATCTCTCCAATGGGATGGCTCAAACCCATGCCGATCCCTCTCATTATCAACAAGCATTCAACTTCTCGGTAGGAGGATTTATCCAAAGACAGCACACCTAATCGAGTCTCCATCTAGCCGATTCCTCCCAGCAAACGGATCGCACGCAAGCCGATTCTGCTTCTCTGTTCGGCGGAGCCACTCGCCGAGTCTTCCTCATTCACCGAGAACCTTTCTAGCCGAGCCTTCCAAGCCGAGCCTTTCACTCGCCGATGCCTCCCTCTCCATCTGGCTGAACCCTTCCACTCGCCAAGCGCCTTCACTCGCCGAGCCCTCTTCTAGCTGAATCTCAAACAAAGGTACTCCACTCGGCTTTTCATTCGATATAGTTTATATGAAATCATCTTAAAGGATCTATAGAAATCATAATATACTTTGTGATGGATTCTTTTTATTATGTAAGTCTTAATATTGTTTAATTTGTAAACATTCATCTATAAAAATATATATATATATACAATAGAAGATATGAGCAAATTTTTTTTAGTAAAAAGGTGGATGAGATATAAATAGATTTATTGGTCTTAATCTCGTGCATGCTAGAAAAAAATCTGTTATGATATTAAAGTTTGCTGTTGGAGCAATATATTCCGAATACATATTAAGTATTGATAAGACAAATAGTATTGATAAGACTATAATAGAGCAAGTATGTGAGGAGAATTTATGGCTTAAAGGCATTAATAATAAAGGAAAATGAATCACTATTATATTCATAGCTCGCATATTAATTGTAATTTTCTCTTGCTGGAGTGGCTAAAAATACCTTGATTATTAAGGATGCCTTGTGCAAAATATTAGCTATTCTTTGTGAACGATAGATATGCTAAGTGATGAAGTATTTAAACAAGAGATTTCAACAATAACAAATTTAAAATCAAGGAATGACTCATTGAGCAGGGATACATGGTGCAGATCCCATTACATATTTCTTTTTAGTTTGTTTTGTTCATATTATTCAGCTTTATAATTGAAGTGCTTGAAATTCTTATTTATGATGCTACATCAGTTGTGCAAAGAACGTATTCTAATACTCTATTAATCTCAATTAACAAATTTGAAGTTTGCTTTACAACTTCATGTGGTAAATAATAAATTTGATAAGGTAGGCACATAAGTATTAATCTGCACGTCATTATTAAATCCTTACAATGCTTTCTTAGCTTTGAATAAGTATCGATTAATTTGGCTTGCACCATTTTTACTTTTTAGACTTTTCTAAGTTGATATTGTTACAACATGCCTTTGCTTTGATAATTTTATTGCTCATACAAAATTAAATATTTTAATATGGAGCTAAAATAAATTAGTGATCTTACTCAATTTTTAATAGTCTAACTTGCATGAAGCTTAAAACCAAGTTATTTGTTTAATATGTCAATAAATCATGAGGTTGTTCTCTCTGTAATTATATATTGAAAACTCATTTGTGTTGTACCATGGGAGATTCATTGTTGAATGGTTTCCTTTGTTATTAGTATTGGATCAATGTTGGCTTCATTATGTTCCTATCGTTTGATCTTGTTTTTATTTGAAAATATTTTAATGAAGATACATGTGGCAAAGTGTTGCGCTTTTTTCAATTATAATTTTTTCCATCCACAAAAATATCTCATGCATTTTGGTTCTCTTATACGATATAAGATCAAAAGCTGCCATTTTTTTTGAATCATATGAGATTTAATATTGTCATCTAGTTTGCAAGATCCAAATAATGCCATCTATTATTTAAGATTAAATGTTGTTATCTCAATGAATCTAATGCTACTATGTATTCTTTTATATTCAAATATTGTCATTCAAATACTGTCATCGTTGTTATCTCAATGAATCAAATATAACTGTTCTTAGCATGTTAAATTATAAATTGCTGTACCTTGTAAAGCTAATCTAAATAGCTACTGCTCTTTTATAATTGTTGAGTTAAATGCAATTATTCTTTGTTTATTAAATCAAATATTGTTGTCCTTTACATCTATACATGTTTCTTTATAATTCTAAATTAATGGTTGCTGTCCTATAAATATTGAATCGGATGTTGATTCTAAAGAAATTGTAATTTACAGTTAAGATTAGATTAATTCAAAGTTAATCTAAATAGAACTTATAATAGAATCGTTATGAAAACGATTGATGTTAAATCATAGTATCCTTAATTTGATATTCATACATTGAATTATGTCATGAAATTTAGAATTTTTTTTAGTTTAAGTAAATTGTCATTTGAATCTTAATCAGATTGTAATTCATGAAATTATCTAAATTAGATTAATTTTTACTATTGTGAATAATCCTCACCTCTCATGGAAGTCAAACATTGTGAATTAAGTGAGTAATTATTTAGTACTTCATGAATTAATTTTCTCAATGATAAAATGATTATATGAATGAATTGAATTATATAATCATACTAAGCTAGATTTAATTCCAATTATTATTGATAATTTTATTACACGTGTAATGCAATTGTTATGGAGTTAGTATAATTAAGTTTCATCGCAGATTCTAAGTCCAAATGAAATTAATTATTGCAATGTTGAATCAAATATAAATTGTAAATCAAATGCTGAATTCTTTATTAAGTAAATTCATATGTTGTTATCAATAAGAATAAAATGCTAAATTCTATTTTTTCTTTACAGGTTGAGTTGTAAAAAATCCCTTAAAGGAGTAGAGAGAGAGTCAACGAAGCAGTTCAATCGCTCGGAAAGGATTCTTCCTAAGAAGGCCTTTCGCCGGGGGAAAGCCAAAGCCAGCCCTTACTATACTAGACGACTTCCGCTGCGCGGCCTTCTCTTCTCCTTCTTAGTGTAAGAAAATGGTTAGGGCTCGTAAAAGCGGCCTGGCTAGAGCGAATAGAGAGTTTCAGTAATGGAATCCGGATGCTGATCTATAAGCTAAAGCTAATAACCGGGCCTTGCCAAATAGAGAGGATTGATTGCCATCCTCGGATTCTAGTACCTATTACCCCGGTTTGCTCATCGCAATACAGGAATGCTAAATTAAATGCTATGTGCAAAAAGTCACATAATGCTTCTCTTACAAATTGCTAATTTTATTTCTATTTCCTTTTTTATTAGATGTTTAATATAGGATGTATAAACTATTTTGTTTAGTTTTATATATTTAAACTCTATTTTAGAACTGGAAATGAACTCTATTTTAGAATTAAAAATGAGCAATCCTATAAAAAGGATTGAACTATATTTTAGAACTGGAAGTAGTCAATGGATTAACTTATATTTTGATTGTGTAAAATTGTTTATTTGAACAAAAATAAAGGAGACTCTGCCGAAATTTTTAAGAATTTTAGGACTTAGAAAATTTGTGGGAAATATAAATATTTTCACATGTTAAACACTTATAAAATATCTATAGTTTCATATCTAGGATTGTAAGTATTCACTTCATTTGAAAGTCATAAGATAATCAATTAGATAATCCAAATATCAATATCAGAAAAACTTAATATTACGAATCATGTTAAAATCATGAAATATTAAATTAATGAATTAAAATTATTTTTGGCAGATCAAAGAAATTGAATTGATTGAAATTGTATCAAAATAGTCAGGTACGTAAATCTACTTATAAGTTTTATTTCAGTATTCTTATTTGAGCCATTTTCATTTGAACATTATTAAACTGCTTACCGCATATAATCTGCAAAAGAATATTATCAAATTAGCATGTAACAAAAAGATAAAATGTGGTATATATTATTGTGGTGTTTGTCTTTGGAGGATGGAAAGCAACACTGAGAATCTGTACAGATTGGGCCTGCTGGCAGCCCCTAGGAGTCATATGGAGGGATTTAGCCCTTATTAGGAAGTGGGCAAATCCAGAGGAAAGACACACCATCAGTTCCTATTTTGAGTAAGCTACCGACGGGTAGTGAGATAAGCTTCCTACAGGTTATACATATGGGTTTACCTATTTGGGTTCAGGAGTCTTTGGACTCGACTTATTATTACAAATGCTTTTGATAAAATTTATGCTTTCATATATGTTGAATTTCAAAGCTAATATGCAAGGCAGTATTTAAATTTGAGAAATTTGCATTCTTTTCATATAGCAGATATTTCTTTCAGTTTCATATTTGATTTATGCCTATTATAGATGCTAGAATTATTCTTATAAGAACGATTTGCATATTCCTACCTAACTGGTAACTGAATTTTATAGGTTTTGATAATTTAAAGCTTTGAAGATCTGCCTAAAGAAATTTAAAGAGAAGCAGTTGATATGTGAGAGAATAAAGATGTTTTAAATTATTATTGTAAATATTAAAAACTGTTATACATTCATATGTGTATGGCTCTGGATGTAAATGTGGATATTCATGTATTTTATTTTCTTTATTTTCATAAATGAATATTTCTAGTATATGAATCATTCTTTTGAGACTCTCGAACTTTGATCCCCAGTCGCCATAGAAGTATACCGGAGGACTTGGAAGGAAGCCCGCTGCCGTGCGTTGCAGCGCGCCGCAGCGGGCCATAGCGTCATTTCCCGGGAAAAAAATTAGAACCTTATGCGGAATAATTGAACAATGCCAATATGCTTTCTCGTAAAATAAACCACTGCAGTGCACTCCAATTACACCACATCGCGCTATGCCCCGTAAGGATTTACACTGACCTAGAACAAAACCACTGCAGCTCGCCACGGCGCACCACATCGCGTCCTGGTGGCATATTTAATTAATCATTAAGAACTTTAAGTGAAGTAATTGAACAGTCACTTCTTAGCATTCATGAAAGTTTACTGTCGCATCACCATTTCTGATTATTTATGCAAACTTTATGTGAACTAATTGAACAGTCAATATTCTGCATTTCAGAACATTCAATCGCCGTGGTGCGCCACAGCGCGCCGCGGCGGCATTTTTGATTATTTTTACAAACTATATATGATTTAATGAAATAGTTACTATTCCACCTTTTTGAATATGAAACCACCGTAGCACGCTACTACACACGACAGTGGGCACAGCAGTGTCCTAAGGTGAAATACTAACTTAAACAGCAAGAACAACGTTTGAACCTTAGCAGCTACAGCGCACCTCCGTAGAACATTGTTTGTAGCGCAGTTGCTACAGCATGCCATAGTGGAATAGTATTTGGAATGCAGCTGCTATGGCATGCCACAGCGCGCAGCGGTGCGCTGCGGCTGCCGTGCCAGATTTCTCCAGAATATCTATAAATGCAGCATAGGGAAGGCCATAAAATGCAACATTTGGTCTTTCCCAGCCACTTGAAAACTAAAGTGCACATTAATTTTGCTGAATTCCAATAGAACAATAGAATAAACATTTAAAGGGTTTGAAATAAATCCAAGGAATGTGAAGAATTACATATTTAATGCCTTGGGGCTGAGAGCTTCCCTATTTAAGGGTCAATCTCATATCTTGAGAGGGTTTCAATTTCTGACATTAAAGTGCCCATAAGAAAAAGCTGCAGGAGAAGGAGAAAGGAGAACTCTCCAAGGGGAAGAAAGTTTACCAAGAATAATAAGGAGAAGGAGACAGCAAAGGGAAAAGGGTGGAGCAATCAAGAGGAAGTGCCGGAGGAATCCAAGAGAACCCTAAAAAACCTTCGGGTGATTCCTAGTATTTCTTTCTAATCTTCTTTGATTTCTTTCTACTGTGAACTAATGTCAAGGTTCACTTTCCTTTGTATGTGTGCTTGTGCTTATTTAGTAATGGAAGGCTAAAATCCATTTGGAGAGGGTTGAGATATAATTGTATGAAATTGTAAGGGGTATGGTGGTGTTATAATGAATTTGTTTGAATGAATGGAAAGATGTTCTCATTATTTATTATTAATGCTGGAATGAATGCTTGGATGGAATAAAGTCTAAATTATTTTTTCTAAAAAGAAACCTAAATGAATCATTAATTTATTTAAAGAACTTGTGTTCCAAGCTCATCAATTGAGTAAAAGTAAGGAAAGAAGTGCAAGTAGAGCTGGGAATTATGTGAAAAATTCTCATGCTCACTCGTACCTTTCCTTAAAGGCTCTACCAAGAGATTTGATGCTTCTGAACCAAGTTTTCAATTAACTTTGCTCTGCTACTCAGCAAAGTAGAAGGGATGAGAGGATGTTGGAAAACTCGATGGATGGTGTGACATAGTCTATTGACCCAACACATCCTCCCATCTAGCTTAACCACGTGTGAAGAGCATGATGCATGCTTAACGGAAATCTTATTTGTGAGATTAATAGGAACAAAAGATATCATTTGGTAACCTAGACATAGAGAATTGAGTCTAATTAACAAATCATGATCTCACGAAAGTTTATGTGCTAAGGAAGAACCCAAATGGGAGTTCTCTTTGTGCACTAAACATGAACCTATTGTAAAAGGAAGGTAAATTCGATTCCAATAGTATTCACTTGATAGAATTAAGCATGAAGATTTAAAATATACATTCAATAGTGAAGTTATATCACCAAGCCCGCAATTATTATAATGAAAATTTAACTCTCTCCTTTTAATCAAATTGTATCTTAACTTAAGGTAATTTGTATTGCTAATTTATGAATCAAAAATCAATCCAAAAATCAATATCTAAACATTATTGAAAGAAAATATAACTTGGTATCTGAACCACCATTCCCAGAGGACGATAAATCCTGAAATTAAAACTTTCACTTATTACTTCTGACCATGTACACTTGCGTGCAAACGCAGACGCATATTTTCTGTTTGCCAAGTTTTTGGCACCATTGCTGGGGAACGGTTTTGTTTTGTATTAAGTATAATTTTCTAGTAACTAGTGATTTAGATCAAATTAATTTGTGCATATATTCTTACATAGCTGTAATTATATCTGTGATTATTTTTATAGTAAAACTAGATTGCTTTAGTTTTTTTTTATTTACTTGCTGCTGAGAAAAATTTAAAAAAACTTCTTAAAAATTGTGTTGAAAGATATTGCTTATTATTATTATTGAAATTTTTATCGGTTGGCCATTTGTGTATGAATTTAGATTGTTGAATTTGATTGGTGTAATTTGCTCTAGCTAGTGAATCTTTAACTATATAATTAGGAGAAACCTTGCTGATTTCTTTTACGATTCTAAAATTTATAGAACCTATCTAAGAGCTAGGAGAGAAAAAATAATTCTTAATCAACAAAATGCACAAATGGAAGATCTAGAAGTAAACCCAGTGGAACCAATGGTAAGCACTAGGAGGAGACTCCTTAAAGAATATGCATTTCCCACCGTAGAAGAAGTTCCCAATGCCATTATTAGACCTCCTATTCAAGCCAATAATTTTGAAATCAAACCATCCATATTGAATATGATTCAGAATAATTAATTTAGTGGGCTAGCATCAAATGACCCGAATGCACATATTTGAAAATTTCTGGAAATATGTGACACCTTCCGATTTAATGGTTTATCCGATGATGCCTTAAGATTGAGATTATTCCCATTTTTACTGAGAGATATAGCTAAATTTTGGCTCAATTGTCTACCCAACGAGTTTATCAGGACTTGGGACGACTTGGCAAAGAAATTCATAGCCATGTATTTCCCACCTGCCAAGACTGCCAGGTTGAGAAATGACATCTCAAACTTTTCTCAGCAACAAGGAGAGAATTTGTATGATGGCTGGGAGCATTTTAAGAACTGCTTAAGGCATTGCCTGCACCATGGGTTCCCTTTGTGGATGCAGGTACAAATTTTCTATAATGGATTAAATGCACCCATAAGGACCCTTATTGATGCAGCCACAGGAGGGTCATTAAGTAACAAAACCTTTGAGGAGGCTTTTGATTTCCTTGAAGAAATGGCAAACAATGCATATCAATGGCCGACTGAGCGGCTGAACTCCAACAAAAAAGAGGTGAATAATGTGAATGAGTCAAATCAGATTGCTGAATTAAGAAATAAAATAGACATATTGACCAAAAGACTTGAGAGTATGCAGTGGATTATAGATTAAGATGGAGAAACTAAAGGAGTGAATGCTATCATAAACTATAGGAATCAACAAGCTGAGGATAGAAGCAGATTAGAGTATTCCTTAAGAGACTATAGAACTTCCACAACCAATTTTATGAATAAAATGGATGCAACATTAAATCGACATGAACACACTCTTTTGAATCAAGAAGAAGCTGTCAAAAAAATTAAGTTGAAATCAAAGGAAATTATGATTCAACTAAATAAACTCATCCTGGTAGGAGCTATTGGGGACTATGGAAATGAATCAGAAAATTCTATAACATTAAGAAATGGAAAAATTAAGAACTTGAGGTATTAAAAATTCTGAAAATACATCTAAGTCTTTGGGAGAGGGATCAATGGAGGAACATAAAACTAATAAGGACACAGAGAAAGAGATGAATGAGGGAACTCACATGTAGATGACTAAGCCATCTGAATACACCCCTCACATCCCATACCCACAAAGAATGGCAAGGGTAAAATTATACATCCAATTCCAAAAATTCCTAAAAACATTCAAACCCCTTCATATAAAGATTCATTTTGCTGAAGTATTAGAGAAGATGCCCAGTTAGGGTAAGTTTATAAATGACATCCTATCAAAGAAAAGAAAAATAAATGAGAAGGAAATGGTTGCCTTGATTGAGGAATGTAGTGCCATTCTCCAGCAGAGAATACCCCTTAAAAGGAAGGACATAAGGACTTTCACCATTCCTTACACTATAGGAAATCACTCTTTTCAAAATGCTTTGTATGACTTGGGGGCTTCATTAAATTTAATGCAATTCTACATCTTTAAGAAACTGGGAATTGATTTCTTAAAACTTACCTCAGTCATTCTTCAATTAGCCGATAGATCCGTAAAAACTCTTATGGGTATCTTAGAAAATGTTCTACTCAAAGTTGATAAATTTATCTTCTTCACTGTTTTTATTGTGTTGGAAATAGAAGATAAAAATCAAGAGATTCTTATAATCATGGGGAGACCATTTCTTGCTACTGGCAAGGCCATGATAGATGTTGATAAGGGTGAATTGAATATTCACTGTGAGAGAAAGGAGGTAAGTTTTCACATAAAGGATTCGATGAGGCACGCCATTAAGACAAATGAGGAGTGTTGGGAAGTCAATGTGTTGGAGGAGGTGCTAATTTCTAGAGATATAGGAGAATCTGATTTAGAGGAAGAAGGAGCTAGAATTGATGAGGTAGAAAACAAAATTGATAAGTTGATTCAGGAAAAGAAAAATTGCAGTTGTCTATTGATAAACCACCTAAATTAGAACTAAAACCTTTGCCCAATCACCCAAAATATGTTTACCTTGGGAAAGGAATATTGCAATCAGTTATCATTTCTGCTTCAATAAGTCCAACCCAAGAGACTAAACTGTATAAGCTATTGAGAGAACATAAGAGGGTGATAGGATGGAGCATTGCTGATTTGAAGGGAATTATACCCACCTTATGCATGTACTGCATCTTATTGGAAGACAACTCTAAGCCATCCATAGAACCTCAAAGAAAATTAAACCCAAATATAAAAGAAGTGGTGCATAAGGAAATTATTAAGCTATTAGATGCTGGGATTATTTTTCCAATTTCGGACAGCCCTTGGGTTTGTCCAATTCATGTGGTCCCTAAGATGAGTGGGATAATTGTGACACTAAATCAAAATAATGAATTAATTCCAATCAGGAAAGTTACGGGGTGGACAGTATGTATAGACTATAGGAGACTAAATAAGGAAACTCAGAAAGATCACTGTCCTCTCCCATTTATTGATCAGATGCTAGATAGGTTGGCAAGTGTAACAATCCAAGGTTGTTACCCAGCTTAATTTTAGCTTAACTACATCTTAATTAAGTTTATCAAATTGTTAGAACCAATCCTTAAAGATTTGGTACGATTTGGAGCTAAATTAAAGATTTTGAATTATTTTAATATTTAACTAATTAGAAAATTGAGGTATTTAATTTGACCTCAAAATCAAAATTCGACTTCACCATTGCGATCGTCGCCACCAAATTAGCTAGGAGTGATGGTATGGACGCATTTGGAAGTAGTTGGATTTTTGCGAATATTTTAATATAATTAAATGTACCAGAAAATAGAATAATTAAATAATCGTCAAAATCAAAATCTGACTTTACCATTGAATTCCTCACCTCCAAATTAGCTAGGGATGAATTTTTGGGATTTTCGGAGTGCGTTTCAAAAATTAAAAATTTTTTTAAGGAATAAATATTTAATTATTCCTAAATTCATTCCTTAATTTCATTTTTCATTTTTCCTTCCCTTCTCTCTTCTAGCTGGCCAAAAAATTGGCTAACCCCTCTCCCCCTTTCTCTTTTCAGCTGACCTCTCCTCCTCCTCTTAATTGCAAGATTTGATGGCGTGAGGCCATTCATCCCCGTCACCTCCTAGCCACCATAACTCATGATGGCCTCCCCCATCTCCTTCTCCTCCTTTAAGAATGAGCTCAGCCCCTCCTTCATTTTCTTGCTGCCAAGCTGAGAGCTCTCTCTCCTTCCTCCATTGTTGTACCTTGTGCTGAAGAAGAAGAAGAAGAAGTTCATCTTCCAAGCTTTCCAAGTCTTCTTCCTCCATTTCTTACAAGGCTAAGGTAACCATTTGCTCCTCTCCCTTGTCTGCTTCATGCTGTTAATATGCTGGTTTGTATCTTTAGAAGATCCATGATTATATTTGGAAGCCATTGAGGTTCATTAAGGCATCATATTGTTTGAAAATCTCATGCTCTATTTTTCATCCATTATGTATACCCGCATTTATAATTACATGTTTTGTAAGAATAAAATAATCTATTTGTACTGATTTTGGTATCAATGGAAAGGTATCGGAAAGACCTTTCCATTGATATATGACACTGCTCATGAAATGATCTGGATTGAGAGTATTTGAGTTTCAAATGTGACCCTTCATGGTTTTTGTATAGGCAAAATCACTGTCGGGCGCTACAGCGCGCTGTAGTGCCCGCAGGTCAAATAGTTTCCGCTGGCACATGCCACAGCATGCCACAGTGGGTTGCAACATCATTTTAGGAAAAATCATATGAAATTAATAAATAAACTAATTGAACAGTAACTCACAAGTTAAACAGTTGCAGCACGCCACAGCGCGCCATAGTGTCATTTCAAGAGAATCTATAGGAAATCAAGAGAATAATTAATTGAACAGTCACACAAAAGTTGGACCACTGTAATGCGACACAGCGGGCTGCAATGTCATGTCAAGAAAAATATATGAAACCAAAAAATAAATTAATTGAACAGTGTTGCCGCAAGTTAATCCGCCACAGTGCGTCGCAGCGCCTAAAAGCGCTGCCGTGCGCCATTGCATCCAGCTCTCAGATTGGTCTCGCCGTAGCGTGCCGCAGCATCAAAAGCACTACAACACGCCATGCTCCCAGGATTTTCTGAAAATGCGCAGAATTGGCTGAAATGGCCAAAGCTTCACTAATTTTGCATTTTAAGGTCCCTAGGATTCTAATGGGATTGAATTTTATCAAATTTGAATCTAGTTTAGTTAAAGTTGAGCGTTGTATAAATTTTTATGTAAAAATCAAATTTGAAAATTTTCCCATCATAACATGTGCTTAAAATCTCCTATAGAAGAAGAGAATCTTTGAATGCTTGTATTGATTAGGTACATATTATTAACTAAATGGCATGAAACTTAAGTCTTTTAACATTGTAATCAAGTGTTAATCCCTTTAGTTTGATTTAGAATTTGGTTAGCCTTAATTACCTTTTATTTTATGTTACTTTACATTCCCATGCTTTCATGATTTTAGGATGTATGCTAGAGAACTTTAACATTTATTTGGACACCTAAATGTGCTTAAATTGATATTAAACTATATTTGAACATAAGAATCTTAAGAACTTGATTAAATAAATGATACTTAATATAAATCTAAAATTTAACATCAATAATACACTAATAATATATTGATTTGTCATTGATCTTTAAATCAACCATTGGTCTTAAATTTAGTAAGGCTAGGGGTTCAATCCTAATTTGTCTTGATTAAGATCTAAACCTTAATCACCTTAACTAAAGCATCCTTAATTGAAAGATAATTCAATTGACATGATTCTAATAATGCATATGATTTGACATTGATCTTAAATCATGGAATTAGAAGTACTAAGGCTAATATTAAAATTGTGTGATTGAACCATCTGAATCTAAATTTTAGATCTTTGATTTTCTCTTATATAAGACTATTAGCATACGATGAATACTAAAATTGTAATGATTTATGAAATAATCTAGCTCTAATAATATCTTTGGTTTCATCCCATGATTGTAGAATAGAGTATGACCAGATGGATTTTATACATCTGATCTGATCACATTAATCCAAGACTAAAAAGTAAACTTTAATTATTAAATTAATAAATAGAAGAGTGAGATCTCAAGGGTCTTGCTTTCAGGATCGTTCTTGAATGCTTAAAGACCTTACATATTGACGCTTTGAGGTAGAAAGAACTTTTGTAATTTATTGAGGTAGGAATCTTAGATGATCCTTCATAACCTTAAAGATTGATCTTGACACCTTGTGGTAGGAACTACCTAAAGTACATAGAATAGAACTTCCCCCTTGTGATAGAAATCATTATTGAGTGATCTCTATGATCACATGCTTGGAGCCTTGTGTAGGACTCACCCATTTAAAGTAAAGATTAATAGCTTTGATGAATCCTTGTTGATTAAATAGAATCTTCTGAACCCAGATTATTAGTGGGGTATAGTAGGGTATACCCATAGTGCTGGATTATTTTAGTAGTATTTAGGATTAGTTGATTCACTCCAATGTAGACTTATGACTAGGTGTTATCCTGATGGATTAGACAAATACAGTCCCATTAGAGTAAGGCTTCTAAGACTAAGAGTGTTACAATTAGTAAACAAGATCCTTAGTTTGAGATGTAAATTGTGATCGAGTTTTTCCTCCTATCGTAGTATACTTCAATAAGTGCAGTTTAAGAAAACTAAGTATCTCAAGCCACTCTGTGTAGAACACTAAGTATGCTTATAATTAGGTTATTTAATAGCTTAGCTTGAGATACAAACTGTGATCGGGTTCTGTCTCCTATCGAAGTGTGCTTCGATAAGTGCCATTTAAAACAAGCTAAGGGTTAAATCAACCTTTATTGGAAACATGCTAAGTATGTGTATACAACCTTTCCAGCTAATGATTTTTAAGTAAACTCCCAACTTTAACCAATTTTCAAACTAGAATATAGGAGTTAGAATCCTTCATTTTGATAGGATTCTGCACAATAGAGACCTTGAATTCATCATCAGATTTTAAAGCATTTTCTGGATTTTGGATTTAACTCATGTAGCTTAGAATCATAAGCATGAGCATAAGCATGATGTATGAATATCAGTAATGATGTATAAGTATCAGTGATGATTTATGGGTTACAGAATGTTACATACATTGACTAGGGAATTTTAGGATGCATCAGCATCGCAGTTCCCAACTAAATATATGTATACATTAAATTGTATGACTCATAGCTATTCAGTGATATTTTGGTTACATATCAAAAGCATACAGTATTGTGGCATATTCAGATGCACAATTTCAGTAGCATATAACATAATTTTACTTACTAATCACTCAATTTCAGATCTTTTACTATTTTTATTTACTTTCAGTATTCAAGTTTCAGTACAGCTTTACTTTAGCTTACTTTACTTCAGTTTTGTACAGTCTAACACAGTTTTGATACTTTCAGTCATCTTTATAGTATTACTGCACATTTACTTACATTATGTGAATATTAAATGATTATTAGAAATGTTTAGATTTATTTTGATGTGTTAGACTTATTGTCTAACATGGGGTACTTTTAGGATTCGACAATTTACTAGATCTTGAGCAGTATATTGAGCCAGGTCAGGAGGACACCCAAGATATTCAGGAGGAGCCTATGGAGCACTAGTGGACTCTTCTTCAGCTTTACTTTTCTGCTTAGTTTATTTTAGTTCAGTACTTAACTTTTATTTCTATATTTCAGTATACTGTTTGTAATAATTCTGGATGTGTTTTATTTTCTTTTCTGAGACAAATATTTTATACAGCTTCTGTGATGAATGTTTTTGGATGCTTGCTTTAAGCTTCTGCACTCTTTTGTATGCTACTTATACTTAGTATTGTGATGTGATCAATAAACTGAAAATGCCAATATCTTGTATACATATTGGATTCTTCATGTGTTTTACATCCAATGTATGTATTGGCCTAATACTTAGAATAAAGATACTACTCTTATCTTAAGTATTAGCTCTCAACTCTCATTGAGGTTGAGTCAGCAACCCTTTAGATGGATTTGGCTCCAACTATTCGAGGAGACAGAATATTCCTCCTAGAGTGGCGCACCGCTCCGCCATCGAGATTAATTTTAACTACCCCTTTTGCGCGCGGTGACGGGGCGGGGCGCTATAGCAAGAAACCCATACTTCTGTTTTCTTAATGGTTACTCGGGGTATAATCAGATTTTGATAGCCCCGAAAGACTAATAGAAAACAACCTTCATGGGCCCATATGGAACATTTGCATCCCAAAAATTCCCTTTGGTCTATGCAATGCACCTGCAACTTTTCAAAGGTGTATAATGGCCATTTTTTCAGATATTATAGGAGATTTTCTAGAAATCTTTATGGATGATTTTTCAGTAGTGGGCAAATCTTTTGAAGAATGTTTAACAAACCTGGGTAAGGTTTTAAGAAAATATGAAGAAACTAGTCTTATACTGAATTGGGAAAGTGTCACTTCATGATGGAGGAGGGGATTGTCTTGGGACACCTTATATCTTGAAAAGGAATTGAGATAGGTAAAGCCAAAATTGAGGTTATTGAGAAATTTCCTCCACCCACCAATGTAAAGAGAGTTAGGAATTTTCTTGGGCATATGCGGTTCTACAGAAGGTTCATCAAAGACTTCTGCATATTTAGCTTGCCTTTGTGCAGGTTTCTAGGAAAGGATGTAGAATTCAATTTTGATGAAGACTGCACAAAGGGATTCAATACAATAAAATATGCTCTCATTTTAGCGCCTATAATCTCTGTACCTAGCTAGCATCACCCTTTCAAAATCATGTGTGATGCTAGTGATCTTGCTGTGGGAGCAGCTTTAGGATAGTGAAAGGAAATAATTTTACATTTCATCTATTGCGCAAGTAAATTAATGGACGAATAACAAAGGAACTATTCCACCACTAAAAAAGAGCTTTTAGAAATCATGTTTGCATTCAATAAATTCAGGCCGCGTCTTATTGAATAAAAAATAATCGTGTACATGGATCATGCTGCAATCAAATATCTTTTTCAAAAGAAAGAAGTAAGGCCACACCTCGTACGTTGGGTTTTGCTTCTACAAGAATTTGATTTGGAGATCTGTGACAAAAAGGGATGTGAGAATGTGGTGGCTGATCACCACTCAAGATTAACCCATCTAAATTATAAGGAAGGTGAAGAGATATGTGAGACTTTTCCTGATGAGCAACTTTACACAATTGCAGCAAGCAATCCTCCTTGGTTTGCTGAATTTGCTAACTATCTTCTAGGGAAAGATATCCCAAAAGAATTTAATTTTCAACAAAGAATTTTTTTTTTTTTGCTGATGTTAAGAATTACTTTTGGTATAATCCTTTCCTATACAAATACTGTGCCGATCAAATCCCAAGGAGATGTGTGCCTGAACCAGAAACAAACAACATCTTATATCATTGCCACACACCCCCTTATGGAGGGCATCATTGTATCAATCGAACAACAGTAAAGGTGCTGCAATCTGGATTTTATTGGCCAGGATGCTGCTAATTTTGTAAAGAGCTGTGATCAATATCAGAGGATGAGGAATTTAGGTAAAAGAGATGAGTTACCCCTGAATGAAATTTTCAAAGTTGAACTATTTGACATTTGGAGGTTCACTTTATGGGACCATTCTCCACCTCTAATTTGAGCAATTACATATTAGTGGGGGTTGAATATGTGTCCAAATGGGTCGAAGCTGTAGCATGTGCAAATAACGATGCCAAAACTGTAATAAAATTTTTGAAGGATCATGTACTTGCTAGGTTTGGTACACCCTGTATCCTAATAAGTGATGGAGGAAATCACTTCTGCAACAAACAATTAGAAACCCTCTTGAAGGGGTATGGGGTAAAGCATAAGATAGGCACTGCCTACCACCCTCAAACCAGCGGTCAAGTAGAGGTGTCAAACTGAGAATTAACGTAAATCCTTGAGAAAACAGTTAGCAAAAATAGAAAGGATTGGCCCATGAAATAAAATGATGCACTTTGGGCTTATAGAACAGCATTCAAAACCCCTTTAGGAATGTCCCCTTACAAGCTAGTTTATGGGAAGTCTTGTCACTTACCGGTAGAGTTGGAACACCGGGCCTTTTGGCAATTAAAAAGCTGAATTTTGACTTCAAACTAGCTGGAGAGAAAAGGGTTATGCAACTGCACGAATTAGATAAATTCAAGTTGGGTGCATATGAGAGTGCCAAGCTGTACAAGGAGAGAACAAAGAAATGACACGATAAGCTGATAAAACCAAAACACTTAGAACCAGGAATGAAAGTACTGTTATTTAATTCCAGATTAAAGCTCTATCTAGGAAAGCTGAAATCAAAATAGATGGGCCCATTCACAATCCAAAAAATATACCTGCATGGAAGTGTGGATATCACTTCATCTATGGGGACACTAAAGGTAAATGGGCACCGTCTAAAACCCTAGATGGATCTGAATTGCAAGAGAAAGAAGGATGGATACTGCAGGACCTCCCAAGGGAAGGTGTCACTTAGTGAGCTAAATTGCATCAGGTTGAGATGTAAAAATAAGCACTCGATGGGAGGCAACCCATCTCAATAAGGTTGTATTCTTTTGTTTTATAATTTTCAATTTTTGTTTTTATTCTATTTTTAATTCAATAAAATAAAATTTGGATAGTTGGCACCCTTATCATTGCTATTCTCGTGTTTAAAAGTTAAAATTTTCTAAACATGATTAGTTCTTGGACTCAATATTGAACTCAAATGTGTGATAATAAGGACACTAATATGCTTGAAATGATGATGATAAGTCCATATTTCAAATCCTACACCTCTTGATCAAGTTCAAGGCTCTAGTATGATTTAGTTTACAATAAACATGAATTAACATATGCTTAGGTTTAAGTGTAGGGGTGAAGAACTTAAGCGAATAAAACCAAGATGGAGAAATGTGAGTGAATGAATGAGTGTGCTAGGCTCCTGCAGGAATTAATTACCACAAGGACCTAAATTAAGGGATGAAGAAAAATATCTCTCCTTTAAGCTGAATTCAAAAATAGAAAATAGGGATGATGAAAAATATCTCTCCCATGTTTAAAAATTGCAAACTTAAAATGAAGAAAAATCTCTCCTAAGAATATAAAAACTTTCCTTGTGAATCATGTGAAGGGGCACACATGGCCCAATACACTAGTCAGTCACCAAATGCTTAATTAAGGTATGAAATTCCTAAGGGTGATTACCCCCATAATAAGGACATAAGCATGAACATTTAAGAAATGAACTAGATTGTAACTAGAATTTAGAGCTTGATTGAAAAGGATAGTAGAGATGAGAAATTTGAAATCATCTTAACTTAGAGAAATACGCAGTGAATAATTTATTTCACATTGACATCCTACATTGAATCCATTATCTAAGAAATTCAGAATATTGTTTGTGAGATTAATCAAGGATGAACAAGAATTTAAGTGTGGGGGTGTGATATATCTGAACTTTATAGCAAAAATGTAGTGTTTTAAGCATTCAAATCATCATATATCCATATACTTTGAGTGGAAATTATACCTTTGCAGAAAAAATGAAGAAAATGGGAACTATGAGCTGAATCACTAAATTATGGGTAAAAACTGCCACAGCGCATCGTGGCGCGCCACGTGCGCCATGGTGGCACATCAAATTCTCTTACCTAGCAGTATACCTGAGGACCTGGAAGGAAGCCCGCTGCAGCGGGCCATAACATCATTTCCCGGGAGAAAAATTAGAACCTAATGCAGAATAATTGAACAGTGCCAATCTGCTTTCTCATAAAATAAACCATTGCATTGCGCTCCAAGCACGCCATAGCACGCTATGCCCATAAGGATTTACACTGACCTAGAACACAATCGATGTAGCTCACCGCAGCGTGCCACGACGGCATATTTAATTAATCATTAAAACTTATATGTGATCTAATTGAACAATCACTATTTCACATTCATGAAAGTTTACCGCCATGGCTCGCCCCATCATGCCACGGTGGTATTTCTGATTATTTATACAATCTATATATAATTTGATTAAACAGTTACTATTCTACCTTTTCAAAAATGAAATTGCCTTAGCGCGCCGCTATGCGACACAATGTTTTCCTAAGGTAAAATACTAACTTATACAGCAGGAACAATGTTTGAACCTCAGTTGCTATAGCGCGCCTCCACGAAACAGTGTTTGGAACGCAGCTGCTGCAATGCACCACAATGCTCTACAGTGCATCGCAGCAGTCATGCCATAATTCTTCAGAACAACTATAAATACATCATAGGGAAGGCCACAAAATGCAATGTTTGGCATTCCCCAGTTTCTTGAAAACTAAAGGGCACATTAATTTTGTTGAATTCAAATGGTACAACATAATAAACATTTAAAAGGTTTGAAATAAATCCAAGGAAGGTGAAGAGTCATATAATTAATTCCTTGGGGCTGAGAGCTTCCCTATTTAAGGGCTAATCTCAGACCTTGAGAGGGTTCCAATTTCTAACATTCAAGTTCCCATAAGGAAAATCTACAGGAGGAGGAGAAAGAAGAACTCTCCAAGGGGAAGAAGGTTTACCAAGAACAGTAACGAGAAGAAGACAACAAAGGGAAAAAGGCAGAGCAATCAAGAGGAAGTGCAGGAGGAATCCAAGAAAACCCCAGAAAACTTTAGGGTGATTACTAGTATTTCTTTCTAACCTTCTCTGATTCCTTCTACTGTGAATTGATGTCAAGGTTCACTTTCCTTTGTATTTGTACTTGTGCTTATTTAATAATAGAAGGCTAAATCCTTTTGGAGAGAGTTGAGATGTAATTATATGAAATTGTAAGGGGTATGGTAGTGTTCTAATAAATTTGTTTGAATGAATGAAAAGATGTTCTCATTATTAATTATTAATGCTGGAATGAATGTTTGAATGGTATAAAGTCTAAATTATTTTTTCTAAAAACAAACCTAAATGAATCATAATTTATTTAAAGAACTTGAGTTCCAAGCTCATCAATTGGGTAAGAGCAAGGAATACAGTGCAAGTAGAGCTAAGAATTATGTGATAAATTCTCAAGCTCACTTGCACCTTTCCTTAAAGGCTCTAATAAGAGATTTGAAGTTTGTGAACCAAGTTCTCCATTAACTCTGCTCTGCTGCAAAGCAAAGTAGAAGGGATGAGAGGATGTTGGAAAATTCAATGGATGATGTCACATAGTCCATTGACCCAACGTATCCTCCCATCTAGCTAAACCGTGTGTGAAGCGCATGATGCATGGTTAATGGAAATCTTATTTGTGAGATCAATAGGAACAAAAGATATCATTTCATAGCCTAGACATAGAGAATCAAGTCTAATTAACAAATCAAGATCTCATGAAAGATTATGTGCTAAGGAAGAACTCAAATGGGAGTTGTCTTTGTGCACTAAACTTGAACCTATTATAATAGGAGGGTAACTCTAATTCTAATAGTATTCACTTGATTAAATTAAGCATGAAGATTTAAAGTATACATTCACCAATGAAGTTATATCACCAAGCCTTTGCAATTATTACAATGAAAATTCAACTCTCTCATTTTAATCAAATCGTATCTTAACTTAAGGTAATTTGTATTGCTAATTTAGGAATCAAAAACTTAATCCAAAAATAAATATCTAAACATTATTGAAAGAAAATATAACTTGGTATCAGAACCACCATTCTCAGAGGACAATAAATCTCGGAATTAAAACTTCCATTTATTACTTCAGACCACGTACACTTGCGTGCAAATGCGGACGTATATTTTCCGTCTATCAATTCCCTTTATCCCTCTTGAAAATGGCAAGGTGTAATGCAATTTGAGTTTTGCTATGGGAAATAAAATAATTGAATTTTTGGTATTCCCTATGTTGAGTTGAATGCTCATTTCTAGCTGAATTTACGACAAGCGCTGCGACGCGCTGTAGCGGTTTTGTTTCAGAATATTTGTAAAGTGAATGCTCGCTTCGGCGCACTATAGCACCCATGTCTCGGGTTAGAGGCCGCCGCGTCATGCTGTAGCGAGTCGCTTTGAATTACCGTAGTGCTGCGGCGCACTTTTGCACCGAGGTCTCGGGTTGAGCATACTTAAGTGCACTGTGGCGTGCTTGGGCGCGCTGCGGCGAGGGATTCCGAGGCGCGCTGGAGCGAGGGCCTTGAGAATTTTGCTAAGCTCTTGGATCCAGTGGGTTCCGCTACGGCGCGCGGTAGAGCTGAGCTCTCCGGTTGAGCCATTGTGGCGCACTGCTGCGCCGAGCTCTCGGGTTAAGCCCACTGCGGCATACTGACGGCATGTTGTGGCACGCTTGGGTGTGCGACTACAGTTTTCTTCCAAATTTCTTTTTTTTTCGCAGATTTAGCTCAGCTGTTTTTTTCCTTGAATTATTGAAAAACCATTCAAAGGAGACTGTTCTAGCATAAAGCATGTTTGTATTTACTCTCTTATTTTACTATAAATCTTAGATTTATCAAATACTCTCCTTTTATAGTGTAATCTATGTTCACTTATGTGAAACTCTTCACTAAATACTAACTTCAATAGTGTAATCAATAATGTCTTTATAATGTGAGCTAGAAGTTTAATCTTCTTTAATTTAGATAATTTTAGCATAAGATGATTGCTTAAAGGTTCAAAGATTGATCAATAAATTTTATGGGACGGGTTTGACATAATAAGTTTATTATCTAATGTTTAAATATATTATATTTAAATCAAATATAACTTAATTAAAGGTTATATTCTATTCTTACTATCTAAAATGAGTTTAGGCTTGATCATAATGTTCTAACTCTAAGTTTCAATCTTAAAGTTCTCACTCCTATGGCCTAATATTTGCTCTAAGCAATTTAATGAACCTACAACTATATATTCTCTTAAATTAGAAAGTTCCAAGCATTTTGCTATGCATTGAATTAAATCAAACCTTGTTGCCCTAAGTTATAAGAAGCAATAAAATATAATTATTCCTTATGTGAATCTCATTAATACATAGAAGAGTGCAAAAATGCAAACCTTACAAAATAATATCCAAATGACACAAATATTAGCAATTAATTGATCCTTATATCATGATATTAAAATGACAGTAATCATGCCTAATTTGGATGTTAAATGGCTTAAATATGGCTTAATACCCTTTAATCATTATTAAAATGGTGATTTGCAAAATTAATTATCAAAATATAATTTTATTATCATATTAATATTCTTTGTATTTTTCTGATCACTTTGAGATACAACTTCAATAGATTTAGACATGCGGTTAAGAAGTTATGAGAGGAATAAATAGTAATTTTAAATTGAATTTAAAGGCGCAGATAGTCCTTTCCTTAGCCCTATTTTACTATTCAAATGAACAGTGCGTGTGTAGGATGATCCACGTGCAGGCTAGCCTTTAGTAGCGTGCCCACAGGCCCAAGAGCTTACACGTGGACCATGAACGGTCATGTGGGTTAGGCATGTGCCGGCCCGACTCGCACATCACTGGCGCGACAAAAATCGAGCAGAACCTTCTAGGGCATAACAATACTCCATAATCAGAGATCCTCATGGGGCATACCATATAATGATCGAAAGGTATCTCGGAGAACTTTCAATTGGTACTTAAATTGTTATGAATGGATCACTCTAATTCTAAAAAAATTGATGCGCGATTTACAAAATTAGGGATTTACGTGCGAGTACTATGCTACACTGTAGCTTCGAACGGATATGCTTGATCTAATTGAGCTCATTTGAGCTCGATTGATTGAGCAGAGAGTTTGCAATAATAAGAAAGAGACATTCAAAATGCATTAAGGTAATCATATGATCAAATCGACAAAAGGAAGGGAGTTACCTTGTGTTCGCTTTTAGGAATTATCCATCAATTTGGGATGAAGCTTAATTGGCTTGATCTTAATTGCTAATTGCGTACAGGGGAGATAAAATTACTACTTAATAAGAGAAGCAGGCAGTATGGTCATGATTGAGCTCGGTGGTGGGCTGCAGGCCACATGCTCGCAGGTGATGTGCCCGCGAGTCCATGCGTTGGACACACGCTATTAGCTCTGTGCGTGCGGAACGAAGAGTCCTCAGCCGTCATATATGGAGGGCTGAGTCGTTCATACAATGCAGATATGCAAACCATTTGATCAGACCGCGCATCGACTGCAGGCGACAACGCCATTAAATTAATTAAATAAATAATAAATAATAATTATTTACTCTTTATTATTTAAAATTAAGCTACTAAATGACTTCCGAAAAATCCCAAAATTTCACTTATAGCTCATTTTGGGGTGAGGAGCTTAAAAATGAAATCGAAATTAAATTCAGAGATTTATTTAATTATATTAATTTTCTGTGTATTTAAAATATATTAAAAAATTTTAGAAAATTTGACGACTTCTAAAAAATCCCAAGATTTCACTCCTAGCTAATTAGGGGGTGAGGACTCAATGATTAACTTTGATTTTGTACTCGAGGTCAATTTAATTATCTGTATTTTCTAATTAAATAAATGCATTAAAATATTTAAAATATTCAAATGAATTTCGAATTACTCCAAATTCTTAGAATTTGCTCTAGACACTATTTGGAAACAAATAGAGGCAATAATAAACTTATTTGATTGCTAATAACTGATTAACAATATTGGAATGTTAAAGTTTTTGTCCTAATAATTTGACTAGGTTATACTAAAGTGGTTTTTAATGAACTCAATAAAAAAAATAAATTTTGTCTTAAAATTTATGTTTTTATTAGGATTGATTATAATTTTAGTGTTTTTTTATGCCATTTCAGGTGAGAATAGATTAAAATGCAAAAGAAAAGGAAATCTAGTGAAAAGGATGGCAAAGCGCTACAACGCGCTTTGGCGCGTGACAGCACCCTTGTTCCCAAGAACATGGCGCCATAGCTCCTGCATCTTAAAGGAAAAGACACTGTAATACGTCATAGCCCCATAATTCCAAAGAACAAGGAGCTATAGCATGCCACAGCTCCACATCACATCCACATAAAGCGGAGTGCCATAGCGTCAAATTTCCAGAGAGAAAGGCACAACAGCATGCCACAATGCCTAGATTCCATAAAGTAAGGAGCCATAGCAACAGACATCCACAGGGAAACGCGCTACAGCACGCCACAATGCTAAAATTCTAGAGATAAAATGCTACAGCTCTTGGATTGCAAAACGCTAGGCACTACAGCATGCCACAACTCCTTATTATTCGAGACCAAAGCACAACAATAGGCTGTAGCGCCAAACGGCCGAAAGCTTCATGCTATCTTGTGCCATAGCATGCCCCATAATGATATCTTGGAAATCTACTCTAAGTCAGCATTGGAAAGACCAGTTGACTTAATTCTCTTCATTTTCCCATTATAAATATTTATAGCAATCATTAAATCACTTTTAGTCCCAAGGGAATAAAAGAATAAGCATTAATTAAATTCCAAGTTTCAAAGAGGTGGCCATTGGGAATAAAGAAGAGCTGAGAAGGAAGTTATAAAAGAAGAAAGAAATGCTTAGCGAGGGTTTTAATTTTTAGTTTGGGAAAGGACATATTCAAGGGCACATCTTAACCTTAAAGAGGAAGAGAAAGATTTAGCTTCAAAAGAAGAAAAGCATAAGGAGAAAGGAGAAAGGAGAAGATTTGAGAGAAGAGGAAACAAAGAGAGTTCCAAGGGCTGTTCCTGTGTATAGTATTCTCACCTATTTATATTTCAATTTCCATGTAAGACCTATAAATGGAAGTTGTTTGTTATATTTATGGACCATTATGGGGTTGCCTAAGTCAGGATCTAGAGCTGATTCAATTTGGGTTATTGTCGATCAACTAACCATGTCAACTCATTTCATCATGATTTGTCAAACTGATTCTCTAGAGAAATTGAAAAAGAATTATATCAAAGATATTGTCAGACATCATGGTATTCCAAAGTCAATTATTTTTGATCGAGATAGTAGATTCACGCAAAGGTTCTGGCAAGCAATGCATCAAGACCAAAGAACTACTTTGGAAAAGAACACCGCATTCCATCCTCAAACAAATGGACAAATAAAATGTGTTAATCAAGTTCTCGAAGATCTCTTGCAAATTTATATCTCAGATTTTGGTGGCTTCTGGGAAGACCATATTCCTCTTATGGAGTTTACTTATAATAATAGTCATTAAGCAAGCATTGGCAAGGCCCCATATGAAGCCATATATGGGCAGAAGTGCAGCACTCCACTTGCATGGTCTTAAATTGACAGTGTATGGCTTTGCAAGTTTGATCTTATAGATGAAACCAATAAGAAGGTGCAGTTAATTCAGAAGAGGATTCGTTCAATGCAAGATCGCCAAAGCAATTATCATGATGCACATCAACACCCTTAGGAGTTTAATGTTGGTGACATTGCGTATCTCAAGGTCAACTCAATGAAAGGTGATTTTTGCTTTGGTGTAGAAAGGAAACTCAGTCTCTATTATGTCAGACATTTTGATGTTTAAGCAAAAGTAGGTTCTATAGCATACAGGTTAAGGCTCCCTAAAGACTTCTCAGCAGTGCACATTGTCTTTCATATTTCTTCATTGCAAAGATGTTTTCATAATCCTTCTCATTTAGTTCAACTTCCAGCTGTATATCTTCATCCAGACCTTTTCTATGTGGAAGAGCCAACCAGAATCGTAGCTCACAATTAAAAGCAATTGAGGAATCACTCTATCCCCACGGTGAAGGTTCAATGAAAAAATCGCTCTCTTGAAGAATATACTTGGGAGAAAGAGGTAGATATGCAGCAAAAGTATCCAAGTCTCTTTGAAAATCATAGTACACTTCTTTTCTAAGCTATGTTCTTAAGTTTTGCATTTTCTTTCCCTTCTTAGCGTAATGTTTAGGATGACATTGTTCTTAAGTTGGGGAGTCTGTAATAACCCTAGGTTGTTACCCTAGCTAATATAAGCTTAACCACATCAAAATTTTCATTCCATTGGGTTAATCTAGTCATTTGAACCAACTTTTAAAGTTTTGGGGTCAATCGAACCTCATCAAGTCAAATTATCAATTTTGCCAATTTGTGAACCCTAGAAATTAACCAAAATATTTTAATCTCCAAATAAATTTATAACTTCATTTTTGAACTCCTAACCCCCAAATTAGCTAGGGTACAAGTTTGGAAATTTTTGGAAATCATTTAAGCCATTTTTGAAATTTATTTAAATAGAGAAAATTGATATTTAGGGTTTAGAACAATTCATAATTGCATTTTGAACCCCAATGGTCGCCAACCATTGTGATCCGCTGTGCACACCGCAAGTGATCCATTGCGAAGCCTGGGTCCCACGATAGCAAAATCTTGCTTCATCTGGCTGTCACTCCTTCGTATCGAACAAATTGGATTCAGTCATGCTAGGGCTACATTTGTGCAGTGGATTGTGCTCGTGGATCCTACAGCCTAGATTCATTCTGGATCAGGTAGTTAGGTTCAGATTCATCAGAACCATTCTATGATTATGGTTGATCGATCATACAGTCTCCATGGTTCTCCCATTATGGACCTTCATCCCAAAAGCACCCATCCCCGACATAAGAAATTCGATGTACTCCAATAGCAGGTCTTACCTCCCACTCCTCCCATCCATGTAGACAGACTATTAGACCTTTCCCATTTCAAGTGAGGCACCTTAAGTTGGGCCCTGAAGCCCAAATACCCCCTTCCCTTTGAAATTCTGAGAGCTTAGCCTCGGCCCAAGCCCTCAGGTCAGGTTAGAACCTCAGATTCACCCCAGTGGATCCCTGAGGCTATAAATAGCCTCAGGGATCTCATGTGAGCCTTTTTCTCGATGTGAAGGCTCAATTCTCATAATTCCCCCAAATTCTTAATGCTCACCTATTTGTGAAGCTCCTCATCATCCCTAGATCCACTCTGTGGAATTCGAGGGTGTGTTTCAACGTTAGAAACCCCTAGCTAGCTCTTGAAGTGCAGTTAACCCGTGAGTCCGCTCCAATTGCTTATACCTATCCTTTTTATCAAGCCAGTACCTCTCTTCTATTGTAGTGAGCTGAGTGAGCTCATTGCCAATTGAATTGGCTTGATTCCTTACTATATTTAGATGATTGTGTTCTTTGTTCAGTTAGGAGTAGAATGGAGTTATCAGTGAGCCAACAGAGGTTCAGACAGTGTGGAGCCCTTTCTGAACTGAGCCATGGTTTGGTGATGGCTCACTTTCCACTTTAGGGACAATGGGCACCCGGTTGGGTCGCCAAGTGCTTAGAGAAGAAATCACATATTGATCCTTAAATGATTGATACGAGCTGGCTAGCTGAGGCTTGGCCATTTAACTGTCCCCCACTCAAGTTGGCACAATACCGCACAGTGCCTGGCCCGAGTAAGGAAAATAATTTCCTTAAGGAAAATAATTTGATAATTCTTAATCCTGTGATTATTTAATCAAAAACATTCCAAATAATTCATTTAAATAACTTTATCAATTCTGATCCAAATGGTATGATTCAATATACCATTTTGATCAAAAAAAATATAATGAATAATGATATATAAGAAAATTTTAGATCTAGTGGTTAGATTTTCCAAATTTGCTTAATTACCTTGAAAATTTGGTTATGGCATATTAAGATTGATAATTAACCAATTTGTATGATTTTGGTCTCTATGACTTAATCTTGTTAAGTAGAATCAAATAAAAATGATTATACTTAATTTATATAATTTATTTTGCTAATGATGTCTTAATTATTCTAATCCATTTTTAGCAAAAATTAGCTTAAGTAATTATCCAAATGGCATTGTCACTATCTCTATTTCTTCATCTCAGTATTTAGAATATATCTGTAATGATTATAATTGTTTCCCATGGTTAAATTTGTTAATTTTGCTTTAACCACTTAACTAGTGTAAAACTCTAATTAGTTTAATGAAACATTTTGGCTTCACCAAAATTGAATCTATTGCTAATTTGAACTTCAAATTGATGAGTAACTTAATGATAACCTTGCTTTTCAAGTTTTGCATAAGTAAATCTTAATGTCTAATTATCATTAAGCCAAATTAGCATTAATCAAGCTCAATAATTAATATAAACCTAAGTTTATTTAATAATTTTGCACTCATTGATTTTCCTAGATTTAATTATGACTTTCTGATTTTGTCATTTGATCTTAGAATAGCAAGTTAAGAGATTAGGTCTTAGGGTGGTTACTGTGACTAACTATCTTAATCAAAATCTTAGATCTTCTTGATTTTCTCTTAAGCAAGAAAACAACCAATCAATTCCCATTAATTTTATGATTTAATCCCATAACTTAAGGTGCTTGTGATTAAGATAGAAATTTAGAAGATTAGCATACTTGATTTTTGCATCTTAATCAAATGATTGAACCTGCAAACCTACATGTCGTTTCAGTACCTTGATTTCTAGAATCACTCATGTTTATTGTAGATCTAGATATATTAATTTGAAGCTTTAGATCTTTTAAGTGTAAGGCTAGCCTTATGTTTAAGTGAATACTAAATTCTTAAATAAGCTAACCTTGATGTAGGAATACCTTAACTCTTTTGCATTGAGGTAGGACCTTAGATGAACATTATCAACCTTAGATGATTGATCTTATGCATTATGGCAAGATAACCTAAAGAGACTGTGATTTATTTATATTTTGTGGTAATCAACCTAAATTTAAATCAAGAATGCTAATATTATGCCTTAGATGATTGGTCTTAATTACACTTTTTTGGAGCCATTTGAGTAGGGCTCTACAATGGAGGATTGATTCATTAGCTTGAAAATCCTTAATCATTAAATAGATTGTATTGTGAAATGGCAGTGCATATTAATATAAATGACTTGATTCAACAAAATATGGAATTGGTTGATTTACCCTAAATAAAATCATAGAGTTTCTATTTTATATTAGGTAATTTTATATTAGGTAATTAGATAAGTACAATTTAGCTCAGAATAAACATCCCAAGTCAAAAGTATGTCATAAGTTGGGGATTGAACATCTTAGTTTGAGAGAATAAACTATAAAAGGATTATGTCCCTTATCTTTATGTGCATTGAAAAGTACAATTAAACAAACTAAGTGTTTAAAGTCCATTTCTTGGGACATACTAATCATGTATATGTACTTCTAAACATGTGATGAATTAGGATGCTATTAAAGTATAGTGTTGAGTAAATATTGAACTTGAAGTATAGCTCATCTGGTTAATACATTCTAATTTATATAGTGTTCAAAGTGAATGTGCGTATTAAAGAGAATATGATAAATAGTTAGACAACAAGAACAGATACTTACTTTTGTTTGCTTGTTTTCTAGTCTGATGATTTGATAACACCTTGCATATTAAACTCCTTGGCATATCATGAATTGCATAGGCACATCATGTCATTAGTGGAGCGATTCTACTCACCTTGGATATGTTAACAAAATAGTTTTGCTCACCTAGGAAATGTGGGATACCATGTGGCATCAAGGTTATGCATATTTGTAGCATAAATTTAGTATCATATTTAGATATATTTATAGTGGCATACAATATAGTTTTATTTTTAGTTATTTCAGTTTACAATTTATTTTAATAAATTTACTTTTAGTACTTTGTTAATTACAAATTTTATGCTTTCAGTTTCAACATTTAGATTACAATTTTAGTTTGATTTAGTTTTCAGCAGTTTGATTTCTATTTTATTGAATATTAAGTAAAATCCCTTAAATATAAGAAAATTTTAATTATAGCCTAAAATGTACTAAGACTTATCATCTAAAAAGATTTCTTTTTTTTTGCTGGGGCTATGGAATTGTGAAATTGATAATGTCAGATCCTAAGCAATTAGAGGAGCCAACTTTGGAGGAATCTTAGGAGATCCATGAGGGGCTTGAAGAGTAGTAGCCAGCACAGCTCTTACTTATGTGCTTAGTTTATTTTTTATTATGTGATGAGAGACTTTTACTGTTCATTTCATTTTAAGCTATGGTTTGCAATAATTAAACTCTGGATATATTTTATCTTTCTTTTCTGAGATGAATGTTTTTACTTAGTTTTTGTGATGAATGTTATGGGTGGATACTAAGGCTTCCACATTCTGCTACTACTACTACTTATACATAGTATTGCTATGTGAACAACATCAAACTCATTTTTAATACTCATGTACATTGGATATATATATATATATATATATATTTATTTATTTATTGTACTTCTAAAAGACAATGTATATAAGTATCCTAGCTAATGCTTAAGATGTGAATATCATACTTATTTTAAGGTTAGTGCTCAATAATAAGTCAGATCAGAGAAAGTTCAGCCTTCTTGAGTAACTCAACTTTCGCTGCCAATCATATTATCTTTAAATATTTCTTGTGCGGGTGACGGGACGGGGCATTACAATAGCTCACCCTTAATTTACAAGAGGAACTCAAGCGCATTGAACTATGAGTGATGTGACACAAGCTCATTTAGATTTGTAGCTCCATTCCTTAGCTAAATTAAGAGTAAATGCGTGTGAGCCATAGGTGGAATCAAGATCATGTGATCTTCAACTAAAATTGTCAATTTTATAACTTAGATGTAAGAGATGATTTTGCTAACTAAAAGATCACATGATTATCTATGTGTCGAGATTGAGTCTTAGAGTGTTCATCTAAGAGCACAATATAAGGATTAGTACATTTAATAATTCTATTAGAGAATACTAAATCTCTTTATAATGAAATGAATATTAATTCAACTTACTTAACATAGATTTGAGAAGAAGCGTAACTATGCATGAACCCATGATAAATTACATGTTTAACCTCAATTCTCCCCAATTTTACTAAAATTGATTCAAAACAAAAGTAATTTAGGATTTATAACAAAGGAACAAAGAACCCAACAAACCATTACTTAAACATTATTAAAATTGGATATACTCTAGTAACAAATCACATTATCATTCTCAATTGATGATAAATCATGGGATCTCACCATCCCATATTATTTCAGACTACATACACTTGCATGACAATATAGATATACATAATTTAGGTATGTTAAGTTGTTGGTGCCACTGCCCAGGAACAATTTTGATTCGTATTAGACTTAATCCATTATTAGATAGTAATATAAGCTTTTGTGTATATATTTATCATTTTAATGTGTTAGTTTATTCCCTAAATTAGTTTTAGTTATTATTTTCATTTTTTATTTTATTTATTTTATTGACTTATATATGGAGTACCCAAATGCCATCGTCATGCACAATAATAATGTAGATTGGTGTAGATTGTGTGAGGGATCACATTCAAGTTATCTTTGTAATATGAACAATGCTTTCGCACCATTGAGAACAAAGCTTGTTAAGAACATTGAATACGATCACAACTTCCAACACTATTACACTTACCTTTCCACGAACATTGATAACATAAATTGGATAAATGAGCAATCATACTTAAAAAAATTGATGGAAGAGTTTAATGGGTATGTGAACAATTATATGCGGGAAACTAAGCCAACCTTGATTAGGCATGAGATGAATCTGGAAGATCAAGAGCATCTATGTAATAGAATTGAGGCTCAATTAGAATTTATATTACAACAATTAGTTAACCATGCCCAAGATGTAGTTGCAAATGAACAAATAAAGGAACAAGCTCAAGAAGTGCCAATATGTAGGGAGGAAACTTTAACCAAAACTAATAATGATAATAAGAAAAAGTTAGAGTATCAATTTAAATTAGACCATTTAGAAATGCAACAAGATTATTTAATAGACAAAGTTCATCAAATGTAACCTGAAACTTATGTCTCCTAAACACCTCAAGTAAATCTACCTCAATATTTAACAATAGGTATAATATTATTCGAGGATGAACATGGTAAATTTATACAACATTGTGAAGCTGCAAAAACCATTTATAGCATCTCAAACTTTCAATAAACCCCTTGACAATCTTGATGATGATTGTGTGCAAATTGAATTTGTGGAGAAATGCTTGGAATGTACCCCAAAGTAAATTGAATTATAAGCCTTTTAACAAAATGAAACTGAGAATGAAGTTAATGCTGAATTTAATGAATTGGAAGAAAAAATATAAGATGAAAAATGGGAATAATAATAAGAGAAAAAAAAAGACTTATTATAAGTTAGATGATATAAGCTGGGTTTGGAAGAGAAAAGAATGTATAGTTGATGTCCATAATGATTACATTATTTAACAAAGTGGTGCACATTTGAAAGCCTTAAACTCTTATTGGTCGGGCTGAGGACATTAAACCAAGTGCTGGTTTGGAGGCAACCCAACAAATAATTTTATGTTCTTGCTTCTTATTATTTCATGTTTTATCAAGTATAGATGTGTGTCAATAATGGAACAATAGGAATCTCAAGCACAATTGTTGTAATGATATTATGTCATTATTGTATTAGATCATTTCACTCCTTACTGCTACTAGTTAATTATTTTTAATTCAATAATTAGTTTTCTTGTTTTTCCTTTTGTTTTGCTTTATTTTTCTTTTTAGTTAGTTTTTATTTTTGTGTCATCCATTAAAATTGTAACAAATTGCTCATTCTTGATGAACTCAATTTAATCAATATTTGGAAGTCTATCTTCTTACAATTAAGCTCTATATATTGATTTTGTAACTTCAAAAATCTATATGAATTAATGAATATGACACATGAACATTGAGTGAGTAAGTAACCATAACACGTTGAGGTTCAATAAAAACTACTTAACTTGCTACCTTAAACTCTTTTATCAAATCAAATGATATAAAAGAAATTAAGTGTGGGGGAAAACACGACTCATATGAAAAAAATGAATGACTTATCAAAATCAGGAATGTGCTAGACTTCTGTAAGACTTCATGAATGTAATGCATGAGAAAATGTGATAAAGAGAAATGCCTCTCCCATAAAACATTGAAAAGAAAAATAAAAAAAAAATTAAAGGTATTTATCTCTCCTTGCAAAATAAAAAGATGTATGCATTACATTTCATAAAAAGAAGCACACATGGCAACAAACAAATTTTCCAAGTATACCATCGTTTAAATGATACTTAATAAAGAGCCCAAAAATTCTCCAACATGCATTTCTGAGAATCATCAAAAGATAACAAGAGAAAGAGTATAGAATATAAATAACATTGAACCAAGGCATTTAAGGTTATCCTCGACCAATTATATCATTGTTAGAATGACATTTTGATACATGGAGAGTTTCTAATTGTCATCAAAACAGAGCAAGATTGTTAAAGATAAACTGTTCAAAGAAGTTATATATTAGTTATTCTAGGACGAGAAAGAAGTTAAGTGTCGGGGTGTGATGAGCTCAATAAACATTGTGAATTTTGTGTTAAAACTTATGTTTTTATTTGGATTAGTTGTAGTTTTTGTAGATTTTTATGCCATTTCAGGTGAGAAGAGATAAAAATTCAAAAAAAAAAAAGATATTAAGTGAAAAGGACGCCAAAGCACATGATAGTGTGCTATGGTGTGCCATAGTTTTCTTGTTCCCGAGAGCAAGGCACCACAGAGCGCCATAGTGCCTTGATCCTAGACCAATAGACGCTGCAAGAAGTTTCAAACTTGCAATTTATAATAAATATTTGTGCAGGTGTTTTTTTCTTAATGTCATGTCACATTTTTGTTGTTTGAGATAATTCTCCAATTAAGAGGTCTATATTTATCATTTGAACATTAAAATCACAAGAACTTTATCTAGTGCTTAGGATGAACACTCTTAAGTTCAATCACATCGCATAGATATCTTTGAAATCTTTTTATGAATGAAACTTTCTTATGTCTATGCGATAAAATCCATATTTTATCTTATGATCACTAAGTCTTGATTTCATCTATGGCTCACACACTTCAACTCTTGATTTAGCTAACATAATGAATTGCTAAGAAAAATGAGATTATGTAATATCGCTAATAGCTTAACGCGCTCTTTTATCTTGCATAAATTGAGAGTGAACAATGGAACTCTATTGATGGGTCTTGACTCACATGCATCAAATCTATACCTTAACCTATAGTTAGTAATGGCCTACCTGGACTATGTCACCTCACCACTGCATAACATGCCTTCTCTAGGTGTTTTTTGATTGAGCTATGGAGCTCAAAGATTTTACAAGAATTTATTATGGCTTAGATGATCAAGTCTTGGCTTAAAGCTCATGTGCGAGCAGTTACGCTTAATGAATGATGTCACATTCATTTTAGGTGTGAACACTATGTGCACAAGTTCTAAAATAAGACATTCATCAAGCACTATAAGTTTTTTAATATAAATATAATTTAAATAATATTAAAAATAATTTTCCATTCAATAACTGATATTCATTCATTAAACTATAAATAACATTTCATCTCAAACATGATATTTCAGTTAGTAAAGAATATGTACATGCATAATATCTAAATCACTTATACATGTTCTCAACGAACCCTCCCCTTTAGGCTGCCATTATAAAGAATATAACAGGAGAGCTTTAGGTATTTGGGAATGCATATATTATTCTCACAAGAAATTAAAATACAAGTTGAAGTTAAGAGGATGATACTCAAGAGCTGATGCGGGCATTCTCTTCATCTTCTTCTATCTCTATGTCTTTTTCTTTCCATTTCGAGCTATGCTCTGTCTTGCCTTGGCTGTAGCCTCCATTCTTCAGATGCCTCTTGGATAGCATATGGAAATTAGGGTTCTTCCCTTAAGTTTAGCTTTTCTAATTGATTTCATAAACCTTTCATAGTTTTCTATTTTTTCTTAAATAATGTTTCCCCTAACCAGATTCATTTCAATTTTACCTTTAATTCTTCCTTGAGTAATTTTCTATAGAGTTTAATCCAATAAGTCATTTATTTTAATTACCCCTCATTCCTCATTAATAATAGAGGAATTAACATATTTATTTAGTCCTGTTGTTGGGAGCTGGAGGATTTTAATGTTTAGGTCCTTTCAAATTCTCTATTTAATTCAGGTTTGAAAGCAAAATTTTTAATGCTCACAATAGTGCGCTGTGGTGCATTGGTCTTAAGCAATATAGCGCTGCGAAAACTACAGTACACTGGTCTTGAGCAGTCTGGAGCTGTGATGTGCTATGGCACAATGGTTTCAAGAAGTCTGGTGCTGCGGTGCACTACGACTCAATAGTCTCAAGAAGTCTAATGCTACGGTGTGCTGTGATATCTACCATTATTTCCTATTCTTGCACTATGGTGTGCTGCGGTGGGTTCCTTGTGAACTGCGGCATGTTGTAGTTCTGTTCTTTGTTAAAAATTCCTGTTTGTTGAATTAATTATTTTTTCAGCTAAAATAACATAAAAATAAACTAAAAAAGTAGCTAAACTTGCTCAAAACTAACATCCTAAATAAGAAAATCACTCTAATTATGGGGTTCATTATACCCCCACACTTTCTTGCTCATCCTTGAGTAAGCCGCTAATAATTTCTTGGATTAATTTTGTTGTTAACAAATTGCTCTAGTTGAATGCAGATTTGAAACATTCAGTGCATCTAAATGTATGTTCAACAATTATAAGTGTTTGATAGAGATTGACCACATTTGTTTTGGTTCATATCAAAGTGACACTCTAACTATCCTTACTCCATCTCATGGTGGCCATCTGTAATAGATGTTGGGGAACTTTAGGACACAGGTTGAGTATATTTGAATGGTGGCTGTGTTAAGAAGTATTTTAGTTCCATGTGTGCTTCTTCTTATAAAATGTAATGTTTCCTTTTTCTTTTAGGGACAGATATTTTTCTTTATCCCCTTTTTGTTTCTCCAAGGTTTTGATGGGAACGATATTTTTCTTTATCCTCTTTTTGTTTCTCAAAATTGTTGATGGGAAAGATATTTTTCTTTAACCCATTTTCCTTAATAGTTTTTTAGATATGCTATGTTTCAGCACATGTATTGCATTCATGAAGTCCTACAAAGCCTATCACTTTCTAGATTCACCCACCAATCATGTATCTCTTCATAGCCATAGTTTTCCCCTCACTTAATTTATTACATCCCTTAATTGAGTTTGAGTTTGTCAAGTTAGTGAGTTAAGTTATTTTTATTAAACCTTAATGCATCATTGTCAATCACTATCTCAACTAATCTCATATGTCTTGCAAGATTAGCTCATAAATTTTTCAAAGATACATCACGACCTTAGATCTTTGCCATCACAAAAAGTTCTCCAATTGTTATTGAATTGTACCACAGGATTTGCAAGGCATTACATTGATGAAACTAAAATAAAAGCAAAAACAAAATAAAAAAAACCAAAAATAAGAATCAAAAGACTGCAACCTGATTTTTAGTCTTCTTCCTCTTCTTCTTCTTCTTCTTCTTCTTCTTCTTCTTCTTCTTCTTCTTCTTCTACTTCAGCTAGTTCTAGCCATGGGATTGTTAGAGGAGGCATCAATAATGGAGGTGGAGGAAAAATCATCTCTCCTAGACTATCCTACACATGCTAGTTTTCAAAAATGTGGCCAAGAGTTGTGTTAAAGTCTTGGGTATATTTACAGTGCCTTTATAGGGTGGTCTCACTATAAGAGAGCCTTGAATCATTGCATTTTCTAATCAATTTTTGGTGCTCTTCCAACCCATCCTTTCACTTTTGTAGACTTTTTAATTTGAACTGCTGACTTGTTGAAGTTGAGGCTCCTTCCTCTGCTTCCACTCTTCCTTTTTCTCTTTTGTCCTACTTTGAGTATTAATTATGAATATTTTTAAAAATGAGGGGTGCTCTAAGTGGAAGTTGGAGTTCCTCATCAGTGAATTTGACCCCTTAATCAATATAAATTTTAGTTATTAGAGACACGAAGGCAAGGGTTCTGCTATGCCCGATTAAGGTAAGCCATATAGCTGGTCAAAGACTATTCTATAAACATTGATTAGTCCTAGATGTTGAATGGAATAAATGAGCTTAGCTTGTGCTCAGGTCACCTCACTCAAATGCCCAAAAAGAAATTATTTTGCTAGAGATGAGAATATGCCAAGCATTACTCGCTGCTGTAAGTACATCTCTCGAGATGTTGGTATAGTTCCCATTCCAGTTGGCATTACTACCAGTGAGTGCTTCTATAACTTGGATTGGTTCAAACTTATAGTTCACGTACTAAGTGTAGAGGTACATAACATGCCTACAAACTCAAGCCCGTAATGATTAGAAATTATTTTTTCCCTGAAGTTTTTCCCCTTCCAATGCACATAAATGATGTGCATTCTAGCATTTATGGAATTAGCATAGATCTCTTGAACTAATGTGCAGTAGACAGTTCTAGGGTGGCTCACTAAAGTTTCCCCTATTGCTTAATGGCAAGATTGACCATGTAAGGTTCTCCAAATCCCCTTTCCAGGATTATTTTTCTCTTCAAAGTGATTTCAAAAAAGCATTGCTCAGCTTTCAATGATGAGAATCATTGGTTATTGAATGGTGCTCTAGAAAATGATCTCCAAATTAAATTGACCTCTAAAAGATGATCTCCAAACCTAATTAGGCTAAATTGATCTCCAAATTGCTTTTTGACTTCAATTTTGAATTCCTCACTCCTAAATTAGCTAGGGGTGCCAGTTTGAGAATTTTTGAAGGTCATTTAGGCCTTAATTTAATTAATTGGATTTGGAGAAATTATAAATTAGGGTCTCCAACAATTTAGATTTGCATATTAGTCCTCCAACAGTTGGCTCCTCTGAGATCCGCTGTGCAGACCAAAGGGTGATCCACTGCAGAGTCTGGGTCGCGCAACAGCAGAGCCAGTACAATCTAATTGTCAGTTTGTGTGGATCGGACAATCTAATTTTGATCCAAGCAGTGGGTATTCATAGATATCGGATCACACTCATGATTTGATGGTCACGATCTTTCCATGATCGGCCATTAGGATTGGGAGACCAGATCTGTTGCATCTTTCCTTTGATCGATCAGAAGGATACCGTGCATCTAGGCATTATGGATCTTCATCCAGGTTTGGTTTACGCATCTGATAGAAGAGGTTTTCTCATACGCTGGAAACAAAGCCTATCTCCCATTCCCAGAGCCATGTTAGCAAACCATTAGCTTCCTTCCTAAATCGGTTAGGTACCTCATGTCAGGTCTTGTGGCTCAGATATCTATAAATGGAAATATGAGGAACGAGCTTCGGCCCATGCTCTCAGGTCAAGCATGACACCTCTGCTGTACTATGAGTCCCCTTCTAAGGCTATAAATGGCATCAATCTTCTTTGCAGTGAGCTCTTTGTAATGAGCTCTTTGCTCATTAGAATCCCCAATTGAATCTCAACCTCCCCATCCTGCTCCTAATTGTAACCCGATAATGCCAGCTCCCATCCATTGTAGTTAGAGGGCAAGACTTCGAGTTTGAGTCCCCAGCAGTTAGCCTATAGCTCAAGAAGTCTAGCAATAATCATCTCAATCCCACTTTGCCCTTGATAGCTCGCAGCTTGTTTGTCCACTTTTAACTAGGTACTCCTCTTTCTGGGGTAATAAACAAGCCATTAGGCCTTATTTTGTTTTAATTGTCAATTACAATCATTATTAGATTAATTGCTATAATCAATCGAGTTTGATAGACTTGATTGAGCAGCAATCAATTTGGGCCTGTACAGTGGGGTACAGTGCCCGAGCCATAGTAAGCTCCCGCAGATCTGGACTGCCCTAGATCAAATCTCTTTGGTGCTTCACTTAGTCTCTGAGTGTTGATCATTTCAAGGTGAAGGTGTAGCCAAGTTATCATCTCTGTGAGGAGAATTACCTTCCCATAGTAAACCCTATATAAGGGTCTTAGGTGAGTATGGTCTGGGTCATCCTGACCACCTCACAAAGGGCTTTTGGGTGCGTTCGATGTGCCTTGGCCCACTAATCATGGATAAATCAAGCTTGGGTCGTGGCATGGTTGGAGCACCTAACATTTTAAGATTAACCCTAACCCAAATCGAGAGGGAGGCGAGATCTGGCATGTGGACAAAAGAAAATAGTGCGAGATAGGTCAGCCCGTGACCCGCACTATTCGACAGGAGCCAGTTGTTGGGCCCCAACCGATCTGCGCTGTCCGCTGAGAAGCGACCTGTCGGGCCCCGATTAACCCATCCAAATGGTATAATCCAATATACTATTTTGATCAGAAAAATATGTAGATTAATAAACTGGAAGAATATTTTAGTTTCTATGAATGATCTTCTCAATTATGCCCTAATTACAATTAAGTTTGATTAGTGAATATTGAAGTGTTCACTTATCCAAATTGCATGATTCCAGTATCTGATTCTTCTTTATGCCATGTAGAATCTAATTACAATGACTAGAATAACTTTTCATGATTCATTTTACTAATTATTTCATAATTACTTAATTGCATGATTAGTGAAAATTAACATAATTTCTTGTCCAATTTAAATGCTCTTAGTCTCTAGTGCTTAACTATGTAACTTAGAACTTATTTACAATGTTAGCTTTAATTTCCATGAATAATTTGTCTAATTAATAGCTAATTAGATGAACCCTAATTAGTGAAGTTTAGATATTGTACTTAGCTAATTTTGATGATTTTGATACCTATGTGATCCTTAAGCGGTAAGGAACTTAATAGTATCATTACAGTTCAAATTTGCAATGCTTAAATCTCAATTGGGCCTAACTAGCCTAATACCCAAATCAATCTTTACTAATTTAATGAATCAATTAAACTTGATTTAAATTGTTTATTGCATTTAATAAATAGTTAAGATTATTTTAACATCTTTTAATTTGGCTGTTGATCTTAAAGTGGTATGATAGATGATTATGCCTTTATGTAAATAATGCGATTTTTATCTTAACCCTATACTTAATGCCCTTTTGAATTTTTCTTAACTAAGATAACTAGCATGTATTGATCCTTTAATTAATTCTATTAAATCTGTTGATTTATCAAACAATCAATTTTAGAATACTAAATGAATTATCTCATGGGTTGAAGGCTTAATTATAATATTAAGAATTTAATAATTAGCATCCTTGATTATTTCATTTAATCAATGCATGAACTTATTAAATCTGCATGAATTATTACTCATCTTGACTTTAGATAAATCCCTAGCAATTTCAAATTGTAGATATAGGAAGTAAGAGCTTTAAATTTCTAAATGGTAAAGTAAGGCTTTGTGTTAAAGATGTATTACAATTTTAGTTAAGCTAACTTTGAGGTAGGGCAACCTTATACGTGGTGTACTGATGTATGGCCTTAGATGAACCTTATCAACCTTATATGATTGATCCTATGCCTTGTGGTGAGATAACGTAATCAGACTTAGATTGAGTTATCAATTTGTGGTAGCTAACCTAAATTGAATGGCTTATAGGTCACTTATTTGGAGCCACTTGATTAAGACCTTTCTAAAATAAAGAATGGATTAAATAGTTTTGAAACTTCTTGATTAATGAATTTACTATCTTAAAGAAATAAGTAGTGACAATATTAGTACTATCATATGAAGATTGTAGTACATATCCATAGTACTGACTTGATTCAATAAGATAGGGAATTGTTTGATTCATAGTGAATGGAATTGTAGAGTTCTAGTCTTATCTTAAATTAATAGATAAGTATAGTTTATAATAAATTTCCCATTTCCAAAGTATGTTATATGTTGAGGATTGAACAACTTAGTTTAAGAGAATAAACTGTAAAAGGATATTGTCTCTTATTTTTGAGTGCATTAATAAGTGCAGTTAAACAAACTAAGTATTTCAAATTACCTATCTTAGTACACACTAGTTATGTATGTATACTCTTAACCTGTGGTAACTTAGGATAATATATAAATGTAGTTTTAATTAATACTGACTTCAGTTATGTAAATGTAGATTAAGGTAAAGTATGTGATTTAGTGCTCTAATATATATGTCATTTGAAGTAATTATGAATATTAGGGAGAACAGTTAAACAATTAGATAATAAGAAGGGATGTTTACTTTTATTTTCTTCTAGTTTTGAATTTCTTAAAGCATTTAACATAAATTTCATAAGCATAAACATCAAGATGATTTGTGATCTATAAGATGGAATGTGCATCAAGGTTGAGTAAGAACAATCATCAATCATCTGGATCCCTGATTCACCCTCAATCTCTCGCAGCTCATCCGTCCACTTTGAAACCATGTACTACTCTTTCTTTGTACTAAGCAGGACATTAAGAGGCCAATTATAATCTTATATAAATTGAGAGTTAGCAATGGAGCTTTATAGATGGGTCTCCGATCACATGCATCAAATACATACCTTAACTTAGAGTCAACAAAGACCTACTTGAACTATTTCACCTTATCCACTACCTAACATGCCTTCTCTAGGTGTTTTTATATTAAGCTATGGAGCTCAGAAATTTTACCAAAATTTACTTATGGCTTAGATGATCAAGTCTTGGCCTAAAGCTTGTGTACAAGTAGTTACGTTCAGTGAATGATGTCACATTCATTCACGGCATGAACACCCTGGGTGCACAGGTTTTAAAACAAGACGTTCATCAAGTACTTTAAGTTTTTCAATATAAATACAATTTAAATAATATTCAAAATAAATTTACATTCAAAAATTAGTTTTTAATCATTAAAATATTGTGAACATTTCAACTCAAACATGATATCTCATTTAGAAACGAATAATATATGCACAACATATATAAATCTTTTACATGTACTCCACCAAACCCACCCCAAAAGGGGGGGGGGAGGGGGGGTAAAGCTGCCATTACAATGAATACAATAAAAGAACTACAAGTATTTGTGAATGCAAACATTGTTCTCACAAGAAATAAAGATACAAGGTGATTTTAAGAGGTTGAAAAGCAAGAACTATTGTGGGCATTCTCTCAGTCTTCTTCTATCTCTTTGTCTTGCTCTTTATCTTTCCTGTTGTGCTCTGTCTTGCCTTAGCTACAGCCTCCCTCCTTAACATCCCTCTTAAATATTTTATGGGAATTAGGGTTCTGCGATTGGGTTTAGTTTTTCTACTTGATTCTCTTAGTCTTCTATTTTTCTTAAATAATCTTATCCCCAATCATCTTTATTTAAATTATGCCTTTAATTCATCATTGTATTTTTTCCTTGAGATTTGAATCCATTAAGTCCTTTGCTTATATTACCCGCTCATTCCTCATTAAGAATTATGCAATTAACTTCTTCATTTAATTTTTGTGTTGGGACCTGGAAGAATTTAGTGTTTAGGTCCTTTCAAATTCCTTGTTTAATTTGTTTCAAGGCAAATTTTTTGGTATGCGCTATGGCATGCTATGGCACAATGGTCACGAGCCATTAGGCATTGTAACACACTGGTCTCGAGCAGTCTGGTGCTACAACGAGCTACATCGCAATGGTCTCGAGCAATCTAGCACTGCGACGTGCTGTTGTATCGACCCTTATATCTTTTTCTTGAACTATGGCACGCTACGACGGGTACCTTGCATACTATGGTGCTTTATAGCGTGCTCTGGTGGGTTCCTTGTGAATTGTGGTGTACTATAGCGTGCTGTGGTGCCATTCTTCTTGAAAAAATCTTTTTTGTTGATTTAATCATTTTTAGAGCTGAAATAACATAAAAATATACTAGAATAGCCTTTAAACTTACTAAAATATCACATTCTAAATAGGAAAATCACTTAAATTATGGGGCTCATCACTTAATATTATGAATGAGAAATTATCTATAGATCTTATGGTTGCTCTGACAAGAATGTATGGGAAGCACTCAGTTTTCAACAAGGTTTTTCTGATGAATCATTTGTTCAATATAAAGATGATGAATGATTGCTCTATGATGGAACATATGAATGGGTTCAACACTGTAACAAGACAACTTAGCTAAATGTGCATCAAGTTTGATGACGAGGTCTAAGCTATGTTGTTCTTATATTTGCGATCGCACAATTACGATGGGCTGGTCACTGTCATCAACAACTCATCAAGAAATGCATCGTTAATGTTTCATGACATTGTCGGGTTGGTGCTTAATGAAGAAGTGCGAAAGAGAGCCCATGGGGAGACATTTACTTCAGCATTGAATGGTGAGAGCCGAGGACCGAGCATGGATTGGAGCTCATATAGGAATAGGTAAAAGTCACAGTGGGAAAAGTCTAAGCTAGAGAAATCCAAAGCTAAGTGCTAGAACTATGGGAAATCAAGACACTTGAAGAAGGATTGTTTTGCCTTGAAGAAGTCATGTGGAGGGAGCAAGGCCAAGGCCCACTTAGTCAATGTTTCAGCAAAAAAGGATCAGAATGTACTGACATTATCACTTGTCAGTATGGAGTCCTAGGTAGTGAACTCATGTGCATCCATTCAAGTTGCTCCTACAAGAGACACCATCAAGAATTGCACAAAGGGTGACTTATGGAATGTGTACTTAAAGGATGAAAAGCTATGCAAAATTATATATAAAGGTGACATGGACATTTAGCTACCATGCAGTGCAGTATGGAAGATAATAGATATTAATCATATGTTGTGCCTAAGGGGGAACTGTATTTCAGTTCGCCACCTAACCAGAGAGGGCTATAGTACAAGAGTTACAAGGAACTCATGAAAGATCCTCAAGGGAGCACTTGTTGTTGCATAGAGCATATGGAAGGTACACTTTAATTGATCAATAAAGTGCCTGATTCTATTACAACTACATAATAGATAGACATAGGTATATGGCATTGGAGACTTGGCCATTTGAGCGAAAGGGGACAATCTACAAGGAAAACAAAAAAATAATGCATTTTCTAAGGGTGGAAGAGAATTGAAAGGTTAGAAGATTAAGTTGGTGCATACAGATGTATGGGACAAGCTACTACTTCCTCCATTAATGGAGATACAAACTTCATTACCTTTATTGGTGACCATACAAGGAAGGTATGGATATATTACTTAAAGCACATATCTATTGTATTTAATGTGTTTAGGAAATGGCTTTATTTGGCTGAGAATGAAATAGGACTGCAGCTTAAATGCTTAAGATCTTATAATGGAGGTGAGTATTATGACAATGAGTTCAAGGAGTTCTATTTCTTGAATGGAATCATGATGGAATTTACAAAATTGGGAACACCGCAACAAAATGGTGTCAAGATTGATTCTAATGTTGATTCAGATAGTGAGCCGCAACATATAAATGTTGATGATAGTATTGAGCCCAAAAAGCATGTTCAAGATGATTCTCAGGAGGGTGGTGCACAGATTGAACAACAAATACCTATATTGTGGAGATCCACAAGAGTCACGAGACAACAAAAGAGGTAATCTCCTTTAGTATTTTATTTGTTACTAACTGATGGTGGTGAACCAAAAAGATTTGAAGAAGTGCTTAAGATGGATGATTCTAGCAAGGGGGAGGTTGCCATGAATGATAAAATGGCATCACTCATATCAAATATGACATGGGAGTTGGCAATGCTACCAGCTAAAAAGAAGGACCTTCAAAATAAGTGGGTTTACTGACTGAAGGAAGAACCAGATGGGGCAAAGGCTACAAGGCTAAGATTGTAGCAAAAGGCTTCCAGCATTGATGTAGAGTGGTGGACTACTATGAGATGTTCGACCTAGTTGTAAATATAACTAGTGTAGTGCTAAATATTATTACAGTTGAAGATTTGCACTTGGAGAAAATGGATGTAAAGATTGTGTTTCTTCACATAGAGCTGGAGGAAAAATTATACATGTGACAACCATAGGGGTACAAGGCTAAAATAATGGTAGAAGAAAGCTTCTATACAAGATCAAGAAGAGCCTCTATGTCTTAAAATAGGCACCTAGGTAATGGTATAAGAGATTCGATAGGTTTATTTTAGAAATTAGTTACAAAAGGTGCCAGACGGATCACTGCTACTACATGAGGCAATGTAAATCCTCATATATCATCCTTTTACTATATGTAGATGATACGGTAATTACAAGAACATACACGGAAGAGATTAAGATGCTAAAGGAGCAAATGTCAAAAGAATTTGGCATGAAGGACTTGGGGCCGACCAAGAAGATTTTAGGAATGAGAATCAATGGGGATATAAATGCAAAAATTTTGAAATTGTCTCAGAAGGAATATGTTGAAAAGGTGTGGAACAATTTCAACATGAGCAAGGAGAAACTAGTGGTCACTCGCCTAGCAAGTTATTTCTACCGATCAAAAGATCAATTGTTGAAGACTGAAGAGGAGAAGGAATACATGAATAAGGATCCTTATGTTTAGCGATTGGGATCTTGATGTACACGATGATTTGCATGAGACTGAATATTGCACATGCTATGGGAGTGGTTAGCTGATTCATGGGCAACCAAAGAAAGAACCATTGGGAAGCAATCAACTGGATACTAAGATATTTGAAAGGTACAACACACAAATCACTATACTTTGGTAAATCTAATATTACACCACAGGGCATTGAAGATTTAGATCTTGCAAGAGATGTTGGTAACCAAATGAGCACTACCAAATATGTGTTCATACTAGAAAGTGCAGTGTTGAGCTGGATGTATAGGCTACAGAATCTTGTTGCTTTATTAACCACATGAGGCTGAGTATGTTGCCATAAAATAGGAGAGCAAGGAAAAAATTTGGTTGAACCATTTTATGGCTAAATTTGGCAAGTAATAGAAGGATGTGAAGCTTTATAATAATAGTATGAGCATGATTCACCTTACCAAGAATGCTGCATTTCATTGTAGGATAAAGCTTATAGAGCTTTGATACCATTTCATACGTAAGCTGTAGGAGGACGGTCTATTGGAGCTAGAGAAGATTCACACTTTAAGGAATATATTAGATATGTTCGCAAAGACCATGATAGTGGAGAAACTAAAGTTGTGCATAGCTTTAGTTGTCCTTGGAATGTGATACAAGTCAATGTGATCCACCCCATGTCCTTTGAGAAAGAACATACCTTTTAAGAAGAAATAAAAGTATAAAGATGATTCGACAACAATTAGTCTCCAAGTGGGATATTGTTATGTTAAGGAGACTAATTGGATCACCAATGGTGAACTTAATGATGTTTTGGTGGGCTCCAGAACATGCATTAATTTTTAGACAACCAATTGGTCTCTCAGGTGTGTCCCAATGTAAAGTAATAAGGAAGCAGACACCCAGGTGCACTCCAGCACTTAGTTTCCAGACGTGCTCCAGCCCCTTCCGCCCATATGTGTTCTAGCCCCTAGCGTTCAGGCTAGCTCCAGCACTTGGCAGAAAAAATACCAAGTGCCCAGGCGCTCCCCAGTTCTTGTGGAAATTGTGAACTAGTTTAGGGGTATTTTAAGGCCGATTTTGGGAAGTATAAAAGGTAATGTTAAGGTTTAAGCTATGTATGAACCTTATTCGAGCTCTTGAATGTGAGAGTTGGTGTGACAGCTTAAAGTAACCCTTGCCTTAGAGTGCAAGATCTTGAAGGGATCAAAGAGAAGAAGATTGGAAGCTTTTTAGGGAGTTTTCTTCTTCATCTAATGATTAAGCTAAGGTTCTTTGTAACTTTGCACCTTAATATTTCATATAGTGTATTTCTTGTGGTAGTGTGGCTCCGTGATTTTTCTTGATATTAGATTTTCCTCATAAATATTGATTTGTTATTCTGAGATTATGCTTGATGCTTGTATGCTTGTGTTGTGCATTTTTTATTATTCCTTTGTGTGACTGAATCATGGATATTGCTCTACTAACACTTGGCTATTCCAACCCTGATAGCTCAATACTTCCCCATTTTGTATATTTTTTCATAACAAGTACCACTTCTTGTGAGAGGCCTCTTGAGCCCATGATCATTAAGATGTTACTCAGTTGTGGGTACAACTTGAACATGTAGGGGACACCTCTAGTCCTATTTACCCAATGGATAGTTCCTGGATATGTGTGTGAATACTGATAAGGACATACTTACTTAAGTTAGGGAGATTGCAATGATCCCCTTAAATAATATTAACCTGAACTATTAAACATTGAGGTGCCTTTTCAGATAATGGTGGATGATAGGCCACAAAAAGAGTGACTTTTGATCACACACATATATGTCGTCTAGTATAAAATGGGGATGGTGGGACCCAGATTTATCATCCTTAAGGATTAATAGAGGGATATTAGCTAGTTTTTTATTTTCTAATACTTAGACAATCAAAAAGTTTATTTTTGAAACTTAACTCAATCTATGCATGTAAGATAATATATTTAAATTATGAGGATGAAATTAAGATTAAGAGATAGGGGAGAGTTAGGCCAGTTGACTATGATTCAACCTTCTTAATATTCACTGTGTTTTTTAAATGGTAATAATGTGAGAATTCTAATTTTACATTTCTAGGGGCTACAGATAGTTAATCACATTAGTGATCTCTCGTGCACATGGCTTGCTCAATAGTAAACCATAAGATCATCTTTAGCCAATCTCATACAAGACCTCTTGACTTTGAAACTTAACATTTAAATGATCTTCTTAAAGGTTTATCAACATTCCTTATTGAAAAGTCCCAATTATATATATATATATATATATATATATATATATATATATATATATATATATATATATATATATTTCCTAGTAAAAAATAATATTTTTGTTTGAATTATTTGCTATTTTAACTTATTTTGGTATGCTTTATTGATTTATTTGCACAAGAGCCAAACTTGCAAAAAGGAAGTGACACAAATAATTTTTTTCAAAGATTGAAGAGCTGGGTGCTACAAATGTGCCATAGCGCCAGTCACTCGAGAGCTAGGCTCTATAGTGCATCGCGGAACCAGCCCCTTGAGAGCCAAGCGCCACAGTGCTGAGGCTCCCGCTACTTGAAGATCATGAGCTATAGTGCACCACAATGTCAACTACTTGAGAGCCTAGTGCCATAGCGCACCACAACACTCACTACTTGAAGACCATGTGCCACAGCACACTGCAACGCTAGCCACTCGAGAGCCAAGTGCCATGGCACTCTGCAGCGTCCGTTGTCCAAACATCCCAATAATGAGAAATGATTGGGAGTTCAAGGGGATTAATTTATTAGTCACTTAAACTCCTAAGATTGATTAAAAAAAAATATTCAAGGAATAAAGCATTAAAATTTCCTAGCTTCCAATAATAATTCAAGGGAGAAATTAAATTATTCAGCCCCCTAAGGTTAAAGAAAAGGAGGGGTATAAAAGCAAACTCTTGAAATACAAGGAGTATCTTTTGTACCCATCCAAAAGGGAGGAAGCCTAGCTACTGCTAAAAGTCAAAGGGAGTTCCTAAGGAGAAAGTTGTAGCAAGAAGTAAGGAGAAGAAGTACAGTGCTAAGGAGAAAGAACAAAGCACAGAGATAAGAGAAGACAAAGAGAACACCCACAACAGTTCCTACATATTGTATTCTCACGTTTTCTTTTTTAATAATGTTGCTTGTAATAATTCAGAGGAATACATTAGCAATTCCTACATTTTTCTTTTCATATTCATTGTAATGGTAGCCTAAATCCCCTTTAGAGAGGATTAAGCTGCGAACTATATAATAAGAGTAGTCATTGTGCATGTATTAAAATTCTTTATTCAATGAATTGAAATCAAAGTTTGTTAAGAATTTTGTTTACCTTTATGAATGAATGAGAATGAATAATTATTTGAAATAAACTTGTTAAAAATAAGATTTTATTATAAAAACTTTCACTGAGCTAGATGACCATCACTGACATATGCACCAAGAACGTTAAAGATGTGAATGATGTGACAAAAGCTTGTTGATCTTAAATGCTCGTGCATTTTCTTGAAATCAGAGACTTGATGCATCCAAGCTGTGAAAAATAATCTAATATATCTCTAAGCTCCATGGCTCAATTCAAGACACAAGGAGATAAGCATATAAAATAGTGGATGATGTGACATAAGTTCACATTAAATATTGCTTATCATCTGCTAAGTAAGAAATTTGATGCATGTGATTCGAGACCCATTGATTCAGCCCCACTTCTCATGAGTGACTTAAGCAAGACTAATGGAGCTTAACAAACTGTGAGTGATGTTTCATAAACTCACTAAGCTACACTGCTCATCATCATAGCTAAGTCAATAGTGGATGCGTGTGAGCCATGAATGGATCAAGATTTTGTGGTTACTAAATAACTTGTAATATTTATCACTTAGACGTAGGATAATAACTACCATTAAATTGATCACAAAGGTATCTATATGCTTCGAATTAATCTTATGGAGTTCTATGTAGCACTAGGTAGGGCAAAAACACCGAAATCATTAAACTTTAAAACATTATCCCCTTTGAAAGATGATGTGATAATAAATAAAATTCTCATGCATAGGTTATGACTACTCATATGTTCAAACCTAATTCTCCCGAACTTTATCCAATCAATCACAAAATAACTTAGGATAATTTAAGGTTATTATGACTAAAAAACTAATTGTTCAGTCAACTAAATATAATTGAAAAGAACAAGTAATTAGTAACAAACATACACCTTTATCTGAGGATAGCAAAATCTTGGGAACTTACCATTTTTTTATTACTTCAGACCACATGCACTTGCATTTAAGTGCAGACACTTCTTTCTAGTCTGTCAAGTTATTGGCATCATTGTCGAGGAATGGTTGCTTATATTACAGAAACCTCCAATTAAATAGTGATTTAGACATTTACATTTAATTTAATTTTTTTTTTATTATTTATTCTTTCTTACTTCATTTTATGTTTAATTTTTCTATCCATTATAGCTATATTAATTATGTGTTGCTGTAATTAAAGAAAAAAAACTATCATGTGTTGAAATTTACATCTGCTTGAATTGTCAACTTTCATAATCTAGTGAACTAAGGTGTTGCATGCATAGGAGATAACTAGAAAACTTATTTTTTAATCCTAAAATTGAACATACATTTTGTAGACTTAGAAGACAACAAAGCAGATTGAACATTATTCAAATTCAAGTGGAACCCTTAGGAGAGAATTTAGTAGAGATTCACCAAAATAATCAAGGTAGTGCTTTAAGAGAACATGTCAGAATGCCATCGTAAGACAAATATTCAAGCGAATATCTTTGACAAAAAACCTACAACCCTTTAGATGGTGCAAAATGCCCAATTCTATGGACTCCCAAATGAAGTCCCTCGAACTGATATCTCCAATTTCTTAGAAATCTGTGACTCATTTAAGTATAACTATGTTACTGATGATCCTGTTAGACTTAGATTGTTTCCTTTTTTGTTAAGAAATAAGACTAAAAATTGGTTAATTTCATATCCTAGTGATTCAAACCCTATGTTGGATGACTAACCTAATAAATCTCTAGCAAAATACTTCCCACTAACCAAAATATCTTGGATGAAAATAAGAAAAACTAATTTCTTAGAAGGAAAGTCATTGTATGATAGTTGGAATTAGTTTAAAAAATGTCTTAGAAACTGTCCATATCATGGATACCAGCTATGGATGCAAGTTCAAACATTTTGCAAGGGATTGAATGCACCCATAAGAAGCCTAATAGATGAAATTACTAGATTTTCCCTAAATAGCATTACCCAAGTAGAAGCCTATTAACTCCTTGAATAAATGGCAAATAATTCTTGCCAGTGACCAATTGAGAGGGTTAATCAAAATGAAAGGGAACTTGTTAATGCAACATAAGCAAACCAAATAGCTACACTACAAAGAAAATAGCTATGCTTAACCAAAAACTAGGATAGATGAGTGTGAATGCTATTTTAGGAAATCCTATGTGAATTCTGTGGAGGTTCACACTCTAGTGAAAATTACAATCAAAATAACCCATTTGCTCATGCTAGTTCACAATATGTGAATTTTATACAGAATTACTATAATTCTCCTCATAAAAAGGTGAAAAAGGGTACCTAGAAAAAATGATGGAAGAATTTAGGTTTCCACAACAAATTTTATGAATAGAACTAGTGCAATCTTGAATAGAGATGAAGCAATGCTGAGAGAAGAAGAAAATGTTGTAAAGTTATTCAACTTCAGTTAACAAAAATAGCTTTGGTAGGAGTTATAAGAAAACATGGGAAGGAACAAGGGAGTACTATCACCTTGTGTAGTTGAAAGATTGCAAAACCATTGAGTGATGAACACCGAGAGAACAAGTTTAACCTCACTCAAGAAAAATATGAAGGCACCCTAGAGGAAAGACCTATTCAAGAAGAAAACTTAGATCAACTCCAACAAAAATTGCAGGAAAAACCAATATGATATAATCAACCAATACCCTTTCCTCAATGCATAGCTAGATAAGTGGATATTCAATACTTTGTATATAAATATACTTTTTACTGAAGCTTTGGAACAAATGCCTATTTATGCTAAGTTCATGAAAGATATCTTATCAAGGAAAAGGAAAGTAAAGGATAAGGAATTAGTAGCACTAATAGAAGAATTCAATGCAATTTTACAAAATAACATTCCCATAAAAAGGCAAGACCTAAGGAGCTTCACAATACCTTGCATAAATAGCACTTTGTGATTTAGGGGCATCAATAAACCTTATGCTTTATTATGCTTTTAAAGAGTTAAGTGTTGAAAGCCAGAAACCTACTTAAGTGCTGCTTCAATTAGCTGATAGGTCAGTGAAAACCTCGGTTGGAATTTTGGAGAATGTTTTGGTGAAGGTTGATAAATACATCTTCCATAATGATTCATTATGATTGACATGAAGGAAGAAAATTAAGAGGCCAACAATTTTTGGTAGACCATTCATAGACACTGAAAAAACACTTATAGATGTAGATAAGGGAGAATTAAGCTTAAGATGTGAGGGTGAAAAGATTAGATTTAACATTTGAAAATAGATAAAACACCCTAAGGAAATTTATGAGAGCTATTAGAGAGCAGAGCTTTTGTAGGAATTATTTACACCTGATCTACAAGAGGAAGAAGAACAAATAATCTATAAAGATGGGAACGGAGTTGAAGTAGGAAACATCAGTGAAGAATTGATTAAAAAGAAGAGTAGAATGGTCCCATCAATTGAAGAACCACCAGACTTGGAACTTAAACCTCTCATAAACTATTTGAAATAAGTTTATTTAGGAAAAGGAACCACTATACTCATGATAATACCAACCATATTGCAAACAGATTAGAAATAAAAAATTTGCACAATGCTTAAAATACAAATTGGCAATAAGATGGAGTATATCTGATATCAAAGGAATTAGTCCAACCTTATGTATGCAAAGAATTTTTAATGAAGATATTTTGAAACCTTCGATTGAACCTCAACATAAACTAAACCCTAATGTTTAAAAGGTAGTGCTCAAGGAAATTTTCGAATTACTAGATGTTGGAATAATTTTTCTTATCTCCAATAGCTCATTGGTTAGCACAATTTATGTAGTGCCAAGGAAAAATGGTATGGCAGTGGTAGTTTGTAATATATGTTTATTACAAATATAATTAATTAAATTTAATTATTAAATAAAGTTTAAGTTATATACCTTTTACTATTTTATTATAGTAATGTTAGAAATGAATTTAGAGAATATTTGACAAATTTAAAAATTAATTTACGTCAAGACTTTTCATAGTTATTTTAATAAAAATTTAAATTTAAATAAGTATTTAAAAATAATTAGGTGTCAGAATTGAAAATTTTCGACATTTGTGGATTCAGGACGTCGATGTAAGCTAAAAGGGAAAATTTCATAAATTTAAAACTATTTTGAAATAAAAATGTAGTTAAGAAAAAAAAAATTGTAAATTTCCGGGGCTAGTTGCCGCTTAATCGTTTGTCCAAATTTGACGTTTTTGGTATTATTGGAATTGTATCGATGACACTTTTCATTTGATACCTTAAAATTTAATTTTCATTAAATTTTGATTTTCTGAATTTGTAAAAAAATTTAAAAATTCATTTTTATTTATTTATTTATTTAAATTGAGCTAATTTGTAATTTTTAGTTTTTTCTTAAAATTATTCTTTGCAAATATACCCTTAGGAATATTCTTATCCTATTTGGAGAAAATTTTATTCAAACTAAAGATAAATATCACCTCTTAATCTAAACCATCAACCTATTTTGAGCAAATTTGAACCGTTTGATTTAAATCCTACTTTATTTAATTTATTTTAATGTAATTATATTACTGGTTGAGGGGAGAATATTTCTTAATTTAAAAGCTTTCCTAAAGCTATTAAAATCCTTCTTATCTCCTCTCAACCTCTTCTTGTTCTTCTTCTTCTTCAAAAAAAAAAGAGAGCATCTTCTTATTCCCTCTCCCACCGTCTCAAATCTTCTTCTTCTTCATCTTCCCAAATTCCTCTTTATCCCTTAAGGTTTCTAAAGAATCAAAGGTGAATAGTTGAAGCTTGCAAAAGACTAAAGTTTTCTTCTTCTTCATCTCTTTCAAAGATAATATTCATTAAGGTAGAAATTTCTTTTAATTCAAAATATTTTTTTTACTTGATTTTATTAATGAAATCAAATATGCATACAAAATTTCTCTTAATTGATTTAGATATCTTCATATTAAGTCAAAATCTAATACATGACTATTTTATTTTTTTATAAATTTCTAAAGTTTTAATTTCCTTCAAATATTTCTCATGCTTAAAAAGTATATTTATGTTAACTTTGTATATGTATATCTTTTAGTTTCATCATATTTAGAATTTGAAATCTTTTCTAATATGTTCTCCTATATATTGGCTGTATGTTATTAGAAGAAACTATTTAATAATTTTGCTTCTATGCTAATTTAAATTAATCCTAAAGCATAATGAAATTTTTGAATTTTTACTTAGAAAACTTTATAGATTTTCTAAAGTTTTAAGATTTTGGTAATACTTTGAAATTTTATATCTTTTTGTTTACCAAGAATATAAAGCTCTAATCTTGTAGATAGGATCCCTTATATATTGGGAAGAACTTCACTAAAGACTTCCTAAAATTTTGAGCACTTTAAAGGTTACAATTAAGTGCCCAAAGTTCTATAAAAACTCTATAAAGTTTCAAATTTAAAATCAGATTTTTTCTGAAATTTTATTGATATTCAGCTTAGTATAATTTTTATTCCAAGCACAATTGGATGTTGATCTTTGTCAAACATAATCGTGATTATATTGTGAGCAATTTCTCTGTTAATCACTTGAGTGGATTATGTCTTTAAGAAGGCCATTTAAGTGCTTAAAGTTTGCTAAACAAATCACAAATTTGAACTTTGATAAAATTTCTGGAATTTCAAAAATTTTCCATAGTTTGAAATGATATAATTTTCAAAATACAGAGAATCTAAATGTGATTTTTAGCATGCATATTCTCTTGTATATAGAGAACAATTTATGTTTAGACATCAATAGAAATAAAGAACTCTAAGAACACCTTTTGGATGACACAAAAGAAGCTAAAAAACCTAAATTTCTTACTTAGCCAAAATTATGAAAATTCTAGAAAAATGAAATTTTTATTTCAAATGATTTATAATTAATTTACAAACTTTATAATTGCTGTAATAACATAAATTTTGATATTTATGAATAATTTAAGTAATAAATTTGATTTTTGCAATATTTATAAATATAATTTCTCATAATAATAATATTATGATTTTTTTATATAATTAATTAAATGAATAATTTAAAGTGAATTAAGATAGTTGATTAACAAATTTAGATGTTGATTTAATAGATTGAAATTAACAAATTTAAGAAAGTTATTCTTTAAGTCAAGTACAAAATTATTCTTAAGTTTTATTTCAAGTATCTTAATTTTGATCTTATTTCTATTTAAATATTGCTTATTCATTTTATCATGCAAACTACTTTATTAAATTGCAATATTTTCATATAAAAGTGTGTGACAAAAGTAAAGAAATTTCCTTTCTAGTGTTTATCTTTGAAGGAAGAAATGAAAATGTAACCTGTACAGGTAGAGCTTACTAGTAGCTCACGATGAAATAATGAGGGATCTAGCCCTTATGGAAGTGGGCAGAAGATCCAGAGAAAAGATACACCATTTTTACATCTATAAAATGAGGCACTACCGACAGGTGGTGATAAGCTTCCATTACCAATTGGTTTTATGTGTTGGATGATGAGTCATACGACTCAACTTTGTGTCACAGTTTACTTTTAATTGAAAAATTTTCACTTGATACTTTTCAAATATTTAATTTCATATTTAACATGCAGGGCAAGCTTGGTAAAAGTTTGCAGCATTTATTTTATTACACGTTAATATAAAAATTTAATTTTTTTGCCATTTCATTTGATTTACACTTATTTTAGGATGCTAGAAAATAATTCTTAATGGATAATTTTTGTACTCCTATTTGACTAGCTTTACTGATGATTATTTCAAGTTTTAAAAACTAAAGCTTAAAAAGATGCTCACTTAAGAAAAGTTTATAAGAAGAAGAGAGATTAGAGTGAATATATTTTCTTTTGTTATATATTGTATGAATAATTGAACTTCTGTAATTTTATAAGATTGGCTCTGTGATGAATAAATAACTTATAATTTTATTATTTTATCTCTATATTTCACATGATGAGTTTATTATTTAGAAATTCTTAAACTTGATCACTCGGTCACCAAAGTTTTGGTATCAGAGCAAAGTTTGAGAAAATCTAAGTAAGAAATTCAATAGAGCCAAAATTAATAATATTTAAAATTTTAAATTATGAGATAGAAATTAAGTTGGGGAGCTCGGTAATAATTAAGCTTAACAAAATTTATTTGCTTATTTTCTCAGGAAATGGAAAGTCATAATCAAAAAAATAATAATGGAGTTCAGCAAACTACGCCTAGTCATAATGAACCTATCTCTCCAAACCCTGAGGTAGTGTATCCATTAAATAATAATAATGGGGCAAATCAAATGTTACAATTTATGATATGATAGCATAATTCATAAATAATCAACAAACTCACTTCCAACCTCTTACCTCAACTCAAATAGAGACTGTTGAGAATACAATGATAGTATTTCTCAAATTGCAACCGCCTAGATTTAATGGAATAGTAAATCCTTTTCAAGTTGATGAATGGATTCAAAGAATTGAAAAAAAATTTAAGTGTGCTAAGAGTCCTGAAAATCAAAAAGTAGCCCTAGCTACTTATCTTTTGACTAAATCAGCTGAGAAATGGTTGAAAACTGCAAAGGCAACCACATTTCAAGAGAAAACTGAAGAAGAAATTTCATGGTCTGAATTTGTCAATGCCTTTCTTAATAAGTATGTGCTACCGTCTACAAGGTAGTCAATGAGGAAGGAATTCTTGAATATAAAGCAAGGAAGTCACACAGTGACAGAATATGAAGAAGAATTTACTCGCTTAGCAAGTATTGCTCATGAAATGGTGGCAACGGAAGATGTGAGATGCCACTTATTTCTTAGTGGTTTGAGAAATTCTTATCAACACATCTTTACTCCTCTAAAAAAATCAAAATTTCCTCATCTAGTGAAGAAGGCAAAATTAATGGAGATTCAGGAAGGCCAAGTATTTCAGAATCATAAAAGGTCAGGAACCTCAAACTTCACTCCAAATAAGAAGACTCATTTTCAGTCACATCATAGAAGACTTCACAATATTCAAGGAAACACTCCTCCTACACTTAAAGGAAAATCTACATGCAGATTTTGTGGAAAAATTCATTCTTCGAGCAAATGTTTCACTTATTTAAATCAATGTCATCGATGTGAAAGAAGAAACCATCTAGTTAAAGATTGTCATGCAAATTTTACAGTTAATGGGCATCGTATTTCCTAATGATGGAAAGAAAGTAGCTAAAGTGCCAAGTCAACCACATAATATTAGAGGAAGCAATATTGCCTCTTCTAGTAGGAACCCTCGTACTCAAGCTAGGGTCTTCAATTTATCTCAAGTAGAAGCAAAAGAAGAGCCTGATGTGGTGACAGGTACTGTATTACTTTTCAATAATCCCTACACAGTTTTATTTGATACTGGAGCAACACACTCTTTTATTTCTTCAAATATTGTGCAAAAGTTATCTTTACTAGTAGAAATGCTTTGAAATTCATCTAGAGTAAATTTACCATCAGGAGATCATTTAGAATCAAATACTTATTGTTCGTATAAGTTAGAAATTGATAATAGTAGTTGGGAAGCAAAATTAACCATCCTTCTATCATTACTTTTGATATTATAATTGGAATGGATTGGATGAGTTAGAATGGGGCAATGATTGATTGTACTAAAAGAAAGTATGTTTGAATAAAGGAGGAAAGAAAGTAATATTTGTAGGATAAAAGAATGCAGTTGATAGTTTTATCACTACAAATAAAGCTTCAAAGTTAATGAGAAAGGGATATTTAGTATTTGTAATCTTACTTTCAAGTTTAGAGGTCAAGCCTAAGACTCTTGAAGAAATACCCATTGTTCATGAGTATGCTGATATATTTCTAGAAAAACTTTTTGGCTTACCACCACAAAGGGAAGTAGAATTTAGAATTGATTTAATCCATGGAATGAATCCAGTTTCTAAGACAACTTATAGAATGGAACCAAATGAATTACAAGAGCTTAAGGATCAACTTTAAGAATTATATGGAAAATGTTTTATAAGACTAAGTAATTCCCCTTGGGGAGCCCCTGTATTGTTTGTTAAAAAGAAAGATGGAAGTATGCAATTATGGATTAATTACTGTGAACTTAATAAGGTAACTATCAACAACAAGTATCCATTGCCAAGAATTGATGATCTCTTTGATCAATTAGCAGGTGCATCAATATTTTTTAAGATTGATTTAAGATCTGGTTATCATCAACTTTGTATTCATGAAGAAGACATACCTAAATCTACTCTTAGTACTTGTTATGGACATTTTGAATTTCTAGTAATAGCTTTTGGTTTAACTAATGCACATTCATACTTTATGGATTTGATGCATAGAATTTTGAAACCATATTTGGATTCCCTTATTATTGTGTTTATTGATGATATACTCATTTATTCAAAGAGTATTGAAGAACACAAAGAACACCTTAAGAATATTCTAAGTCTTTTAAGACAACACCAACTATTTGCAAAATTTTCTAAATGCAAATTTGGTTGAAGTCAGTATCATTTTTGGGACATGTAATAAGTAAGAAAGGGATATCAGTTGATCATAATAAAATGAGTGCAATCAAAGAATAGCCACAACCTACTTTAGTTACAGAAATTAGAAGCTTCTTGGGTTTAGCAAGATATTATCGCAAATTTGTTATGAACTTTTCTCAAATTGTAGTTCCTCTTACAAGGCTTACACAGAAAGGTGTACCTTTTATTTAGGAATCTTCATGTGAATTGGCATTTCAAAAACTCAAGCATTGTCTTATATCCACTTCTAGTTTAGTATTACCTTTTGAAAAAAAAGACTATCAGATTTATAATGATGCATTAAGAAATAGTTTGGGCTTTGTGCTTATGCAAGAAGGCAAAGTAATAGCATTTACTTCTAGACAGTTAAGAACTCATGAAAGAACTATCCAGTTCATGACCTAGAACTTGCAGCTATAATATTTGCATTAAAAATTTGGAGGAATTACTTATATGGCATAAGGTGTGAAATTTTTACAGACTATCAAAGTTTAAAATATATATTCACTCAAAAAGAGTTAAATTTAAGGCAACATAGATGGTTGGAATTAATCAATGATTATGATTTATCTATTCAGTATCATCCAAGAAAAGCAAATGTTGTAGCAGATGCCTTAAGTCACAAAGTAACCTCTCAATTGTATATGCTAACTTCTAATCCAATCTTAATCCAAGAAATGGAAAAACTCCAACTATAAGTAATTCTACCAACAGATGTAGTATTATTTCATATGAGTGTAAAGCAGTCACTACTCGATGAGATTAAAAAAGCTCAAAAGATTAATAAAGAGTATGAGCAGCTTGTTGCATCTATTCAAGAAGGAAAACATTTAGAATTGAAACTAGACTCAATTGGAAATATTTGGTGTGGATCTAGAATTTGGGTACCTAATATATCTAAGTTAAGATCAAAAGTATTCAAAGAAGCTCATAATTCCAAATATTCAATTCATCCATGAAATAATAAGATGTATCAAGATTTAAAAATACATTTTTGGTGGTCAGGAATAAAAAGAGATATAGCAGAGTATGTATCAAAATGTGAAGCATGTAGTTTAGTAAAGGTAGAGCATCAAAGACCTAATGGATTATTACATCCTCTACCAATTCCTGAATGGAAATGGGAAAATATCTCAATGGATTTTATAACAGGTTTTCTCCATTCAAAATCAAGTAATGATTCAATTTGGGAAATTGTGGATAGGCTTACTAAATCTGCTCACTTTTTACCAATTCGATAAAATGATCCAGTAGAGAAATTGGCTAAATTTTATCTTAAGGAAATAGTGAGATTACATGGCATTTCTAAGACTATCATATATGATCATGATAGTCATTTCACTTCCAAGTTTTGGAAAATGGTACAACAGCATCTAGGTTCTCAATTATGCTTGAGTATAGCTTTTAGTCCTCAAACAGATGGTCAATCAGAAAGTGTGAATCAAATTTTTGAAGACCTTCTATATTTATGTATTTTAGATTTTGGAGGAAGCTGGGATTATCATCTTCCATTAATAGAATTTACCTATAATAATAGTTATCAAGCAAGTATTGGAATGGCTCCTTATGAAGCATTATATGGAAGGAAATGTATTACACCTTTATCCTAGAGTAAAGTTAGAGAAAATAAATTAATGGGATCGAACTTAATTTTGCAAGCTACTTAAAGGATAAAATTTATTCAGCATCAAATGAAGATAGCTCAAGATAGACAGAAGCAATATTATGACTCAAAACATCGACATATTAAATTTCTTGTAGGAGATTATGTTTACCTTAAAGTCAGTCCGTATCAAAGAATTTCAAGATTTGGAGTTACTGGAAAGTTAAGCCCGAGAAATATTGGTCCATTAGAAATAATAAAATGAATCGGACAAGTCGCGTATCAACTTAAACTCCCATTACATCTGAGTTTGACGCATGACGTTTTTCATATTTCATCTATGAGAAAATGCTTGTAAGAACCAACCATGAGAATTGAAGTGGAAGAAATCAATCTTCAACCGAATCTTAGCTTTATAGTTGAACCAGAAGAAATTTTGAATTGAGACATTCGAAAACATCAAAGTAAAACCATTTCTATGATAAAAGTCTGTTGGAAGAATTATCGAAAAGACGAAGCAACATGGGAAGAAGATTCTAGTATGAAGAAATCATATCCTCAATTATTTGATTAAACTAATGAAATACTATATTTGAGTTTGAAAATAAAATTTGATGTTAGGGCAACATCCTTTTAAGTTGGGGAGATTGTAATATACGTTTATTTCAAATATAATTAATTAAATTTAATTGTTAAATAAAGTTTGAATTATATACTTTTTATTATTTTATTATAGTAATATTAAAAATAAATTTAGAGAATATTTGATAAATTTAAAAAAATAATTTAAGTCAAGATTTTTTATGGTTATTTTAATAAGAATTTAAATTAAAATTATTATTTAAAAATATTTATGTGTCAGAATTGAAAATTTTCGACATTTTTGAATTCAGGACGTCGATGTAAGCTAAAGGAGAAAATTTCATAAATTTAAAACTATTTTGAAAAAAAAAAATAGTAAAAAAAAAATTGTAAATTTTAGGGGCTAGTTGCCTCTTAACCGTTTATCCAAATTTGAAATTTTTGGTATCATTGGAATCGTATCAATGAGACTTTTTATTTGATACCTTAAAATTAAATTTTTTTTAAATTTTGATTTTCTGAATTTATAAAAAAATTTAAATTTTCATTTTTATTTATTTATTTATTTAAATTGAGCTAATTTGTAATTTTTATCTTTTTCTTGAAATTTATCTTTGCAAATATGCCCTTAGGAATATTCTTATCTTATTTGGAGAGAATTTTATACAAAATAAATATAAATATCACCTGTTAATCTAAATCATCCACCTATTTTAAGCAAATTTAAGACTTTTGATTTAAATCCTACTTTATTTAATTCATTTTATTGTAATTTGAGAATCATTCATAATTTAAAAGCTTTCCTAAAGCTATATAATTCCTTCTTATCTCCTCTCATCATCTTCTTGTTCCTCTTCTTCTTAAAAAAAAAAAGAGAGCATCTCCTTATCCCCTCTCCCACCGTCTCAAATCATCTTCTTCTTCATCTTTCGAAATTCCTCTTTATCCCCTAAGGTTTCTAAAGAATCAAAGGTGAATAGTTGAAGCTTGCAAAAGACTAAAGTTTTCTTCTTCTTCATCTCTTTCAAAGATAATATTCATTAAGGTAGAAATTTCTTTTAATTCAAAATTTTTCTCTTAACTTGATTTTAATAATGAAATCAAATATGCATATAAAATTTTTTTTAATTAATTTAGATGTCAACATATTAAGTCAAGATCTAATACATAATTATTTTATTTTTTTATAAATTTCTGAAGTTTTAATTTCCTTCAAATATTTCTCATGCTTAAGAAGTATATTTATGTTAACTTTGCATATCTATATCTTTTAGATTTATCATATTTAGAACTTGAAATCTTTTCTAATATGTTCTCTTATATATTGGTTGCATATTATTAGAAAAATTATTTAATAATTTTACTTCTACGCTAATTTAAATTAATCCCAAAGTATAATGAAATTTCTGAATTTTTACATAGAAAAATTTATGGATTTTCTAAAATTTTAAGATTTTGGTAGTACTTTGAAACTTTAATTTTTTTTGGTTGCCCAAACTATAAAGCTGTAATCTTGCATGTAGGTTCCCCTATATATTGGGAAGAACTTCACTTAAGATATCCCAAAATTTTGAGCACTTTAAAGTTGACATTTAAGTTGCTTATGTCATTAAGAAGGTCATTTAAGTGCTTATAATTTGCTAAACAAATCACAAATTTGAACTTTGATAAAATTTCTAGAATTTCAGAAATTTTCCAAAGTGTGAAATGAAATAATTTTTAAAATACAGATGATCCAAATGTGATTTATGACATGCATATTTTCAAATATATAGAGAACAATTTATGTTTAGATATCAACAAAAAATAAACACTCTAAGAATAACTTTTGGATAACATAAAATCAGCTAAAAAAAACTAAATTTCTTACTTAGCTAAAATTAGGAAAATTTTAGAAAAAAGAAACTTTTATTTCAATTGATATATAATTAATATACAAACTTTACAATTGCTGTAATAACATAAATTTTAATATTTATGAATAATTTAAGTAATAAATTTGAATTCACAATAATTTATAAATATAATTTCTCATAATAATAATATTATGAATTTTTTTCTTATAATTTATTAAATGAATAATTTAAAGTGAATTAAGATAGTTGATTAACAAATTTAGATGTTTATTTAATAGATTGAAATCAACAAATTTAAGAAAATTATTTTTCAAGTCAGGTACAAAATTATTCTTAAATTTGTAATTTTGAGCTTATTTCCATTTGAATATTGCTTATTCATTTTATCATGCAATCCACTTTATTAAATTATAATATTTTCATATAAAAGTGTGTGACAAAAAGTAAGGAAATTTCCTTTCTGGTGTTTACCTTTAAAGGAAGAAATAAAAATGTAACCTGTACAGGTAGAGCTTACTAGTAGCTCACGATGAAATAAAGAGGGATCTAGCCCTTATGGAAGTAGGCAGAAGATCCAGAGGAAAGATACACTATTTTTACATCTACAAGATGAGGCACTACCGACGGGTGGTGATAAGCTTCCATGGTCAATAGGTTTTACCTGTTGGATGATTAATCACAGGACTCAGCTTTGTGTCATAATTTACTTTTTATTGAATAATTTTGACTTGATGCTTTTCAAATGTTTAATTTCATATCTAACATGCTGGGCAAGCTTGGTAAAAATTTGCAGCATTATTTTATTACACGTTAAAATAAAAATATGATTTTTTTACCATTTTATTTGATTTACACCTATTTTTGGATGCTAAAAAATAATTCTTAATGGATAAATTTCATACTCCTGCCTGAATGGCTTTACTGATGATTATTTCAGGTTTTGAAAACTAAGGCTTAAGAAGATACTCACTTAGGAAGAGCTTATAATAAGAAGTGAGATTGGAGTGAATATATTTTCTTTTGTTATATATTATAATACTAATTGAACTTGTGCAATTTTATAAGATTGACTCCGTAATGAATAAATAACTTATGATTTTATTATCTTGTTCTCAATTTTTCAAATGATGAGTTTATTATTTAGAAATTCTTAAACTTGATCACTCGGTTACCATATAGTTATTGAAATTAATGAGTTAATCCCAACAAGAACAATGGTAGGTTGGAGAGTGTATATTGATTATAGAAAGCTAAATAAAGAAACTCATAAGGACCGTTATCCACTTCCATTCATTAAGCAAAGCTTCACCATCTAGCTAAAAATCCTTTCTATTGTTTCTTGGATGGATATTCTAGATACAATCAAATACTGATCACCCAAATGGATCAAGAAAAAGTACCTTTACTTCCCTTATGACACATTTGCTTTAAGGAAGATTTCTTTTGGAATGTGCAATGCCTTGCTACTTTCCAGTGGTGTATGATGGTAATTTTCTCAGATATGGCAGAAGCTTTTTGGGATATTCTTATGGATGAATTTTCCATTTTTGGATCTACATTTAGTGACTGCTTGAACAATTTAGCTAGCTTTCTTAAGCAATGTGAGGAGATTAATCTTGGATGAAATTGAGAAAAATGCCATTTCATCGTGAAATAAGGAATAATTTTGGGACTTCAAATTTCCATGAATGGAATCATAGTAGATAGAGATAAGATTGAGGTAATAGAAAAACTTCCACTTCCATCAACAAGCATCCATATAAGGAGTTTTCTTAGACATTAGCTTCTATAGAAGGTTCATTAAGGATTTTTCAAAAATAAGCCTTCCACTCTGTAGACTTCTAGCAAAGGATGCAAAATTCAAATTTAATGCAGCTTGCTTGAATAGGTTCAATAAATTAAAAATTGTACTAATTTATGCTCCTATAATTTCAAAGCATGATTGGAAACTCCCTTTTAAAATTATTTGCAATGCAAGTGACTTGGTAGTAGGTGCTATTTTAGGACATTGAAAGGACAAAGTTTGCTAATCAATTTATTATGCAAGTAAAGTTCTAAATAATTCACAAAAGAACTATTGGATGTGGTATTTGCATTCGATAAATTTAGAATATATTTAATAGGCTCCATGATCATTGTATATACTAATCATGAAGCTATTAAATAATGATTAAAAAAAGGAAGCAAATTCAAGATTGATTGGATGGGTGTTATTGATTTAAGAATCTGACTTCAAAATTTGAGATAAACAAGGGTGTGAAAACACTGTAGCCTATCACTTGTTAAGCTTAACCCACCATGAATTAGACCCTACAAAAGAAACATGTGAGATTTTATTTTTTGAGCATCTTTTTGCAATTATAACATCAATAGCACCCTGGTTTGCTGATATTACTAATTATTTAGCTTGTGAGGTCTTACCCACAAAGATTAGTTATCATCAAAAGAAATATATTTTATTAGAAGTAAAATATCATTTTTGGTATGCCCAATTATTTATAAATGTGTTTTGATAAAATCATGAGAAAGCGTGTACCTGAGAATGTGATCATCAAGATTTTCTTTCACTATTAAGCTTTACCATATGGTGGACACCATGTATTTGAATAAATAATGGAAAAAACTCTACAATCTAGATTTACTTGGCCAACTATTTTTAAGGATGCAACTGAATAAATGAAAATTTGTGACCAATGCTAGTGAATAAGAAATATTTGTAAGAGAGATGAGCTTCCTCTTTAAGAAATTTTTGAGGTAGAACTTTTTGATGTTTTGGAGAATTGAATTTATGGGTCCTTTTGCTACAACTAACAATAACAACTACATTTTGGTGGCAGTTGAATATGAATGGGTAGAAGTAATTACTTGCACTAATAATGTTTCTAAAATAGCAATTGCTTTTCTCAAGAAGAATACTTTAAATCGATTTGTCATACCTAGAATATGGATCAGTGATGGGGGAAAGCATTTTTGCAATAGGAAACTTGAAATATTATTGAGGAAATATGGGGTGAAACATAAAATAGGAACCACTTATCATTCACAAATATGTGGACAACTTGAAAAAAAAAATTTAGCTTTCTTTATTAATATGAATTCAAAGGCACAAAAACTTTTGAATTTGAACGTATATTTTATTTTCCTAATTTTCCATATTTAAAAATTTCAAAAATTAATATAGAAATATACGTTGATAAGATTTCCTCCAAACTTGGGAATTATAATCACAAAAATATACTATTTCCAATGGTATATTTGATTTTGTCTAATTTTAAACTTGCTCAGGATCCTAATTTTGTCCTAATAGAGTCTATTTTTTGGTCTTAATTGTCTTACTAATGATTTGGGTTATCACATCATCAAACTCAATATTAACCTCATTATTGACTTCATCTTGTAGAAAGGCCCCTAATTAAATTTTCTTTGGGGCACACTCCAAGCATTTCTCCACAAATTGAACTTCTAAACCAATTTCATCAATATTGTAAGAGAGTTTTATGACATATAAGACATTACAAATGACTTCCACATCTTCACAGTATTGTATCTCTTTACCATGTCCTACATCAATTACTATTTTACTTATTTGTAAGCAATGAAACTTTTAGAGCACTTCTTACTATATTTGTAAACTTGTACACTCTTAGGTGTGTTGGGGATATAAGTTTCGATTTGCATTTGATCAACTTATTATGTTTGCAATTCTTACTATATTTTGGAATAATCTAAGTTAATTTGATACTCTAACTCTTCCTTATAGTAATTATTTGTTCGAGTTACAGCTTCCTACCTACAAAATGGAACTTTTAGAGCTTTGTATCCTATATGATCATTTGCAATTACTTCTTGGCTAGTGACAGACTGTAAATACACATCTGCGCTCACACGCAAATGTACGTGGTCTGAAGTAATAAGTAGAAAGTGTTAATTTCTTGGATTTATCGAACCTCAGAGAATTGGTTATTTTGACACTAAGTTCTATCTATTCTCACTAATGTTTAAGCTACAATTGATTGGTTGAGTTGGTCCTAGATTTAGCATAATAATCACTATGTGAGAATAAGTTTGATAAAAGATAGAGGAGAGTTGGGTTCATCCTGCATGTGATGAGAAGTTTATTAATGCATGTTGATTCTCAAGCTTTGTCTTTTATTCTTTTAGATTTAATCAAGTGCATATTGTTCTTCCTTGAGTTTTACTTCAAGGTTTCACAAGTTCAAATCTTGTGCACAAAATGAACGCACATTCGGTTCTATTTTGGCACAAAGATTCCTATAAGATTTTAGGTTTAATAATTTTATATTATCTCTTCATCAAGGAGACATTCGATTTTTTATGTCTTTTAAATCTTATAAGCATTGATTCCACTACAAGCATCACTCGCATCACATATAGTTAAGATGAGGGATTAATATGTTGAGCTCAATGACTATGTCACTTAGTTCATGAGCACTCAACTATTTCTTCCTCTATCTCAATTATGTTAGCTAACGAGCTCATTTAGTGGGTCTTAGCATCTCATGCATCAACACTTTGGTTGAGCTTAGATTAAGGTGCATTAAGCTCAAGAACTTTGTCACATAGTTCTAAGATTTCAGGCACTCATAAACCTAGCATCCAACCTAAGGTGAGCAATGGAGCACAAGACAAGTTAGTTCTTGAGATTATGAGTTCATTTTCCTTTCATCTATATTCAAGACTAAATAATAAAAGACATTTCTTAATAAAGCATAGAGTTCTCACATTTTATTTGTGCTTGAGGAAAAAAACTTCATACATTAAAATTAAGTCATACACAAGAGGGTTTCCCAACCCTCCCCAAGGGAGATTTAGCTACTCATTACAAAGGAAATGAAGAAAAACACATACATGGATAAAGACCATTTCATGATCAATTAAGAAAAGAAACTACAAAATTATAGTTTAGAAGATACTAAGAATATTCCTTGGAAGTTCTCTAGATTGCTTCTTCTCCTTCTTCAAGCTCCTCTCTTAGGTCGCTAGTGCCACCTTCCTTCTTCTCTTCCTTAGCAAGAACTTACTTTGCCAACCTTGGGGAGTTCCTCACTTCCACTTATGCACCCCTCCTCTTTAGTTAGTGATTTGAGCAAAATTGTGAACCATCCTTTAGTCAAGAGGAGTGGTATTTATAGGAGAGGGGCTGCATCCTCCTTCATCATCTCCATAACCAGCATTTGTCAAATAAAAAATCTGAAGTCATGATGGCAAATCCCAAATTAAGGGTGAAGTGACCAATATCTTTCTTTGTTTATCCTTCTTATCACATCAAGAGGCTACTTTTCATTTCAATTTGGAGCAGCTGCAAAGAAAATGATGGCTAGGGACAAAATGCAGGTTGGGGGTCTTATCCCAGCCGCAATAAATGCTCCTGTCTGGCAAAAATGTGGCGGACCGCTGCAGTGCGTCGCGACGCACAATGGTGCCAGCAAATTTTGCTAAGTGTTCTGCTGCAGCGTGCTACCGCATCCAAAATTTGAAAAATTATCCGCTGCAGCGCGTTGGAGCGCTAACATTATGCAAATCGTACCGCTGCAGCGCACTGGAGTTGAAGCATTTCGCATAATGCTCCGCTGCAGTGTACGATAGCGGTTCAAATTGCAAAAAGCGTCGCGACAGCGCGCTACCGCGCCCGTGGTTCACTACCGGACCCGCTGTAGCGCGCTACCGCGCCCGCAGTTCGCAAATGGACCCGCTGCAGTGCGTTATCGCGCCCGCGGTTCGCAGATGCATCCGCTGCAGTGCGCTATAGCGCCCTTAATTCGCAAACAGACCCGCTGCAGCAGTTTCCTTTGAAAAAAGTTAAAATTTTGCATAAAATGTCTCATGACTCCTTTGGATAGCCATTTTCCTTAAAAGGTAGACAAAATTTGATTTAAGACCAGCTTAAGGATCAGAAATGAATGAAATTTTTTTTTATTTTAGATATAATTTATGGATTCATCACACCCCCACACTTAAATTCTTGGTCATCCTCAAGTAAGCTTAAAATAGTATTTTTTCTATTTTGTAGGGATGATAGTCACAACAATGCATGTAGAATAAATATAAGTCAGAGTATGTGCATAGTAATAATGAAACCAAACATTTAGCAATATTCATGTTTTAATCGTGGAAATAAAGTTGGTTAATCATTTAATCTCCAAATATATTATTTTCATGCTTGACACTAGGTGATGGGTAAAGTTCATTGTGGACCCTAGACTAGAGAGATGGTGAGAGACTCAAGAGTTTTGTGCTATATGTGCTCCTTCTTATGAATCACAAAGATGAAAAGATTAAATGAGAGGTTTTTTTTTTCATCCTCTCTTATTTTGATCATTTGGGAGAGATATTTTTTATCATCCTTTTTTAAATATATATATATATATATATATATATATATATTTTTTTTTTTTTTTTTTTTTCTCTTCATTCTTAGAGAGAGACACTTTTCTTCATCCCCAATAAACATCTTTGTGATCATGAAGTCCTACGGTAGCCTAGCACACTCTTTTTAGAGTACTCACCATACTTTCTAGTCTAAGTCCAATGTCTTCTCCCACACTTAGCTCACGGCATTAATTTAAATTTTTGGAGATTGGATTATCCTTCATTCAATCATTAGTTAAAACATTTTAGTGCTTATTATGCATTTGGTCATTATTGATAAGCACCCTTTTACTTATATCAAATTCCATTTTGTGACTTTCATTTCTTTGAAAAATTTAGAAAAAATATGTCATTTAAGAATACTATAAAAATGCGAGAATATAAAAATTCATAAATTAAAATCTCAAAATAAAATACACAAAAATAAAAATATAAAGGAAAACACTGAAAAAGACAAAAAGAAAAATACAACCTATTTAATCATCAGATTCCTCGTCTTCCTCCACCTCCTCCACGTATGCGGTTTCACAAGGATAGCATATCTTCGGAATGGGGGCACCAACAGGCGGCCTCGGCAACACGGAGGGATCCAGTCCACCCTGCAAGCTCCAATCCTCAATCATCATCCCGAGTGCTTCATGAAAGTCGGATTGAAACCGGCATTACTGGACGAGTTCTTGTTTAAAGAACCCCATGTCCGTATCAAGAGCTTGTTCGTGAGGTATGGGTTGGGCGGCGCGGAAGTTTCCCTTGCGCGCCCCTTCTTTTCTTGGGCGGCTTTCGTTTGATTGCCCAGACATTTAGATTTGATGGGTTAAGGGCGCAACCGGGGGGAACGATGGTGTCCAAAGAGAGGATCTTGACCCCTTGGATCTCGCACAGCCCAGATATCAAAGACCCAAAGGCCAATGCAGCGCAAGGACCCTTGAGAGCTTTTCAAAGCTGCTCAAAACTAATATTTGAAATGCGGACCTCGCCCGGCCTAACCAATGAGCACAAGAGGAGTGCTCAGGCACTAGTCACTTCAGTCAAGTGAATCATAGGCATGATAAAGCTAGAAATGAAGACTAGCTAAGCACTACATGTATTTGTTAATTTGGAACAAGGAATGTTGGATAATCCTCCTTCCCATTCAGTGCTATCGTGGACGATTTTCGACACAGATCAAGGGGGGTTGGTAAGATTCCAAAAGTTCCAAGTAAGCGCAAAAATGAACCTCCTCGAGCCCATAGATTTGCTCGATTTGAGCAATCCTAAGGGTGACACCCTTACCTTGGCAGAAGATCCGCTGTCCGGCCGCATCGATTGCATTTGCATAAATCTCTTGGACAATCGCCGGGTACGTAGGGGATCTCTTAGTCACTAACACTCTGCATCCTCGAGGGTTGACTTATTCAACCAAAATGGGTAAGGTGGGGCTGAAACTTCTCTCCGAAATCAATTTTTGCTGAGAAGTGATTGAATAGAAATGATGTTCGGCCTCAGCGGAAGAGAACCTTTTCTTATTAAAGGTTCCCCCGGAGGAAGAGGCTTCGGCCTCCCTTCTCGGAATGACTTTCTTTTCGGAAGATATGGTGATAAATGAGAGCTAGAGAGATTAAGAGTATGAGGAAGAAGAAGAGTTAAGAATGGTGTAAGGATAACCCCCCCCCCCCCCCATGCCACCCATTTATAGCCAAAGAAATCTAAGCCAAGAGTGTGGTCAATGGGTCTTCCCCATGCCATAAATGTGGCGATCCATGTGAAGGGGGGGGGGCAGCATTTTCAGCCACACCTTTTGACTACTTTGGGAACCCAAATGTCATGACTTTTTAACTGCATGGTTCCCAAGACAGGAAAATTTTTGCAGTTGGAGAAAACCGCTGCAGCGCGCGGTAGCGAAATTTCCACTACAGTGCGCTATCGCAGAATTTCCGCTGCGGCGCGCTGTAGCGGCAAAATCGCTACCGAGCACCATTGCGGGTTTTCCATAGGTGCGGCTTACCCGCTGCAGCGCGCTGTTGCGGAATTTCCACTGCAGCGCGCTGGAGCGCCAGAAAAAAAAAAAAAAAAATACATATATATATATATATATATATATATATATATATATATATATATATATTTTGAATTGGGTTGCCTCCCAATAAGCGCTTAATTTAACGTCCTTAGCTAGACATGCTTACCATCAATTAGTAGGATCCAATGGTTTCCTCTTTCATAAGCTGAAGATGCTAGAGTGAGCACAACTCTCATGGGTGCTCGAACTCCTGCTATCTTCTACTTCCTTTAGCGGATCCAATGTTTCAATTTCAAGCTAGGGGGAGTTTTCTTTTTTCTTTTTCCACGTCTTGTTTTTCTCTTTCTTACTCCTTCTTTGCTCCCCTTTTCTAAGGAAGGAGTTGAGCTATTATCAGAATTTCTTTCTTCTATCATTAGATCCTCTAGAACATCGCCAAATCATCCCATGTCCAGATGAAATCGCTTAGTAGAGAGCTGAGCCAACTCTTGGCTCTATCTCTTAAAGAGAATGGGAAAAGCTGCAATTTAACTGTGTCTTCAGAGATGCCGTTAAACCTGAAGATGTCACATATCTCAAGGAAAGTTGAAATATGTGAGTTTGGATCTTCAGTAGCTAATCCCCAAATTGATTATTATAAACCATGCTCAGTGTGGAAGGTTTTATTTCAAAATTATGGGCTTCAATATTTGGCCTTACAATTGCATGGGGGATTTCCCTAACAGTGGGTAGTGCATAGTCTCTTAGTGTTCTTCCCTTAGGCTCTCCTACTGGCTATCCTTCATTTTCATTATAGTTGCCCATAATAGTTTGTTCCATAATAGTTCTCTCCTAGCCTGTAAGTAAGTTCTCTCAATTTCAGGATCAAAAAGATATTCAGTGCAAACTCTTTTACTCATAAAACTAACAATGAGGCTATCAAGAACAATTTTAGCAATAGTATTCAAAAAGTTAGCAAAAATAAAGAAACAGAAAGGTAAATTGTTAGTTTCTATAATTACAGAAATCAAAAACTAAAAATATATGTAATGAAATACTTAAATCGCTAGCTACTTATAGATTATCCTTAATACAAACAAATACCAACTCCCCGGCAATGGCGCCAAAAACTTGACAGACTGTAAATACACGTCCGCGCCCACACGCAAGTGTACGTGGTCTGAAGTAATAAGTGGAAAGTATTAATTTTTGGGATTTATCGAATCTTAGAGAATTAGTTATTTTGACACTAAGGTCTATCTATTCTCACTAATATTTAAGATACAATTGATTGGTTGAGTTGGTACTAGATTTAGCACAATAATCACTATGTAAAGATAAGTTAGATAAAAGAGAGAGGAGAGTTGGGCTCATCCTACATATGATGAGAAGTTTATTAATGCATGTTGAATTCTCAAGCTTTGCCTTTTATTCTCTTAGATTTAATCAAGTGCACATTGTTCTTCCTTGAGTTTTACCTCAAGGTTTCACAAGTTCAAATCTTGTGCACAAAATGAACACACATTCGGTTTTATTTTGGCACAAATATTCCTATAAGATTTTAGGTTTAGTGTTTTTATCTTATCTCTTGATCAAGGAGACATTCAATTTTTTAAGTCTTTTAAATCTTATAAGCATTGATTCCACTATAAGCATAACTTGCATCACACATAGTTGAGATGAGGGATTAATATGTTGGGCTCAATGATTATGTCACTTAGTTCATTAGCACTCAACTATTTCTTCCTCTACCTCAATTATGTTAAGCTAAGGAGCTCATTTAGTTGGTCTTAGCATCTCATGCATCAACACTTTGGTTGAGCTTAGATTAAGGTACATTAAGTTCAAGAACTTTGTCACATAGTTCTAAGCTTTCATGCACTCATAAACCTAGCATCCAACCTAAGGTGAGCTATGGAGCATAAGACAAGTTAGTTCTTGAGATTATGAGTTCATTTTCCTTTCATCCACATTCAAGACAATATAATAAAAGACATTTCTTAACAAGGCATAGAGCTCACATATTTTATTTGTGCTTGAAGAAAAAAACTTCATATATTAAAATTAACTCATACACATGAGGGTTTCCCAACCCTCCCCAAGGGAGATTTAGCTACTCATTACAAAGGAAATGAAGAAAAAAATATACATGGATAAAGACTATTTTATGATCAACTAAGAAAAGATACTACAAAAGTAAAGTTTAAAAGATACTAGGAATATTCCTTGGAAGTTCTCCGGATTGCTTCTTCTCTTTCTTCAAGCTCCTCTCTTAGGTCGCTAGTGTTGCCTTGCTTCTTCTCTTCCTTAGCAAGAACTGGCTTTGCCACCCTTGGGGAGTTCCTTACTTCCACTTATGCACCCCTCCTCCTTACTTAGTGATTTGAGCAAAATTGTGAACCCTCCTCTAGTCAAGAGGAGTCCTATTTATAGGAGAGGGGCCGTATCCTCCTTCATCATCTCCATAACCAGCATTTGTCAAATAAAAAATATGAAGTCATGATGGCAAATCCCAAATTAAGGGTGAAGTGACCAATATCCTTCTTTGTTTATCCTTCTTATCACATCAAGAGGCTACTCTTCATTTAAATTCGGAGCAGCTGCAGAGAAAATGATGGCTGGGGACAAGATGCAGGTTGGGGGTCTTGTCCTAGTCGCAATAAATGCTCCTGTCTGGCAAAAATGCGGCGGACCACTGCAGCGCGCTGCGGCGCTCAATCGTGCTAGCAAATTTTGCTAAGTGTACCGCTGCAGCGCGCTACCGCGTCCAAATTTCGCAAAATTATCCACTGCAACGCGCTGTAGCTCTAGCATTATGCAAATCGTATCGCTGCAACGTGCTGGAGCGGGAGTATTTCGCATAATGCTCCGCTGCAGCACGTAATAGCGGTTCAAATTGCAAAAAGCCCCGTGGCAGTGTGCTACCGCGCCCATGGTTCACAACCGGACTCGCTGCAGCGCGCTACCACGCCCGCAATTCGCAAATGGACCCGCTGCAGCGCACTCCCGTGCCCACGGTTCGCAAATGCATTCGCTGCAGTGCGCTATAGCGCCCTTAATTCTCAAACAGACCCACTACAGCGCGCTGTAGCGCGCCGCAGCGGTTTCCTTTGAAAACAATTGAAATTTTGCATAAAATGTCTCCGGACTCCTTTGGAAAGCCATTTTCTTGAAAAGGTAGACAAAATTTGATTTAGGACCAGCTTAAGGATCAGAAAATAATGATATTTCCTTTTATTTTAGATATAATTTATGGATTCATCAGGTAGGTTTAGTCAACTATTGTAATATAAACTCAAATTGTGCCTCAATTCTCTTACATGCATTATCATGATATTCTAATATCAACTCGTGTCTAATCGAGGTTGCCTCAATTTTTTGTATAAAGTTCCTCAAATACCCCTTAAATTCTTCCATGAATTTTTCTAAGTGTGATAGCTTATTTATCCAATTTTTGTTATTAATGTTCATGTCAAGGTAAGTAGGATAATGTTGAAAGTTGTGATTTGATAGGCTACAAAATAGAGTGACTTTTAATCATACATAAGCGTACCTAGTCTAAAGAAATATAGGGATGGCATTTCCCAGAATAATCATCCTCAAATGAGTGTTACTAGTTACTTTTATCTCTTCTAATATTTAGACAAAAAAAAAAGGTTTTGTTACTGAGCTACATGTGAAATAAATTGAACTTAAATTACAAGCATTGTATTAATGTTTAGAAATCAAGGAGAGTTATACTGATTTACTATGGTTCAATATTTCTAGTTCTTACTGAGCTATAATGGATTGTTTTTCATGAGTTTGATAAAATGATATTTCATGGGGTTGCAAAAATTTAAACCCACTAGTGATCACTCATGCATATTGGACACTCACCACTAAACCCTAAGGCTGTATTTAGCTGATCTCATATAAGACATCTTGAATTCATACCTTATTGTCTAAATGGTAGTTTCTTTAGGCTCTTTCAACATTCCAAATCTAGTGTAAATCGAAATAGATTTTCTTTATCTATTCTCACATGCACATAAACATTTCCATAGTCAAAGGAGAGTGTGTAGATCTCTCTACTTAGAAAACCCTTTACTTGGTTCAGCCATATGTCTAAGCGAAGAACCAAATGCGGAATGAAACATGGAATAAATGAAATAATAAGTGCACATAAATCCTTGATCTAAACATTTGCTATGACCATAATTCTAATGATATTTGCATGGCATGCCTTTCACATGCACATACGCTTTGATCCGAACTTTTAGTTTGATCTAAGATGTAGTGCTATGTGGCTATACTATTTTAAATGTAAAGTCTTGTGCACTATTCATTGATTTGGACTATTGCTTTGATCAAGGGATTTAGTGCGGTGTGAAAGATATGTGTTCACATTCTTATTCAGCTTGATCAAGACTTTTGCTCTAATCTAGGATGAATCATGACATCCCTCTTTAGATAGAAACTATACTTTTGGTTCAACATAAAGAAATGATTTTAATACAATAATAGCATGCATACAAATTCACCTCAAGAAACCATTAATTCAAAACTCATCAAATTCATAGTAAAAGCTTACACATAGGTCTACCCTAACCCTCTCGGAAGGGGGGAAAGGAGTTAGGCTGCAAAAAAAACAAAATTACGAGAGAATAATGGGTAGCTACACTAGGGTTGTTACACCTTTACCTAGCTTTATGTTCATCCCAAATGTTGACCTCACTCTCCCCCTTACTTAAGTCATGTAGATCATTTATATTGGCAAGGTACATGATATTGGTCATTTTATTAAAATAAAAATTAATCAAACCATTGGGATCTAAATCTTAACCATCATTTGTTATATAATCTACCACATACATTATTCATCACCATCCTCTATTTATTAAGACTTTAATACATAAGATGGCGCATTTTATATCAAAACACAATACTATAAAGTGTATAGTAGAAAATATATTTATGCTAATATAACAAAAGAAGAAAACCAGTTAATACAAACTGCACACTAATGAAAAGAGCAAACACAACCTAATAAAAAATTGGCTTTCGCACAATCTCCAACCTCAATCCTCCTTTTCAACCTCATCCATGGACCCTTTGTTCATTGACTTCATAATACAATCATGAATCAATGGGCGAATCTGACATAAAATAGAATTGTGATAGAATGACTTCTTGCGGGATAATGAGAGTGTGCCAATGACCAAGAGAATTAAATAGCATGCTAAAATACTCAAATGTGTAGTGCAGTTGGTTATTTATAGAGGTTGTAAGATATGAACTATGGGATTCAACCCATTTCCTAGTTCTATTATGCAAGTCAAGTCCACAAATTTATCAAATCATTAGTTGATCGCTTCTATTTTCCTTTTTTCCCTTAGGTGTTGAGTAGGGCTCTTCTTCCTCTTCTTATTGTTGATGAGCTTTGAACTGACATGTTGTAATAGTTTTAAGAATATTACTCTTACTCATAGGTGCTCTAAGCAATAACAATGAATCAAAGTTTGTTATGGTTACTTCTTGCGCTAGTTACATTTTAGTAATCAAAGAGCCAAAGGCATTGTGGAACATGTTTTGAGTAGTGCACTCCATAACTAGTCAAAAATTAGTTTTCCGGCATCTATGGGACTTAAATTTTGTATAGCAAAATATAGTCTAGAAATCACCCAGGTGCAGTCACTCAAATGACCCATCGGCATTAACTTACTAAACATTACTGTGTGCCAAGCCTGAGAATATGAATTCATAGAAAATATAGAAAAGTTATCTGAACCACCTCTCCATGAGGTGCTAGAGTCGGTGAGGAAGTCAATAACCATGGAGAGATTAAACTTGTTTGTATTGAAATTTTTGTAGGCACAGTTTTCCACCTTTTCAATATTATATTGTGTCTTGATAGTCATCTCAAGGAAATTGTTATTCATCCCATGCACTCAAAAAATATGATTGCAACTTCTCACTGCCATGACATAGACCTCTTTTACAAGGGGATGAAGATTTCTGTTGGATGCTCACACGGTTTCAACAAATTTATGCTTAAGATCTATTTTATTTGAACTAAGTATCAAAGTTCAAACCCGCTCTCTTGGATTAACTTTTTCTTCGATGTAATTTGCTGGAATCACAGAAGTGCTTTGAAGGAGGCAAAATGATATGCATTGTAAGATTTTGAGGGATGAGACTTCCCTACAACCTTTCGTTTAGGTTCCATATAATCCTTAAGTTTTGGAAGAGAATTTTGAAGAGTTTAGCATGTGAAAAGTGAAACTCTAAAGGTTGTGGAAAGGTTTTTATAGAGTAACTTCTAGGGGCATATTAAGAGTACCCAACCAAAAGGATACGTAATGCATATACATATTCAGTGCCCTGCCCTGTTGCTGCGTGCAAAAGGATACATAATGTATATACATATTCAGCGGCGAAGCGATGCGCTACTTGGGAGGACGGGTATACAAGCATAACCCATCTTCTCAAATAGGCTAATCTAAAAGGCTGAGCTACACTGAAGGCTGCTGACTCGAACGTAAGAGTAGGATCGAGAGCCAATACTTAAGATAAGAGTAGAATACTTATCTTACGTATTAGGCTAATACGTACATTGTATTTAAAGAAACAGTGAGGGTCCAATATACGTTATCAATATATCAGCATTTTCAGTATGCTGATCGCATCATAATACTAAGTATAGTAGTATAACAGAGTGCGGAAGCTGAAAGTATATCATCGAGAATACATTCGTCACAGAGTAGTATGTAAACATTCATCTCAGATAAGAAAAGAAAAGTACATCCAGAGTTATTACAAACTGATTTAACATATGAAAAATAAAGTCTACTGGAATAAGGCATGAAGTAAAAAGGAAGTAGATAGATCCTCTAGAGCTCCATGTACTCCTCCTAATCTCCTGTGAGTCCTCCTAACCTGTCTCCACAAGCTGCTCAGGATCTAGCAAATTGTTGGATCCCAAAAGTACCTCATGTTAGATAAGAAGGCTAACACATTGCAACAAACTATGCAGTAGGAAAGTAAATGCAGTAGACAAAAAAGTAAAGAAAACTGAAGAAAAGCTGAGAAAACGCTAAGTAACTACAACTGTAAAGACTAAACAGAGTAAAACTGCATCAAAAGCTAAATACTGAAAGTACATGAAAATGCTAAATGCTTAGAAATTAATATGAAAGGAATGTCAATTGATGTACTATATGTCACTGTAAAGATGTACCAAATATGCCAGAGTATGGTGTGTCACGGATATGTAACAGAACTATCACTGAAAGGTTATGAGTAGTACGGTCCAATGTACACATACACCTAGTTGGGAAGACAGTATGGTGACGCAGATGCACCTTGAAATTTCCCAGTCTATGTATGTAACATTCCATAACCCATAATTCATCATTGATACTCTTATGTCACTACTGAGATGATGCTTCAAGCTCATTCTTATGGTTTAGCCCACGCTTCTATTCTAATGAGTAAAATCCAGAAATCCATGAAAATTGAAATGCAGATAATGAATTCTAAGTCTCCATTGTGCAGAATCCTACTAAAAGGATTCTGTCTCCTAACTTCTAGAATGATAATTGATTAAAGTTATAGATTTAATTAAAGGTCACTAGATGGGATGATCGTATACATATATTCAGCACGTTTACAAGAAAAAGGATTATCATCACTTACTCACCACCATATTTAGTGTCTTAAAGAAGGTGAATCTCATTACTTAGTTTGTTTGAGCCACACCTATTGTAGCGATCTTCGCTAGGAGGCATTGCACCGTTGGCAATTTGTATTTCAATCAAACTAAGGAATGAATACCCATTCAAAACACTCTTAGGTTTGAGTGATTTATTCTAATGGGACTATATTCGTCTAATCCTGTAGGATAGCACCTGCTCATAAGTCCTCATTAGAGTGAATCAACCAATCTTGAATACTATTGGAGAACCAGTAATATGGGTATACTATATTACACTGTCCAATAATCATGGTTCAAACAAGTCTACTTGATGAATTAAGGAATGATCAAGACTATAAAGGCCTATACTAAATAGGTCAGTCCTATACAAGGTTTCACACAAATGTGATTAAGGATCACTCAACACGGATTATACCACAAGGAGAAGTATCAATCTAAGGTCTTAAGTGGTTTCTACCACGAGGGTTTAGGATCAATTCTAAGGTTAAGGGATCATCTAATCTTCTACCTCAGTGAGTCATACAAGTTCTCCTACCTCAAGATATATGTAATTTAGGCCTTTTAAATATTTCAAGACAATCAATCCTATGAAGAGATGCTTGAGATCTCTCATTATAAATTTTGATATTAACATTTAAGGTTCTATTTCATAATTAAGTTTAGAATAATCAAATTAGATGATTAAGTCATCTGATCACAACTTAATCTAAGATTATGGGATTCAAATCAAGAATGTTATTAAGGTTTTAGGTCACTTGTTCAATCAATATGATTTTATCTTCTTATACTAATGGTCTTATTTAGGAGAAAATCCAGGATCTAAAGATTTGATTTAGATCAAGCAATCATATAGATTTATTAATTACCTTATCATATCTAATTCAAATGTTTAAGGTTAATATTAAATCAGAAGTATCATTGGAGAAATGTCAAGTTAATTGACTTATAATCAAGCCACTTTAGTTAAGGTTCTTAAGGGTTTGGACCTTAATTAAGTAGATTAGGGTTTGACACCTATTCTTATTCAATTAAGATCATGTGTTTGATTAATGATCAATGTCAAATCAGTGAGTTAAGAGTGTGTTATTGGTGGCAATCTCAAACTTAGATCAAGTCTTAATAGTTTGATCAAAGTCTTAAGACTTCTTAAGTTAATTAAGGAAGTTGAGATCTCCCACTTTTGGTTTATTCAGGTTATGCATTATGGATCAATATGTATGGTTTCTAATACATTTAACCTACTGTTATGAAGCATAATAATAGAAAAGTTCATAAAAATAGAAAGTAATTAGTGCTAATCAAATCCTAAATCCATTCAAATGGATTAGTCTTAATTAAAAATTTAGCCATCAAAATTGTTTGCAATTTTGCACATATGTCCTACTTAATAATATAATTAATCAGAGCCTAAGTTTGCTAAGATCCAATAGGTATAAACCCTAATTTTCACTAATTATGATTTAACAGGATTAGGGCATAATTTGAAATATAGAACTCAGAAAAATAATTCACCTAGCACATGCATTATACTCATTAGTAGCAAACTAATGGCACCCTAAACATATCATTTGGTTAAGTATAATTGCTAAATCACCCTAATTAAATTCTACTGTAATTAGGCAATAATGGAAAATCTAACCATCAGATGTGTAATATTTTTCTATATTCAGATTCCTGATGATTTTTTGATTATTTTCATATATGATATCAAAGGATTTTGACCAATGGATTAAAAGTTATTCAACTAATACATTATGTATTTTTTTGATTTAATTTTCCTATGATGGGATTATTTGGATTATTTTCCTTAAGGAAAATAATTCTGATTAATCGGATTTAATATAAATGGGCTCGGCCCAATAGCCGAACTGCGCGGGTCGACCAGGGCCCGAAAACCTGGGACTGTCGCACTCTGTGGATCACGGGCTGACCCGACCCGCCCAGGGTCTTCGTCCCTGCCCTCAGTCCGGACGGAGTCGCCCAATTAGGGAAACCCTAATTGGCCAATTCCGGCGCATCCGGACCATGGCACGACTGGCAATTGATCGTTACACATTACCGTGGTCAGACGCATCAATTGGGACCCGAAGCCCCCTGTGAGATGGCCTGGATCGGCTGAACCTTACTCACCCCAGAGCTCCTCTTATGGAGCTACTGTGGGAAAGCAATTCTCCCCACAGAGGCCACGCAAGACCCCGGGCTCGATCCCTACACCATCAGGGAGGGGAGACCGATCTAAGTTCTCTGGTCTGGGGGTTTGGGATGGTCTGGATCATTGGGTCCTTACTCGTCCGAGACGATCCTTAAGCGACTTAGCCCGATCGATCGTTTTGATCGATCGGGGCTAGCTTAAGTCCTAGCTATGATCACATTGGGTTCAAATTGACAATACACAGGCATACGAATCAAATGGAAAGAGGTTCGAGCCTCAGTGGCTCGAAACCATCAACTGGGGTACCTGGTTTGTCAGGGAAGCTCAGGATGGTCAATTGGGGCTTAGGCTGGCCTTGGCTGAGCTCCCGGACACTTCAAAGGGTCCAGAAGCTCATGGATTGCCTACGCAAGCTCGGGCAGATGACAATGGTGGAAGAGAAGACAGTGGAGAATTGAGGGTAATTGAGCAGCAAAACGGCAGAGGGAGGATTGCTGAGGCTATTTATAGCCTTAGACGAGCTTAGGGAAGCTTCTGGAGGGGAAATTGGGCTTGGGAGGATCGGATTGATCAGGCCATGGCTGAGCTCTCAATTTTCCAGATTGAGCTCGGCTAGGTCACGATGCCCGATCGGGGGTCCTTGACATTTTGGGAGAGGCCTTAACGGCTTGCTGAGGTGGACGCAGGAGTGGGGGACAGGCTGGGCAGCTGTTGGTACAGGAGATTTCTTCTGTCGGGGACGGGCGTGCTCAGGACAAAGGTCCACAGTGGCGGAGCCTTCAGACATCGTCTGATGGATCGAAGGGAACGTGCTACTGTCCAGATCCTCCAGATCCTAACGGCTGGCTCGGATTGAATCCGAACCGTAGGATTAACGGGACGCATCTAGCTACAGATCCGCAGTTTCGAGGAGCTAGATCCGGACCGTGGGATCTAAGGGTTTGATGATGAGATCAGTGGGACCCCACTGTCACATGACCTAGGCTCCTCAGCGGACCGCCCGTGGTCCGCCCAGCGGATCCCAGCTGTTAATTTAGTTTAAAGGATATTTATGCAATTATGAAATGTTAGAAACCCTTAAGTGTAATTGGACCATTTTAATTTAAATTGAATTATGGTCCAAATGATTTCTAAATTGCACCAAACTTTCACCCCTAGCAAATATGGGGGTGAGGAATTCAAAAATGCTATCAGATTTTAGTTTTGAGATCAAAATATTTTGGGTTTAGACTAGGCATCTAGAATGATCAAATTATCATTTTGGACTTAGAGAAGTCCAATGGACTTCAAATTTTTAGAATAAGTTTCATTTGATGTTCTAAAAGTAATAGGATCAAAATAATGACTACTTAGGCTATAGTTTTAGTAGAGTAATAACCTAAGGTTGTTACATAACTAGTCAAAAATTAGTTTTCTGGCCTCTATAGGACTTAAATTTTGTATAGCAAAATATATTCTAGAAATCATCCAGGTGCAGTCACTCAAATGACCCATCAGCATTAACTTACTAAAAATTACTGTGTGCCAAGCATGAGAATATGAATTCATAGCAAATATAGAAAAGTTATCTGAACCACCTCTCCATGAGGTGCTAGAGTCAGTGAGGAAGTCAATAACCATCGAGATATTAAATTTGTTTGTATTGAAATTTTTGTAGGCAGAATTTTCCACCTTTTCAATATTATATTGTGTCTTGATAGTCATCTCAAAAAAATTGTTGTTCATCCCACACACACAAAAAATCTGATTGCAACTTCTCACTGCCATGACATAGACCTATTTTACGAGGGGATGCAGATTTCTGTTGGATGCTCACACAGTTTCAACAAATTAATGCTTAAGATCTGTTTTATTTGAACTAAGTTTCAAAGTTCAAACCCCCTCTCTTGGATTAACTTTTTGTTCGATGTAATTTGGTGGAATTGCAGAAGTGCTTTGAAGGAGGCAAAATGATATGCATTGTAAGATTTTGAGGGATGAGACTTCCCTACAACCTTTCGTTTAAGTTCCATATAATCCTTAAGTTTTGGAAGAGAATTCTGAAGAGTTTAGCATGTGAAAAGTGAAATGCTACAGGTTGTGGAAAGGTTTTTATAGAGTAACTTCTAGGGGCATATTAAGAATACCCAACCACACTCTCCATATGAGGCCACTTAGAGAATTCTAATTTGTTGGTTAAAAGAATTTGAAGAGATAATTAATGACCCATTCAAAGGTTGGCCAAAATTACATGCATACTATTCAATTTTCCAATGATGCTTTTGATGCCACACTTCCTATAACTTCCCAAACATTAGTTTCACCATTCAACAGTAAATGAAACATGTCTGGTTTCAGTAAGGCAAGCACCTGAGGACATTGGAGCGTGCTCCAACGCTCATTTAATATTATGTTTTGGCTAACTTTCATATCCAACCCTTTATACCATTATAAATTTGTGTAGAATTCTAGCTATGCTCCCCCGCTACTTAATTCTTGAAACTAGAACTAAACAAATCACAAAATCAAGAAAAAAACTTTTTGTTGCCTCCAAAAAGTGCTTAGTTTAACGTCCTTAGCCTGATCAATTAAACTTTATCAGTGTATGACTTTTTTAGATAATTCGTACTAGATTTTCATTTTCTCTACAGGTGAGCACAAATGCAATCTATTTTTACTTTTTTTTAAGACATTGTGCTACTTCTTTGTATCTAAACCCCATGGTTCCTTTTATCATTCTTACATTCTTCTTCCACAACTCAAGGCTTGTTCATCAATAATTGATTTTCTCTCTTCTTCTTTCCTCAATGAGTTTACTTTCTTCGCTTTGAAAATTGATCAACCTCTACACAAGACTTTTATTAATAATCATTAATTTCATCACTCACTTCCCTTTCAAAGTTTAGTCTACCAACATAGTTATAACACAACTCCTCTCTTTCTATTTCTTCGCCAATTCCAATATGATTAATTTCTTTTGCTCTAAACCTTTTTCTGGAGGTTACACAATAGTTCTATTCCTCACTCTTATCTTTGTTTCTTAGGAGCATGGTCCCCTTTTCAACATCAATTAAGGCATGTATATTTGCTAAGAAGGGTCTCCCAAAATCAATTGAAACCTCATTATTTACAAGTCAAAAAATCTACTGGCACTCTAAGACTCCTAACTTTGACAGTCCATCCTCCACCATTTCAATTCGTATTAATGAGGATACATGAGATTGTTGAATGATAGTAGGTGTTTCCCATGTTTCCCCAAAACCCTTCCTTTCATAAGTATGATAAGGCATAACATTCATAGTGCTCCTAAATCACATAGTGGGCTAAGAAAGTGAAAACTTCCTATGAAGCAAAGAATGTTAAACCTTCCTAGATCTCTTAATTTGGGGGGAATATTCATTTCACATGCAGATTTTAGAAACAATGATTTGTTCTTTGAAGGGTCTTGTGGATCCCCATCCATTCAATGGTCATGTTAGCATATAAACTAACATTATTACTATAGAGTAGCTAGCATGATAGATCCCCAATTATAACTAGATTAGGTTTTCTCTCTAATATGCCGGTAAATGCAAGATATGCTAGCTGCTCATTAATCAATTACCAAATATGCATACACAAGTATCAGAGTGCGAAAGCAATTTTAAATAGCATCCATATCTATAATGCATAAATAAGAGAGCATAACTCAACTCAGAATAAAAGTACAGAAAAAAAAAATACATCGAAGTTCTAAATTATTACAATTTATGAATAATAGATTAATTAAAAGGTAATTACTTAGCAATAGTAAGAATGTCCTCCTCTTGACCAATCTCTTCACTTGGTGAAATCTATGCAAGAAGTTATGAATCTGACATGTTGGTTTATACATGCCAGAGCCCCAACCATTAAAAGAAAACCTTATGTTAGACAATTGTCTAAGTATATTTTAAGCTAATTTAATAAATTATACAATTTTTAGGATATCATATTTTAACTTAAAATAACAACAAGACACATTGGGTGCAACAAGCTAAGAAATAAGGGAAAGTTATAAATAAAGTATTTATAATATATCAAAATGAGGCAAGTAAAGGAATAAACCTCAAACTAGAAGTTGCAACACGGTTAGGAAATAATACATATAAAACTATAACTTAATTGAAATGACTAAAGTGAACATCCTAACAAAAATATGATCAATTTGAAGCATGTTGAGTAAACAAGAAGAAAAATTGAGCAAAAAATACATGTATGTAGACTAAGTCAACTAACAATCAATACTAGCATTCTAACATGCATATAAGTACAAGTAAAGGCTGAATAAAAAAAAACTATAATGGAAGTAAGATCTTCCAAATACTGAAAGTAAATGAGTAAAAATGTCCATATTAGAAGCATGGCTATTAAAGCCACTGTAACTGAAATTGTACTGTAACATGTCATATAATCATTTAACTACTCAAAGTTAATGCAGAATTGAACTAAACTGAACTGAACAGGCATAAATTCAATGTATATTATTCTAATTATTTTATTATTTTACTTTGCTTCTATGGACATGTCCAGAAGTAGCTGAGGAGTCAAGCATGTTTGCAAGACTGAGATGCGTTCCTGAAAAAGATACAGCTCTCGCCAATGAATACTTGCCAAGTATCCATGTTTCTTCTTACAACCTATCCATTAGTCATAATGTATATATACAATCACTTGTCTTGAAAGGAATCCAAAGCAAATGCTATCCTAATTACTAAGTTTTCACTTTCAAGCATCAAAATGATCTTATGAAACATGCTCAAAGAAATAAAGGCTCAAAAAAAAGAAAGCAAAGCATCAAAATCAAAGAAAAAGCAAGACTCTATTAAGATTGATGCGATATCCATTGTTATCTAATTTTTCATTTTAACTATTCTGAGAGAAACAAGTTCATAATCTTTAATATTTTACTATCAAGTAAAGCCTCAGTGTCACAAACTTATAAGGTTAAGGAATTAGAACAAATCAAGTTCTAATTTAAAATCATATTATATTGCTTACAAGGTTAACATAAATAATCAATCATCCTAATTATTATATTTATTATCCCAACCCAATCTTGATTTAATAAATTAAGACTTAGAGATTAGAGTCAAACTCCAAATATAGGGTTCAACCTCTGAACTCAAGGTGACATATAAAGATCAATGGTTTTATCAATTTTCTCTCTTTATATATATTTAGGAACTCTTATTGAATAAATTTAAGTTCAATAAGATAACAAATTATATTCTTACAAGATAGGCTAAAACCTAAAGTTGAAAGATAAAATAATTAGAATTATAATCAAAAGGTTCAATTCTAAATTGAAAGCTCATCTAAGCCAAGGATTAATCAATTGAATAATTTCATTAGTTAATAAAATTGAACTAGAGAGGAAAAGGAATGATGATATAAAGGCTAAAATTCTATTTATTAAGAAATCTCTCAAAAATATTTTTAAGGATTTACTTAGAAAGCATTAAAATTATAAGATGGAATCTTATTAACTTATACTGATTTAATAAGTTTCAATAAAACTCTAAGTGAGGAGTTATGGACTCTCACAACCCTAATTTAACTATTTTAATTATTCTAATAACCTTAAGGTAGATCTAGGATTTGGATACTAAAGCTAAATTACAAGTCTAAATAACCTCAAGTTGGTTTCAAATTATTAGTTTACTAGCATTAAAGACAAAGGACAAATTAATAGGCTTTAATTGTACTTTAAACAACATTTGACCAAAATGACCAAAATGCCCCGCATTAAGGGTCTAAAGGAAGACTTTAAGCTCTAGGGTTCTAGATTGAATTCTTTCAATTTCAAAAGATTTCTTACTACCTCAGATAAGGTTTAACATTTAAATCACTTAATTTGGTTAAGGATTAGGATTAATGAGCTCTAATTTAGTATTTGAGCTCATTAAAAAGTGATTAATGTATTTAAGTATTTAAATTAAAATATTAAGCTATTACTAAGTTCTAACATACCTAAATTATATATGTCTACGTTTGCAAGTAAGGGTACATGGTCCGAAGTAATATTAGATGGTAAGATCCTGAGATTTATCATCCTCTGGGAATAGTGTTTAGATTTTCTAATATAGTGTATCTAATTTTAATAATGTTTAAGAAATCAAATTGGTTATTTTGAGTTCCTTATTTATGATTGCTAAATTAAACTGGTTTTGAAACAATTTTGAAAAATTAGTGACAGTTAAGGTTAAACTTGCAATTTATCATTGTTCATGCAAGTTACTCTTCTTCTTAATTCTATTTCAAGTATGTGGAGTTTATCTTAAATTCATTATCAAGAGATTTAATATTCATAGATGCAAACATTAAATGTATTAAATATTATCTAGTGCTATGAGAAGAACACAATAAGATTCAATCTCGGCACATAGACAACTATGTGATCTTTTTAGTAAATGAAGTTATCTCTCATGTCTAAGCAATAAAATACTCAATTTTAATTAAGTAACACATGATATTGACTCAAACAATGGCTGACTCGCATCTACTCTTAATTTAACTAAGAAAATGAGTCGTGAAGCTAGCTGAGCTTATGACACATCGTTCATAGCTTGACGTGCTCGATTTTCTTGCATAAGTTAAGAATGAGCTATGAACCTCTAAAGATGGTTCTTGGCTCACATGCATCAAGTTCTAATAGCAAATGGTATAAATTGAGTTATAGAGCTTTAAGAATATTATGTTCTAGTCTCTCTTAGCTCAAATGATCTATCTTTTATCTTAAGTTGTGCATGCTCTATTTTTGTACAGTGAATATTGTCACAACCATTTGTGGAGTTGTCGCTCGAGAGTACACAACTCTCTAGGAAAAGTTATTTTCAAGCTCAATGAAAGTTTCATTTAAATATGCAGTAAAAGATCTGTATTTAAAATGATTTATCATTCTCCAAATTTTTCATATAATAAGACATTCAAACATTTACAAATCTAAATGGAATTTTCATTGATTAGAAGAGTTACAAACATTACATTATGATTTCTACATGCTCTTGCCCAACCCTCCCTAAAGAGGGGCTTAAGCAGCCATTACAAATATTAAATAAAGAAAGGCACAAGGGATGCTGAACATTTTCATTTCCCTTACAAGGAAATATCAAGGGAACAAGTTGATAATATAATACTCTGGAATAACTTTAACATTCTCTTAGCTTTCTTCTCTCCTCTATCTCCTTCTCTTCTCCTTGCTCTCTATGCTTTTCTTTCTTCTCAAGCTACATCCTCCTTCTCCTCCTTAGGGTTGAAAAGTCCTCTTTAAAATCTTCTTTTCCAAATAAAAAATTAGTACCCTTGCTCAATCTTTCATCTTCCCTTTTATAATCTTCTATTCAACCTTCCCCTCTTCAAAGCAGCTAAATTTCTTCCTCTTGAAACTTGATATTACAATTAATTATATTACCTTATTCTCTTTAAAATGAGAAGTTTTAATGCTTTACATTAATTATGGTTGTGGAAAAATGGAAAGTTTTAAAAATTTTGGGTTTCCCAATGTTAACTTAAACTAGGTTTCCAAGACATTTTGATGGCATGCACTGCAACATCTCACTTTTGGTTCATCGGGCACTACTGCGCAATGTAGTGCCTTTATTTATGTTCATCAAGTGCTATGACACATTGCATCACTTGAGTCTCTGTAATTCTAGCGCTTTTGCAAGCGTAGTAGCTAAGTCCTTATAAAATAGGCGTTGTGGCGCTCTGTAGAGCCTTAGACTTGGGACATTGGGCGCTATGGAGCACTAAAGCATCTTAGTCTCGGAAAGGTGGATGATGTGGTACATGCTTAGGACTCAGAGAGAAAGGTGCTATGGCCTGCTAGGGCACCTTAGTCTCAGGATATTGGGCACTCTCACATGCTATATTGCCCCAAGAAATTGGCACTACAGCACACTATAGCACCATCCTCTTAAGAATTTTGGCTCTATGGAATGTTATGCTGCCTTCTTCTCAAGAATTTTGGTACTGTGACACACTGGAGCACCTTGCTCTCAGGAGCAGGGGCACTAAAGAGTGTTGTAGCATGATGTGATGTCCTTTTTACATGATTATCTTCTTTTTTGAAGCTTACTCACTTCATAGCTGAGATGACATCAAATCATGCATCCTAAACAAGAAAATGACTATAATTATGGGGCTCATCAGGTTCCATTTAGCCTAAGGAGTCCATGGATACTATGATCACCAAAATTAGGGTTCAATTAGATTAAATATTTACTAATCAAGGCTTAGGGTGAATAGTGAAATTAATGGAAATTTTTTTTTAAGTTCATAATTTAGTTCCCCTCTATTTAATAAAGAGATAGAGGCTTAAATCCTAAAATTTGGCTAATGAATGAGATTAATATTCACTAATTTTTTTTATAGTAATTAGGCTATATTAATAAAAATCTAGTTACTATTTATCTTCCATACGACATAATCCCAACAAACAAACACGTAGGGTTTGATCTAGATGTTGAATTCAGCCTACTTCAACCACCTGATGACCTGGCTTTGATCCTAAAATGCTCCTTGCGGAATGGCCCATCGATTGTACAGTAAAGCCCTATGGGGAAAAGCCTACATCGTAATATTGCAAGATGCACTAAATCGACCTTACAAAAGAGACTAGGGTTTACTATGGGGAGTTACTTCTCCCTATCAAAGCCACCAAGTGGATATCCTGTGATATTAACATGCTCAGCGTGTCCAGATGGAGCAAAGCCCTCTACTAGCTAGGTCTGTAGATGGTCGGATCAATGGATTCTTACTCAGGATCCAACACTATGTAGTGTTATAGCCCAATCAATTGATTTGATCAATCGCTGCCAAACTCAAAGCTCATAGGTTGAATAATTAATTTGATATTATATGGCATGCAGTTAGGAATGAAATTGAGCTAGAATGGAGCTCTCATTTCTAGAGGAAGGATTTCATTTTTATAGGATAGTAACTCTGTCTAGATAATAAGTTCTCACTGTATGGACTAGGCTCAATAATATAATTTAATTTAATCCCAAATGCTTAATGTTTTGAAAAGCTCACAACACAGCACGACATTAAACTAGAGGTAAAATGGGTGAGCATTAAGCTTACATGGCTTAATGGAAGTTGGGAGGGGTACCTTAATAGAATACTCTTGCTGATGAGAGCTGATGGGGTCTTCGAGATGTTCCAGGAGCTATTGAGGTGGACTACACCTCAATTAGAGGTTTAAACTTCCGACAACACCCAATGAACACACCTAGAGGATATTTTGGGAGCTAGGAGGTCAACAGAGAGTGAGATAATGTGATTTTAAGAGTTTAGTAGGGATGCACAATGAGCAAATAGCTGAATATGATAATTTTAGAGCTATTTATAGCCCAGAGGGAGGATTGGATGGATGGGCTACGGGTTGAGCTTAGCTCAAAGGCTCGACGCTTCCATTTCTAATCTAGAAAAAGAAGGGCCTCATGGTCTGTTGGGAGCTGCCTAATAGATTTGGGGAAGATGGATAAAGGTCTTTTGACATGGCACGAGAGTGGGGTACAGGGCCAAACTCAAATCATACAAAGATACCATCTCTTTTTGGAACGAATAAGTGGAGAAGATGATGAACATAAGTGGGTGCATTGGTGGCCATCTAATGTATTAAGCAAAACAACACTATGTTTGTGGTAATCCTGATCCTAACAATTAGTCGCTGGAATGCTATCATCTATGGGATCGCAGATGCGATCTGATGGTTGTTGGAAATTATCATAATAAAATTAAACACAATTTAGGATTAAATGACTTCCAAAATTCCTAATAATTAGCCCTTAGCTAATTCGAGTGCAAGGAATTCAAAAATATAGTCAGATTTGGATTTGAAGATTTATTTAATTTAGTTATTTTTCTAGGTTAAATAATTGTCAAAATGGCTAATTGATCCAATCGTGCTCTAATGGATCTGAAATTTTTGGGGTTAGGTTCTAATGACTACTTCCATTTAATGGAATAGAAATTAGGACTTAGTTTTATTTAGATTAACTAGGGCAACAACCTTGGGTTGTTATAGACTTCTCTACTTAAGAACTATGTCATCCTCGACAACACCTAAGCAAGAAAATAGGAAAAGAAATAATGATAGAAAATTTAAGATGAGTTTGGAAAGGTACTATGATTTTCAAAGAGCCTTGGGTACTTTAACAACATTTTAAACTCCTCCGAACTGAATTCTTCAGTACTACAATTTTATCACTGAACTTTGATTATTGTGATATAACAACTTTTGCCTCTTCTTGTCCATACCCAAAATTTTATTAGGTTCTTTAGTGAATGATATATCAGGTTGTATATTCACTAAAGGAATGGAGATGAGATGATGAGGTTCCAGAGGCACTTTTTGTGTGATGATATGTGAAACACATTGTGCACTGCATAGAAATCATCAGACAATTCAAGCTTATAGGCAGGTGATCTGATTTGTAATAGGATTTTAAAAGGTCCAATTTATTTGGGACTGAGCTCGCCAACCACACCAAAATGGTAAACACCTTTCATCGGACTTACTTTTAGATATAGATAGCCACCTTTTTTGAATTCAAGAGGATGATGTTGAGAATCATAATATTTACTATGTTGATCATGAGCTGTCTAAATCCTCTGTTGAATGAGTCTAACTTTCTTATTAGTTTCCTTAACTAATTTTGACTTATACAACTGCACATCTCTAGTTTCAAACCAAGAAAACAAAGTACTACACTTTTTTGAATACAATGCCTCATACGGAGCCATTTTGATACTAGCCTGAAAGCTATTATTATAAGCAAATTCAACTAATGGTAGATGCTCTTCCCAACTTCCATTAAATTTAGAATACATAGTCTAAACTAAACTTTAAGAATTTGATTCACAGTTTTTGTTTGGCCATCAGTTTGAGGGTGAAATGTTGTGATCATAGCTATGGTGGTACCCAGGTCCTGATGTATTGGTTGCCAAAATTTTGAAGTAAACCTATTATTTTTATCAAATATAATCAACTTAGAAATACTTTGCAGCTTGACAATTTCTTTGATGTAGAGCTCTCCAAGTTTTTTAACAAATTCAATTTGACAGATAGGAATGAAGTGGGCAGATTTGGTTAGACAATCAATGATGACCCAGATTACATTTGCACAAGATTTTGTTCTGGGAAATCCCATCATAAAGTTCATCAACATGTCAAACCCTTTCCACTCTGAAATATTTTATAAACGTAATAGACCTTTAGGTATTAGATGCTCATATTTGACTAGATTACATGCATGACACTTTAACACAAATTTAGCAACGCTCTTGTTCATACTTTGTAACGTCCCGTTTCATCGCCGCACACAAAAGAGTTAACAATAGGCGGTGGAATGATGCAGTACTTGTGAAGAACAATTGAATCTCCCTCAATATCTACTAGAAATAAAAAGACTGAGCTGCCAAGAATCAACCTAAAATATAGTTGAGGACTAATACCTAAGATAAGTATAAGACAAGGTAAAATATATTCATTGGATTATGAGTGGAAGTATGAGGAATCCAATATCTATATGAGTATAGAAGCATTTCTAGTATACTGATCACATCACAATACTAACTAGAGGGAGCAAGAAATACTATGTGCGGAAGCTAAAGCATATATCTAGATTATTCATCGTAGAAACTAAGTAAGGCATCAATCTCAGAAAAGAAAAGAAAATACATCTAGAGTTATTCCAAATAGTTTACTTAAATAAAAATACAGCAAATTGAAAGTAAGTCAATGCTAGAAAAGTAAATACCGATGTAGAGTCCTCTAGTGCACCACATACTCCTCCTAGATCTCCTGGGATGCCTCCTGAACTAGCTCCATGGGCTGCTCAAGATCTAGCAAATTGCTGGATCCCAAAAGTACCACATGTTAGATAATCAGTCTAACATATTGAGAGCTAAGCTAAATAGTTACAGTTATCTAATATTTAGATTTAAGAAATTTAAATAAGACAATATAAAAGATATTAAAATAACTGAAAAATATAAAATAATATAAATCTAAAAGTAATGTTAAACTGAAACTGAAAATCAAGTACTAAAAGTAGATAAAACAATTAGAAAATTGAAACTGAGTAAATAATGAATTAAAACTATGTTGTATGCCACTGAATATATATATATGCATCTGAATATGCCACAAATATGCTGACTTGGTGCCACATGACACCCCACAAATCCTAGGTGACCAAATGCTCTACTAACAGAATCCTTAGGTGAGCCAAGCGCTCCGCTAATACTGACATGACTTATGTATTTATGATATGCCAAGGCTTTAATGACTATATGCTTTAAACTATCAAAATCTAGAAATTGATTAAAATTGCAATATGATTCCATTTATCTTCATCATGTAAAATTCACCTAGATGAATTTTGACTCATGGCTTAAGTTTACTGAATTATTATAATTACTCAGTATAACTAAATCCTAAATCATCACATGGGGGAAGTATATATACATGATTAGTATGTTCTTAAAAGAGGTTGTTTGACACTTAGTTTATTTAACTACACTTATCAATGCACATAAAGGAAAGGGACAAAATCCTTGTTATAGTTTAACCTCTCGAACTAAATTGTTACATATCCTAATTGCAATCATAACTTATAGTGTTCTAAGAAAGGTAACTTGAAAAACTTAGTTTGTTTAACTGCACTTATAGTTATGCATAAAGATAAGGGGCAGAATTCTTGTTATAGTTTATTCTCTCAAACTAAGTTGTTCAAACCCCTACATGTAACATTTTTGGACTTAAGTTGTTTATCCTAAATTGAACTACACTTATCCAATCACATAGGATAAGATAGAAACTATTCAGTTCTATTTAGAGTAAACCAACCAAATATATATTTTATTGAAATGATCTAGTTTTATGGATATACATTATCCCTTCTATCAAATAATACTCCTAAATTTCTTGCTAATAATTCTTTTTATAAACTAAGGATTGCAAACTAATGAATCTACCTTCCATTGTGGTGAGTCCTACACAAAAGTTTTTCATGAATGTGACATGAATGTTACTCAACTTAGGATACTACCACAAGGATGAATCTTATCCTAGAATCATAAGGTTATTCTACCATAAGGATCTAAGTTTAGGATCTAAAGATATTAAGTGTGTATCTAAGCTTCTACCTCATAATTTGATAATTAGCTCTTTCTACCTCAATAATTTGGCTATTTCTAGTGATTGATTAAATTAAACCTCTAAATTCTTTATCTTAGAATTCTAAGCAATGGCATATGCCAGTATAGTCTATTGTAAGATTCTTTTTAAGTCTAAAATCCTTAATAAATTAAGCTAGATTTTTTAAATCAGATGAGTAACCCATCTAATCACAGCCTATACTATAATTATGGGATAAAATTAAATGAATTCTTAGGAATTGATCATTTTATGAATTATTATAATTTTAAGTTTCAATTTATATTAATGATCTTTCATATGAGAGAATTGAAGATTTAAAGGTTAGATTCTAATGATCAATCATATGAGTTAGTTATATATCTTAATTCTTCTAATTTAATGGTTAAGATTGACAAACTGTCAATACAAGTCTGCGCTCGCACGTAAGTGTACGTGGTCTGAAGTAATAATTTTGAATGGTAAGTTCCTGAGTAATATCATCCACAGGGAACGGTGATTCTGATACTAAGTTTTATTTATGTTCAATAATGTTTAAATAATTCATATTATAGTTTTGGTGTGGTCCCTAATTTAACAAATAAATATTTAAATAAAGATATTATTTGATTTAAGAAGAGAGAGTTGGGATTTCATTATGTGACTTGTAAGGTCTCAGTTTTGTAATCATGTCATTGCAATTTATAAAATAATTATACTATGCCTTATCAATCAAGTGATCATTGCCTTCCTTAGATTGTACTCTAATTCCAACAAGTTCAAATCTAGTGCACAAGGAGAATACCCTAGGGGTTCTACCTTTGCACATAAATTCTTATGAGATCAATTTAAGTTAATTTCGATTTCCTACGTCTAGGTTATCAAAACATTCATTAAGTTCTATGATCTAACAAGCCTTGATTCCCACCAATCAGCTTAATGGCTACACACATAGTTTAGTTAAGGGAGAGTATTCATCGTACCAAATGGACTATGTCACATCATCCATGGGTGATCGATGATCTCTCCCTTCTACTTTACTAAACCGAGAGCATGATTGGAGGGGAGCCTGGCTAACAAGCTTCAACTTCTTGGACGAGCTTAAGGAATGGTACTAATGGGTGTGAGAACTTGTCACGTAGCTCTAAGCACTATTGTACTCATTGCCTGCTCTAATCCAATTAATGATCATTGGGGCACAAGTCTCTTAATATTTTCTACAAAGATTTTAATTCCAAATTTGGTTTAATTAAGATTTACATTTGATAATCATTCCAAGCATTCAGCAAAATGAAACAAAACATTTAGCTCAAACTTGACATCTTATACATACAACACTTTATACCTTACTCATCACATAATTACATCCCGACCCTCTTCAAGGTGGGTTTAGCCTTCCATCATAGTTTCAATAGAGTAAGAGATGTAAGAGAAAATGATCCTTGACATTAGTTCACAAATAAAGAAAACAAGAAATGGTTTAGAAATGGTATTAGGAATAGCCCCTGAATTTTGAGGGTTCTCTTGGATCCTTTTCTTTCCTTCTCTCCTTTTCTCTATGTTCCTCAGCTTCTCTTTCTTTTTGAACTAGTAAGGTGGTTCTGCACTTCCTTCCTTGAAGAGTTCTCCTTCTCTTTCTCACAGCAGCTTATAATTTGGATCAATGAATATCCAAATTGAGAACCCTTGAATAGCCTGAAAATGTCTCTAAAATAGAGAAGCTCTCAGCCTTTTTGCCTTTATCCTAAGTGACCTTTAATCTTCCCTTCCTTCAATGCAAGCCATTATGTTTTATTCTAATAATCATTTGGAATTCTACAGACTTAAATATTACTTCTATTTTCAAAAAGGGGGAGGGGGGAGCCCAAAAAATAGAAATTTTTGTTCTTCCCTATGCTATTATTAATACAATTTATGGAGGTTTCTGCATCTACTGCTATTGTGCGATACAATGCACTATGGCGCACTACAATGTGCTGTGGTGCACTACAACGATCACATCAGGTTCTGTTCAAAATTGGTTCCAGGTTGCTGTTCTACTAAAGAATCACCGTAGCATGCTGTAGTAACTCTGATCCAATCATTGTTCTGCTGCAGTGCAATGGAGCAGCCTCAATCCAAACACTATTCACACATTCAATCTACTTGATTTACACTATTTACTTGAAATAACGCTGTGCTCAGCTGGAGCGCGCTGCGGTGGTTAAAATTTCATGAACGCAGAAGGTTACTATTTTTTTACTTCCCATACAGTTTTCATTAAAAAAATTTTAATGTCATCATGGCCCACCATGGTGCACTGCGGCACGCTGTAGCTAATTCTTTCCAGGTTTGCAGCTTTTGTTCATTATCCTAGGCGCATCGTGGTGGTTAATCTTTCGTGAAAGTGGAGAGTGACTGTTCAATTAGTTGTCCCAAGTCTTAATAGTACTCCCTAGAAATGATTCTGCGGCTTGCTGGAGCACACTCGGGCATGCCACAGTGGCTCTCCTTCTAGGTTTGCAGATATGTTCTAGGTGAGCATAATCAGTATACTATCATGCCCACTGTGGTGCGCTGCGGCGTGCCACAGCAATTTTCTTCCAAAATTCACATTTTTGCTTCAGATTTCTTTTCTCCAGCTTTCTCCAGAAATTTATTAAATTCACTTCAAAGTATGCTTATTCAAGTGATGTTTTGTATGTTTTTCTTCCTTTATTTTGCCATAAATTTTGGATTTATCACACCCCCACACTTAAATTCTTGCTCATTCTTGAGTCAGCTCAAAGTGGATTTCTGATACTTTGTCTTAGCAATGGATTCAATTTAGGATGTGAATGTGAGGCTCTTATATCACTAAATATTGCCTCAACCTTAAGTGATTTTTAGAATTCCGACCATTACATTCTTCCTAATTCAGGCTCCAAGTTCTTATTCCTTTCTAGTTTCCAATCTCAAGGGTTGATGCTTATTCCTTATGAGAGAATGGGTAATTACCTTAGGGTTTCTGACTCCAGCTAGGCATTGGTGAGTGACAAGATATTTTGTGCCATGTGTGCTCAAGGAGAGACATTTTTCTTCATCCTCGTTTCAATTCTTTGTGATCATTAAGTCCTACAGGAGCCTAGCACACTCATACATTCACTCAACTTTTGCCAATTGCTGGTTTTGGGTTCCTTAAGTTTCCCCACCCCCACACTTTGAAGTCAACATACATTCATTTTAACTTTGGAAACTAAAATTAACTAAAGCTCTTTACCTATTTTGGAAGTGCATTGTTGTTATGTTAATTGACCATCTGAAGTTCAGCATCATTAGTGGCTTAAGATTTCACATTCAAAGTTAATAATTGAATCCATGCAAAAATGTTTTCAGGAAATTCACTTGTAAATTGAGTAGCATCACATGACAATTTAAGCAATCCAAGTTTTATTCATTGAGAAACAAAGCAAGGAAAATAGAAAATAGTAAAAAATAAAAGCTAAAACAATAAAATAGAAATCAGAAAACAGTACAACCTTATCAAACATTTTTCTCGTTATCTTCTTCTTCTTCATCCATCTTTTGATAAATATAATCTGCTCGCCAGTCATTAACTAGTATGGGTTCACCAATAGGGGGTTGCGGTAGCATAGACCCGTCCGTTCCCACTCTTGGAACATTGTACCAAAAGAGTCATGGAATTCCATTTGGAATTTGTGCTGCCGAGCGACTTCACCCTTGATGAAGCTCATGTCGTATGCCATGGAGAGTCCCAAGTCCTACTGATGCACATAAATACGCATCACCATTTTATCCGCCATGGTCTGGCCAGCAGAGCTTGAAGTTTCTCCTTCCTTCCCCCTCCTCTTCTTGGCGTGCACCCCCTCGTGGGTGCGGGTGCTCAAGTTGGTCAATTTTAGAGGAGCATAGGGTGGGATTGCAATGTTAGAGGAGAAATCTTAACCCCTTGATCCTCACACATACCAGAGATAAGTGATCCTAATGCAAGTGCAGCACAAGGCCCGATCAAGGCATTCCAGAGCTGCACCATTATAATGCTGGAGATATAAATATCTCTAGGTCATTGAAGAGCGCATAAGAGCAGCTCCCTTGATCGGGTCACCTCGTTGAGATGCCTAGAAAACATGACAAAGCTGGAGACAAACACATGCCAAGCATTACTCAACTTCATTAGGAGTGCTCGAGGAATGTTTGCCAAGTTTCCTCTCCACCTCACGTCAGCGCGGGTGATCTCGCATGTAATAGCAATCGGGTTGTATTGGGAGCTAATGAGTTTGAGGTAAGAACAGTCATCTACATCTCTTAACAAATAGAACTGCTTGATTTGTCGGTTACCAAATTCCACGCCTTTCCCCCTCACAATAACTTTATGCCCTATCGCATTGATGGCATTAGCATAAACCTCATGAACCATGGAAGGGTAAGTCGTGTGGTGGGGCTTACCAAGTGCTCCCATCTATTGTTTAAGATTTGGTTAGGGTTCATAGTTTATGGAAGCCCGAATTTCTGCTCTGGGATCAACTTCCGCTTTGACATCACTTGGTTGAAGCGTTGCTAAGCTTCAACCGAAGTGAACTTCTTTTTGTTATACGCCCCACCAGCTATGGGGGCAGCGACTCCCTTGCTTGTTGTTGATTTTTTTTCGGAAGACATTTTGGTGAGGAGAGCTGAAGGGCTGTGAAAATTGAGATCTTAATTTTAGTTTTAGACAATGGGTGAAATTTTTTTCTCATCCACCAGGATATTTATAGCTAAAACTTTGTAGAAATTTTCACAAAAATAATCACAATCAAAGCATGATTAAGGATAGTCAAACATTATTTTAATGTCATGCAATGAATATGACCAGAATTCAGCTAAATGGTGAAAAAAAATCAGCTTTTGTAGCAGTACCTCCAAGTTTAAAGTTCCAAGGCGCGTTGTAGCGCCTTTGACTGCTTGGGGAATCCCAAGAAGTTAAACTATTTAAAGCAGGGCATCTATTGCCATAGTGCACTGTGGCGTGCTGTGGCACGCTATGGTCATAATGGAACTTGTGCATAAGATACATTATAGCACGCTGCGACAGCGAAAACCACTACGGCGTGCTTGAGCGGCTAAATTCGCTGTAGCGCGCTGTGGTGGAAATTTCTGCTGCAACACCATCAAAAAGCAAAAAAAAAATTCTAAACACTAAAATTACTTCCAAAAATCATTTAATTCAAAAAAAAAAAACTATGAAGTTGTTTATTTCTCATGACTACTCTTAAGTTCAAAATCAAACAACAGTTTGGGTTGCCTCCGAATAAACGCTTAATTTATCATCGTCAACCTGACGCGATTAAGTTCAAGTTGTTTTGGAGTTTATGTTTAGTTTTCTTTCCATATTGTAGTTTTACATGAGTATGCACAAGCATGGGTTGTGCTCAAGCTCATGGTTGCATTAGTGTCCTTATCTTCTACCCCATTTTCAATAATTATAAGGGAAGCTTCTTTTTTTTTTCTTCCCTCTCCTCATTTTCTTTTTCTTTTTCTCTCCCTTTTTGTCACTTACTTTAGATGAATCTTCCAATTGATTAGCAGAATTAGCTATGCTCACAATCTCCCCCTTACCTTCCAGCTTCACATTAGCTCTTTTCCAATCTGCCTTTGTAATTTTTTCCTTACACATAGAAGCCATCAGATTTATAATTTCTTCCAAGCCATTCATTGTCACAGTCATCAACCCTTTTTCTACATCAATTATTGCTCCAGAGCAGGCAAAGAATAGTCCCCAAAAATTACAATGGAGTTTTTACTCCATCTGTTCAATTCACACATTAAAATTTGTAGGAATCACAAAAGTTCCTATTCCTTTTTGAACATTCCTTACAATTCCAAGGGGAGTTTGAGACTCTAGATTACCAAATTCAAGAATTATGGACACTTCTTCCATTCCCCTTACTCCTAGTTGAGTGTATATGTGTAATGGCATAACATTGACGGAAGCCCCTAAATCACACAAGTGATCTAAAACGACTTTACCCTTAATGATACAAGGAATATTCATTTTTCCAGTGTCCGCTCTCTTAATTGTTGTTCTATCTCCTTTAATATTCCTAGCAAAAAATTCTCTAGTTTTTCCTCCTTTACTCTTTTCTATGGAGTTATGTTCCATGCAGTCTATTTTTATCGTGTCTAAGTTGATCACACTCACCGTCTCTCTCAGGTTTATTTCAGTCGAGCTTGGGAGCATTCCTTGCTGCCTAGTAGACAGTTGTTTGGAAATTTGTCCCAATTGAACTTCAATATTCGTAAGAGACACCTCAATTCCTTAAATTGAGGTTTCATGGCGGTTCAGGGTTTACTCGGTCCTTTTTATAAATTGCATAGTTTCAATTTTAAAAGCCCAAAAATATTCTTCTAGCCCAGGTTCCTACTTGCTATTTTGAGTAAACTTATAGGAAATATTGAAATTATGGTTTGGCCTATTTTTTTGTTGAGATTTGTAATTACCTTGAGAATTTCCCTCATTCCAAAAGAAGTTTAGATGGTTTCTCCACCCCGAATTGTATGTAATTGAGTAGGGGCTGTTATGGGGTTATTGTTATTATTGTTGTTTCTCATGAAGCTTACTTGTTCAGTTTGTGAAGGAGTGAAGGGGTTGTTCAAATTACAGCACTCGCTGCTATGGTTCCCTCCACACAGCTCACAGTTCACTTCTTGGACAATGCTTACATTCAAACTCTCAATTTTATTTGTAAATAATTCAGCTTCTCTTTTCAGGGAGGCCAATTAATTTGACTCATTCAAGTTATTTACCTCCTTTTTGTTGGAATTAAACCACTCAGATGACCTTTGATATGCATTATTTGCCATTTCCTCAAGGAGATTAAAGGCCTCCTCTAGGGTCTTACTACTCAAGGAAACACCAGTGGCTGCATCAATAAGTGTCCTTGTAAGTGCATTCTATTCGTTATAGAAAATCTGTGCTTGCATTCACAAGGGGAACCCATGATGTGGGCAACATATTAAGTAGTCCTTAAAGTGCTCTCAACCATCATACAAGTTTTCACCATTTTGCTAAGAGAAATTCGAGATCTCATTTCTCAGCCTAGCAGTCTTAGCAAGTGGGAAATACTTAGCTAGGAATTTTCTAGCCAAGTTGTCCCAAGTCCTAATGGACTCGCTTGGTAGAGAGCTGAGCCAAACTTTTGCTCTATCTTTCAGTGAAAACGGGAACAATCTTAACCTAAAGGCATCATCGGATACTCCATTGAATCAAAAAGTGTTGCATATTTCCAAAAATTTTGAAATATGTGTAGTAGGTTCATCTGATTCTAGGCCATTGAATTGATTATTTTGGATAATATTTAAAGTTGATGGCTTAATCTCAAAATTGTTCACTTGAGTTGGAGGTCTAACAATAGCATTTGGAACTCCTTATGCGGTTGGAAGCCCATATTCTCTAAGAAGCCTCCCCCTAATGTATACTACTACCTCTAAGGGATTGACTTCTAAACCTTCCATTTGTGCTTGTCGTTGGTTTAGAATAATTTGTTCACTCCTAGCTCTAAGATATGTTGTATCTATTTCAGGATCAAAAAAGATTTCAGAAAGGTTTTTCCTACTCATGTAGTTTAAAGGTTACAGCTAGCAAGAACAATTCACAGCAATCAGGTTCAGCAATACAATTTAGCACATAAAATGATCAGGGAATTAAAACTCAGGAAACATTAAGTAGCAATATAGTTCAACAAAGTTTTTAGGAATTTTCAATTTTTATTTAGCAACAAATAAAACTAAAGAAAAATCTAAATTCACACTAAAGTTAGCACAGATATAATTACAGCAACTAAAGATTATATGCCAATTTAAGTAAGAACTAAATCACTACTTAATAGTAAATTATACTTAATACAAAACTAAGAACCATTTCTCAGCAACGGCATCAACAACTTGACAGATTGTAAATACATGTCTGCGCTTGCACACAAGTGTATGTGGTCCGAAATAATAATTTGGAATAGTAAGTTCCAGATTTATATTGTCCACGGGGAATGGTGGTTCTGATACTAAGTTTTATCTACGTTCAATAATGTTTAGATAATTCATATTTTGGTTTTTGTGTGGTCCCTAATTTAACAAATAAAGACTTAATTGAAGATACTTTTTGATTTAAGAAGAGGGAGTTGGGGTTTCATTATGTGATTCGTAAGGTCTCAGTGTTGTAATCATGTCATTACAATTTTCAAAGTAATTATACTATGCCTTATCAATCAATTGAACATTGCTTTCTTTAGATTAGTCCTCTAATTCCAACAAGTTCAAATTTAGTACACAAGGAGGACACCCTAGGGTTTCTACCTTTGCACCTAAATTCTTATGAGATCAATTTAAGTTAATTTCAATTTCCTACATTTAGGTTATAAAAACATTCTTTTAGTTTTATGATCTCACAAGCCTTGATTCCTACCAATCAGCATCATGCACTACACACACGACTTAGCTAGGTGAGAGGATTCAACAGACCCAATGGACTATGTCATATCATCCATGGGTGATCAATAATCTCTCCCTCCTTCTACTTTGCTGAGCTGCAAAGTATGACTGGAGGAGGGCTTGGCTCACAAGCTTCAACTTCTTGGATGAGCTTAAGGTATGGTGCTAATGGGCGTGAGAACTTGTCACGTAGCTCTCAGCAATATTGCACACACTCCCTCCTCTAATCCAATTAATGAGCATTGGAGCACAAGTCTTTCAATGTTTTATACAAAGATTTTCATTCTAGATTTGGTTTAATTAAGATATACATTTGATAATCATTCCAGGCATTCAACAAAATGAAACAAAATGTTCATCTCAAATTTTTTCAATTGAAATTTAAACATATAACACCTTATACCTTACTCATCACATAATTATATCCCAACCCTCTCCACAAAGTGTTTAGCCTTCCATCACAGTTTTAATGCAGCAAGAGATGTAAGAGAAAATGAATCTTGACATTAGTTCATAAATAAGGAAAACAAGATAGGGTTTAGAAATGGTACTAGGAACAGCCCCTGTATTTTAGGGGTTCTCTTGGTTCCTTCTCCTTCCTTCTCTCCTTTTATCTAAGTTCCTGAGCTTCTCTTTCCTCTTGAACTAGTATGGTGGTTCTGAACATCCTTCCTTGGAGAGTTCTCCTTCTCTTTCTCACAGCAGCTTATAATTTGGACTAATGAATGTCCAAATTAGGAACCTTTGAATAGCCTGAAAATGTCCATTAAATAGAGAAGCTCTCAACCTTTTTGCCTTTATCTTAAGTGACATTTCCTCTTCCCTTCCTTCAATGCAAGCCATTATATTTTATTCTAATAATCATTTGGAATTCTATAGACTTAAATATTATTCTATTTTCGAAAAGGGAGAAGAAGCCCTAAGGTCAAAAAAATTTTCCCTTCCCTATGCAGTTATTAATACAATTTATGGAGGTTTCTGCGTTGGTAGTTGTGGCGCACTGCAGCGATAACATCAGGTTCAGTTCAAAACTAGTTCCAAGTTGTTGTTCTACTAAAGAATCATCTTAGCGCGCTGTGGCAGCTTTGATCCAAACATTATTCCGTTGCAGCACGCTGTGGCAGCCACGATCCAAACACTATTCACACAAACAATCTATTTGATTTAGATTGTTCACTCAAAATTTCATTGCGCTCCATGACAACATGTTGCAACAGTTAAACTTTCGTGAACGTGGCCCGCCATGGCGCATTGTGGCGTGCTGTAGCTAATTCTTTCCAGGTATGCAGCTTTTGCTCATTATCTTAGGTGCGTTATGGCTGTTAATATTTAGTGAAAGTAGAGAATCACTGTTCAATTAGTTGTCCCAAAATTTTAATATCACTCCTCGGAAATGATGCCGTGACCCGCTGGACAGCGCTGTGGCATGTCGCAGCGGTTCTCGTTCTAGGCTTGTAGATCTATTCCAGTTGAGCCTAATCAGTAAAATGCCATGGCCCGCTATGGCGCGCTGCGGCACGCCATAGCGGGTTTCTTCCAGAATTCACCTTTTTGCTTTAGATTTCTTTTTTCCAGCTTTCTCATGAAATTCATTATATTCACTTCAATGTATGCTTGTTCAAGTGATGTTTTGTATATTTTTTCTTCCTTTAGTTTGCCATAAATCTTGGATTTATCAAAGATCATAGGCAAATCAATCTTTATTTGGAATTATGGAAGTTCTTAATAACCAAATCAAGTGTCTTATTTAAATTAATTAGATTTAAGACTCAATCTAATCAAGTTAAGGCTTAAACCCCAACTTTACTAAATTAAGTTTGTTTGCATATAAATTGATCCATAAGAAATTTAGTAAGCTTATTGTTCAGTATTGATGTTCAATTCCATGTTATAGCTCAATTATTTATTTAATTACACATTTCTTTAAGATCTTAGGATTTAAGTGTTGATTAATATCAAATCAATTATTTAAGTATCCAATTCAGAGTATAAGGTTTCTAATATGCATACTACTATTATTGAAGATAAAGACATCACACCCAAATTGATTAGTACTTAATTACAAATTTAATTATTTAAAATTCATGAAACTTGACCATTAAGTTCTACTTAGTCATACAAGCAACCAGAGATCATAATTTTATATTTTGGATATCACAAACCCTAATTTTCACTATTCATGCATTTCTTATATTAGGGTATTAACAGAATATAAATTAGAAAATTAATTTACCTATTACATGCATTCTACAAGGCATAAGTAGAATAATGAATCTTGAATCGTGCAATTTGGATAAGTATACAAGCCAATCTTCCATAATTAAGTTTTGAAATAATTAGGCATAGTTTGAAAACCCATTCACAGAAACTTAAATATTCTTACATATTCTAATTCCTCATGATCATTTCAATAAAATGGTATATAATTTTATAGGATCTAGAAGTAGATCAAAAGTTATTCATTTAATTAAATCTTCATTTTTCAAATTAAATTTCCTTATATTTTTGAAAAATCAGATTATTTCCTTAAGAAAAATAACTCTAATTATTCAAATATTTATTCAACGAGCTCAGCCTGTTCCCAAAAGGTGCGAGTCAGCTGGGGCCCGATGACCCGGTACTGTCGAACCTCACGGCAACGAGCCAACCCGGCCCGTACAGTCTTCTTCCTTGATGCGCTCATCGTCGACACTGTCCAATTAGGCTGAACCCTAATCTGCCAATTTTGCAACCTTCAGACCGTGCTGCGACCTCCGGACAATCCCTACTCTATCCTCATATCTAGACGCTTCGATTGAGCACTAAAAATCAAGCCATGACGGCCTGGATCGCCATAAGCTTATTTTCCTTAAAATTGCCAAATCCCTAATTTGGGATTTCTCTATGAGGAGAAATTCTCCTTGCAGAAGCCAAGCCAGTGCCACCAATAGATTTGTACACCACTAGGACACTAAGATGAGCCAAAACCTTATCTTAGCTTAGCTTAGGAGTGGTTGAATCTCTGGAACCTTACTCGGGTTAAATACTTCACACAAGAAAAGTTTGATCAATCGATCGGGTGTCAATTCGAGCCTCAGACAGTCTTATCCTATGGCATTGCACTAGGCGAGATAAGATAGAGCATTTAGAGCTTCTAATCAATGTATTGATTAGCCTGGCGTACTGGTAGGAACTCTATCCAGGTAGCTATTTATGGCTATCTGGACTGCGCTCGACCCTCAGCCAATGAGAGAATTGGCAACCCCTACGCCAATCTATGCAAATTGTAGAACTAATGATAAGAGAGTTTGTGGTCTTTAATGAGAATCTCTTGGTGCATTGATTTAGGAATCTATAAACAATTGCCTTGATAGATTATACTACCACACAATTGCAAGTCATGATGATGGCCTCCTTCAATCTCTACTTTAAACTTCAGATAATCATCATCTTTAGTCTTTGAGATGGAGACATCTCGATGGAATGTTGGTTCTATAGTTATATTGGCTAGCATCGAGCTTAGCATATCTCCGCGCACGGAAACAATTTTGAGTTTATAGAATGCTTCCTCAATCGGACTCTCAGCGATCATAGCACTAAGGGTAGCATGACGGCTGAGGGCATCGACATTTGCCTTACCGGGATGGTATTGGATACTTAAATCATAATTGCTTATTAATTCAAGCCTCTACACTAGCAGTAATTAAGCTCTCTTGAGTGAGGATGTACTTCAGGCTTTGATGATTGGTGAATATGGATCATTGGACGCATAGAGGTAATGATGCCAGATCTTTAGAGTGAATACTACAGCAGTGAGTTCATGATAGTGGATTGGATAAGTCTTCTCATGCAGTAATAACCTTTTCTTCCTGCATCAGTACATAGCCTAAACCTATTCTAGAAGCATCAGTATAAACTTGGTAATTTAAGCCTTCTTTGTGTAAGATAAGTACTGGGGCGGAAGAAAGAGCATCTTTTAGTGATTGAAATGTGTTCTCACATTCTAGAATTTAAACGGAAGGCACGACCTTCTGAGTCAACTTTATTAGAGGAGAGGCTATTAGGTAAAAGTTGTTCACAAACTTTTCATAATAACTTGCTAAACCCACAAAGCTTCTAATGTTGATCACAGATTTGGCTGCGACCAATCTTGAACGACACTGACCTTATTTTGATCCAGCTTAATACCTTGGGCATCTACGACATGCCCTAAAAAGGTGATTGAGTCATGACAAAATTCACATTTGGAATATTTGGCATAGAGTTTGTGATGACGTAGTTCCTCTAGAACTGCCCTTATGTAGCTCTCATGATCCACTTTACTTTTTAAATAAATCAAAATATTGTCGATAAAGATGATGATGAATTTATCTAAGAATTCCTTAAGCACGTGTTGCATTAAGTCCATAAAAATAGACAGTGCATTCGTTAGACCAAATGATATCACCAGAAACTCGTAGTCTCCATATCAAGTTTTGAATGATGTGTCTCTATATCATAATCCTTGACTCGTAATTGGTGGTAACCTGATCGCAAGTCAATGTTCGAAAATACCTTGGCTCCAAATAATTGATCGAAGAGATTATCTATTCATGGTAATGGATACTTATTCTTGATTATCACCTTGTTCAGCTCTTGGTAATTGATACACATGCACATTGAACCATCCTTCTTCTTTACAAACAATACTGATGCTCCCTAAGGAGATGGACTTGGTTGAATGAGACCCTTCTCGAGCAATTAGTGCAGTTGCTTATTCAACTCTTGCAAATCTTTAGGCACCATGTGGTAAGGAACCTTTAACAACAATTGTGTTCCTAGAATTACTTCTATAGTAAATTATACTTCTCTAATCGGTGGAAGACTGGGTAGGTCTTTAGGATAAACATCAGGGAATTCATATACTACACAATTATCGGTGATAGGGATGTTCTCTTTCTTTTCACTTAGCATCATTGTTAGGTAGGCATTACATCTTTTCTTGACTAGCTTCTTAGCTTTCATCGCATTAATTAATGAGGCATGAGTACTAAATTTGCCAATGAAGTCTTAGCTTGACATTCGATGCCTAACATTATCTTCTACTTTTGATAATTAATGGTAGCACCATAATGGATTAACCAATTTATTCCCAAGATTATATCAAAATTTGCTGTCAGCAGCACGATCAATTTTGCTTTGAAGTTATGTTCTCTAATTAGAATTGCTATGCTACAAAATTGTTGTGCTTGCATACGGGCTACAGAGGGTAATCATATACTTAATGAACTTGCTAGACAATCGAAAGTTATATTAAAGGCTTTAACCCAGCTTTTTAATACAAAGCAATGACTTGCTCCCGTAACAAAAAGAATGTTGCATGGTTTGCTGTTAATCATTAGGGTGCCAAAATATATATTGAAGTGATATAAAAATTCCTACTCAAATCATTCAAGCGATAATAAAGTCACAGAAGCAGGAATAAAATTATATTTAAGACATACTTGATACGACATCATTTTCTTCCGAAGCAGAAGCAAGAGCTAGCCTATAAGCTCGTGCTAGAGTGGTGGGTTGATGGTTCAGGTCATTGGCCTTGGAAATTTTTGGCCGGCTTAAGAGTAGGTGCTGCTACTTTTGAAGTTTTAGAAAGAGCAGGGGCTGGCATTATAGCCAGGGCAGGAGATCAGCTATTTAGTGGTTGGAAACAAAACACTTGCTCATGTTGAGAATGAGTGATGGGTACTCCATCAATAGTGGTCTTGGAGATGCAGTGGTAGAAATGATGACCCTGTCGGCCATAAGTGTAACATGTGTTACTTGGTGGTAACACTTTTTATATGGATGACAATGCTTACATTCAGAGGGTTTTGCTTATGACTGGTCTGCTTCGAGACAAAATACTTACACCACCTTTTGGTAATCGAAGTTTTCTGTTTTTGATGGTGCAAAGTTGGCTTTTCTTTTGTGATCTATTTGTCCTTGAAAATGCTCTTGGAGATGAACAGCTTTGACTAATTCAAAGAAACTTTTGATCTACTGGGAGACAAAGTGAGCCTTGACTGAGTCTCCTAGCCCTTTTAGGAATTAGTGGCATCTTGAAGTGTCAGATCTGACAAGATCTGGAGTGAAGCGAGCTAGTCGATGAAATTCATATGAATGAGATGAAGCAGTTTATCTTCAAGTATTGCTTGAGTAGATACTACAATGAAGGCTTCTCTGATGTCTTTGACAAACTTATCCCATGAAATATCTTTGAGTTCATAGTCTGTGAACTTAGTGTTGCATTCATTCACCCACCAATATTCAGCCTCATCTTGGAACAAGTGGGTGACTATACAGATGGCTTCAAAGTTTGGGCACTTGATGCTTATCATGTTCTTCTCAGCTAACTTGAGCCAGCAGATTATGTCCATGGGGTTCAGTGCCCCGTAGAAGGTAGGTGTCCAGAGACACAGAAAGATATGAATATAATTGTCTGCAAGAAATTATGGTGAAAATGGAACTATCATCTAGATGACAAGCGGTTGATGAGAGTTCATGATAAGAGCACGAGTTTCTTGAGCCTATTGCACATTACTTTCAATTAAGGACTTCATCAGACTGGCTAAGGTGGTAACATCTTTGGATCCGCAGATGATGAGATGGTGTTCTTAATGGGAGTAGGCATAGAAGGGGAACCTAGATTCATGGCTGCACTATCCAAAGATACAAATTTAGGAATATAACAAGATCCACTATTTCATTAAAGTATTACTTCTCAAAGGAGAGGTGACAATCATATGAATGATAAATTGATATATAAAGGATGAAGATCAAGAGAAATCTATAAATATGATCATCTACAAAATTATGTTATAAAATTAGTACAAAAGTCATAATAAGAAACTACATGGTCTTCTCTAAGATACTTCTATACAAGCCTTCGATACGTCTCGAACCACCATCATTCAGCTGATCCTCCAAGTAGGGTTGCCAGAATTTGAAGACAATAACCATCTGGACATGAAGTCTCTCCGAATGCGGTGGTTGAATGATTTAGCCACTCCTTTGCAAGAATTGGAAGGCTAGTTCCTCTGAAAGTTGAGTGGACTAAGATTTTATCTAGCACTTCTATTCCTTTAGGAGATACTTCTTCTATGGTTCTATCGTAAACTTTGCAGCCCTGGTAATCATCCGCCCAATACTCATCAAACAATCTAAGATAGTGGCTGAACCTATATTGTTTTCATTTTATTCCTAAACTTTTATTCAAATATTAGTTTTGGTTTTTCATTTACTTTATTTATATATTTTACTTCATTAAATTTCATTATAGGGTATTTTTTTTCAGATATTCGTAGTTTCATTTATTAGATTTTAATTGGATGAACTACGGATGATGCTTCTCCTACACTTAGTGATTGTGATCATATCTGTTCCAAAGAATGGCTCATAAAGTAGATAAGAACATTTCCTTATCTAACACTCTATGATATTTTTACAATACCAACTGTAATGTCCCGTCCCATCATCGCGTGCAAAATAGTTAATAATTGGCAGCAGAAAGGTGCGTTACTCAGGAAGGTCTGCCGAACCTCCCCGAATATCTATTGAAAAAAAATATTGAACTGCTGAGAATCAACCAAAAGAGAGTTGAGGACTAATACTTAAGATTAGTATAAAATTCTTACCTTAAGTATTAGAAAAGGTAAAATAAATACATTGGATTATGAGTGGAAGTATGAAGAATCCAATATATATATATGAATACAGCAGCATTTCTAGTATACTGATCTCATCACAATACTAAGTATAGGGAGTAAGAAATATAGAGTGCAGAAGCTAATGCATACAATCAGATTATTCATCACATAAACTAAGTAAAGCATCCAACTCAGAAAAGAAAATGTAACGCCCCGTCCCATCGCCGTGCACAAAATACGAGTATAATCCATAGTTTGGCGGCAGAACGGTGCGCTACTCGGGAACTGTGGGTCACACAAGTAAAACCCATCATCTTGAATTGGCTAAGGAGACAGAGCCATACTAAAGGCCGCTGACTCGAGCCCTAAGAGTAGGCTCGAGAGCCAATATCTAAGATAAGAATGGAATACTTATCTTAGATATTAGACTTAGTACGTACATAAGGTGCAAGGGAGTGAAGAAGAACCCATGTACATTATAAAATATTTCAGCATTTCCAGTATGCTGATCGCATCACAATACTATGTATAACATAATAACAGAGTGCGGAAGCTAAAAGCCAAACATCCAGAATACATTCATCTCAAGCAGTAGTAAATATCCATCTCAGAAAAGAAAGTAAAAATACATCCAGAGTTTTATTACAAACCATAAAAATGCAGAAATAAAAAGAGTCTAGCCAGAATACTGGAAGGAACTAGAAAGTAAAAGTAGGTGCTCAATCCCCTACAGCTCCAAGTGCTCCTCCTGAGTCCCTGGGACATCTTCCTGACCTGTCTCCAATAACTGCTCGGGATCTAGCAAATTGCCGGATCCCAAAAGTACCCCGTGTTAGACAAGAAGTCTAACACAATGAAACTAGCTGTACAAGCTAATCTAAACATAACAAATATGCAAGGACATGAAGTAAAAGTGCAGGGAAAACTGTAAAGCATCAAATAAATGAACTCTAGGAACTAAGCAAAAAAAAACTGCATCAAAACCAAATACTGAAAGTATATAAAAATGTCAGATGCTGAGAAGGATGCTATAAGCTGCACTATATGCTACTGAAACAATGCCCACAGATATGCTATATCACGGTATATCACAGAACTATCACTGAAGGTTTATGAGTCGTACGGTCCAATGTAAGCACAACAGTTAGGAAGTCAGTATGGTGATGCAAATGCACCATGAAATTCCCCAATCTGTGTATATAACATTTTGTATCTCATACTGTATCACTGATAACTATGTGTCACAACAGAAGGAATAAGGTCAACTCATGTTTATGCTTATGCTTATGCCATTATATGGTATGCATGGAAAATCCCGAAATCGATGAAGAATATAGTAAGAAACAAAAAATAATCCTAAGTCTCCACTGTGCAGAATCTTGCTACAAGGATTCTGACTCCAAATCTCTAGATCAATATTTAGTTAAAGTTGCTTATTTACTCAAGAATCACTGGGCAGGGTGATTGTATAACATATTAAATATGCTACAAAGATAGGACACAACATTTAGTATGATTACGCCACCCTAATAAAGCGATCTTCATTAGGAGGCACCATACGATGATGATTTTGTATCTCAAACTAAGCATTTAGTCACTAAACTCACAATCATACTTAGCATCTTAAGGAAGGTAATTCCCCCTTTACTTAGTTTTATTTAAGCCATACTTATTGAAGCGATCTTCGCCAGGAGGCATTGCCCGATGGCAACTGTCCTTCAATAAAACTAAGGAATGGGTACCCATTTAATACACTCTTAGGATTGATTAAATTATTCTAAGCGAGGTTATGTCCGCCTAAGCCCGCAGGATAACAATAAAGACAAATCTTACTTAGAGTGACTCAACCAATCCAGATTATCACTGGGGACCAGTAAAATGGGTATACTATACTACACTTACCCAACAATCGTGGTTCAATCAAATCTATTTATTAGAGCAAGGATTTATCAAGACTACAAGTCTTAGACTAGTAGGTAAGTCCTACACAAGGTTTCATAAATCTAATATGATCAGGGATCACTTAATATGGATTCTACCGCAAGGAGATGTATCTCTTCTAATGTCTTAAGGGATTACTACCACAAGGAGAATTGATCAAGCTCTAAAGTGAAGGGATCTTCTATACTTCTACCTCAAGGATTCATACAAGGCCTCCTACCTCATTATATATAAATTTAGGTCTTTTAGATAATTTAAGACGATCTTTTGAAGAGAGCATCAAGATCTCTTCTTTAGATGTTGATATTAATCTATTAGGTTTTGGTTCATAATTAGATTTAGGATGATTTGATCAGATGATTAAGTCATCTGATCACACTTAGACTAAGATTATGGGAACTAAATCAAGCATATTGTTAAGGATTAGATCACTTGTTTAATCAATATGATTTTAATTGTCTTCTTATGCTAGTCATCTTTCTTAAGAGAAAATTAGGGATCTAAAGTTTAGATTCAGATCAGACAATCACATAGATTTATTATTAACCTTAACATTTCTAATTCAAATGTTTAGGATCAATAGTAAATCAGATGTATTATTGGAAAATGTTCAATTCACAGTCTTGTAATCAATATAGTGGAGTTAGGGTTGTTATGGTTTTAAATTTGCCTTAAGTAGATTAGGGCTTGACTCCTTCTCAAATCTTAAGTCAAATCAAGTGTATATTTAAATATCAATGTCAAATTAGTAGATAAATTTTGTATTATTGGTAGCAATCCTAGATCTAGATCAAGTCTTAAAAGCTTGATCCAAATCTTAGGATTTCTTAAGTTAATTAAGATGTTTAAGATTTTATAGTTTTAAATTGATTCAAGTATACTTAAAAAGTTTATAAAAGGTGACTTTATTTCATTTAGTTTACTGTTATAAACCAAAATGATGATTAAACTTTAACAATTAGTGTTTACTTAATGTTAACCAAACCCTAATTCTAAGCAAAAAGGATAAGTACATAAATAAAAATCCAACCATTCAGATTACATGAAATTTGGCATGCAAGTCCTAATTGATCATATAAGTAATCAGAGACTGAGTTTGCTATGATCCAAGGTGTATAAACCCTAAAGTTCACTAATTATGATTTGATAATATTAGGGCATAACTACAGTTACAGGACTCAGAAAAATGTTATACTTGGCACATGCAATCTGCTTAACATCAGTGAACTAATGGCACCCTAAACATGCAATTTGGAAAGTAATTTTACTAATCTACCTTAATTAAGATTCACTATAATTAGGCAATAATTAAAGATCTAACCATCAGATGTGTGATTTTATTTTATATTTAAGTTCCTGAGATTTTTTTGAATATTTTCATATATGATATCAAAAAATTTAAACCAGTGGATTAAAAGTTATTAAGAAAATACATTCTGTATTTTTATTTAATCAAATTCCTATGATTTGATTAATCGAAAGGAAAATAATTCCATTAATTCGATTTAATTAAATGGCTCAGCCCGAAATCGAAAGCGCGCGGGTCGACCGGGGCCCGGGAGACCCGGCACTGTCGAACCGCGCAGGTGATGGGTTGACCCGGCCCGCAGAGTGTCGTCATCCCCGATTCTTCGTCCCGCGGAAGAGGCCGATTAGGAAAAACCTAATCGCCAAATTTCAGCGCATCCGGTCCACGGATCGACCAGCATTCGATTGCTACTCCATCACTACGTCCAAGCACGTCGATTGGGACTGGAAGCCCCTTGGGAGACGGTCTGGATCAGCCAGACCTTACTCACTCGAGGCGTTCGCCATTTGTGTTACTGTGGGGAGATAATTCTCCCCACAGAGGCCATGCCAGACCCCGGGCTCGATCCCTACACCATCAGGGAGGTGAGGCAGATCGAAGCCCTCTGGTCTGGGGGTTTGGGGGTGTTGGGTGGCCTGGATCGCCGAGTCCTTACTCGGCCGAGGTGATCCAGAAGAAAACTAGCCCGATCGATCATTTCGATCGATCAGGGCTAGCTTAGGCCCTAAATACGATACAGTTGAGTTCGTATTGACAATAAGCATAGAAACGCATCAAATGGAATAGGATTCGAGCCTTATTAACTCGATTCCTGCAACTGGGATACCTAATTTTTTGACGGATTGGAAGAAGGATCGTGGCTCACTGCTGCAAGGACTCTGGAAGCTCTTAGGGGTCCTGAACTCCAGGAGTAACCCTCTATCAGCGGTTCAGGAGCACGAGAGCGCCTGGGTGAAGCTCCGGGACTTCGGTAATGGTGATGAATTTCAGAAGCTACAATTTATCAGCAAGCAGCAATTGAAGCAGATCTGGGGCTATTTATAGGCTTGGCTGAGCTTAGGGAAGCTTCTGGAGCCACTGGCTTGGGTTGGGGAGGCCCGAGAGGGCGGGCCATCACCGAGCTCTTGAAATTCCATTTCGACCTTGGCGGGCCACAAGGCCCAATTGGGGTCTCATGGCATTTGGGGGAAGACCAGCAACGGTTTGCTGAGCTGGAGGTGCGCGTGGGGGACAGGGGAGGCCACTGGCAGTACGGGGAATCTTCCCTGTCGGGCGTGTCTTGGCGGGGATGAAGATCCACAGTGCGGGTGCGCCGTTGACCGTCTGATGCATCGATCGGGAAGGCACGACAGTCCTGATCCTCTAGATCCTAATGGTCGAACCAGATTAAATCTGCGTCGTAGGATCATTAGGGTTGATCTAACGGCGGACCCGCGATTCTAATCCTAACCGTTAGATGGAAAAGCGCGATGGCTAGATTTGAGGGATCCCGCTGTCGTGTGAGCCGGGCTCCGCAGCGGATCTCCCGCGGTCCGCACAGCGAATCCCGGCTGTTATACTAGGTATTAGGGTAAAAATGCAATTATGGAAAGTTATAAGCCCTTAAGTGCAATTAAACCATTCTAAATTATATTGAATTATTGCCCAAATGAATTCCAAATTGCACCAAATTTTCACCCTTAGCTAATTTGGGGGTGACAAATTTAAAAATGCAATCAGATTTTAATTTTAAGATCAAAATATTTTGGGTCTAGACTATGGCATCTAGACTGATCAAATTGCAATTTTTGACTTAGAGAAGTCCAATGGACTTTAAATTTTCCAGATAGGCTTATCTTAATGTTCTAAAAGCAATGATGCTAAAAAAATTGAATCAATCCACATTTATTTTGCATGGTAACAACCTAGGGTTGTTACAGAAAAGTAAATACATCCAGAGTTATTACAAATAGTTTACTTAAATGAAAATACAGGAATATAGTCTAATGACTGAATTGAAAATAAGCTGATGCAGGAAAGGTAAATGTAGATGTAGAGTCCTCAAGTGCTCCAAGTGCTCCTCCTAAATCTCTTGGGATGCCTTTTGAACTAGCTCCACGGGCTACTTTAGATCTAGTAAATTACAGGATCCCAAAAGTACCAAATGTTAGATAATGAGTCTAACACAAAGAGAGCTTAGCTAAATAGTTGCAGTTATCTAATATTTACATTTAAGTAGATTAAATAAAACTATGGAAAAGTTATTAATATAGCATAAAAATTTAAAATAATACAAATCTAAAAGAAGTGAAATTGAGACTAAAAACTGAGTACTGAAAGTAGATAAAATAATAAGAAAACTAAAACTGAGTAAATAATGAATTAAAGATGTGTTATAGGCCACTAAATTTATACATATGCATCTGAATTTTCCACATAATTGTATGCCACAAATATGTTAACTCTGTGCCACACGCCCCACAGATCCTAGATAAGGGAATGCTCGGCTAACAGAATTCTTAGGTGAGCCAAGCGCTCTGCTAAAGCTGACATGATTTATGCATTTATGATATGCTAAGGCTCTAATGACTATATGCCTTAAATAATCAAAATCCAGAAATTGATTAAAACCACTATATGATTCCATTTATCTCCATCGTGCAAAATTTACCCAGATGAATTCTGACTCCTGATTTTTAAGTCCAATGAATTATTACAATTTCTCAGTATAATTGAATCCTAAATCATCACATGGGGGAAGTATATATACATGATTGGTATGTTTCTAAGAGAGGTAGTTAACACGTAGTTTAATTAATTACACCTATCGTTACACAAAAAGATAAGGGACATAATCTTGGTTACAGTTTATCCTCTCAAACTAAGTTGTTAAACACCCTAATTGCAAACATGACTTATAGTGTTCTAAGAAAGGTAAGTTGAAACACTTAGCTTGTTAACTACACTTATCGTTACGCATAAATAAAAGGGACATAATAGTTGTTACAGTTTATTCTCCCAAACTAAGTTGTTCAATCCCCTACTTATAACATTCTTGGACTTGGGATATTTATCCTGAACTGAACTGCACTTATTCAATCACATAGGATACGACTAAGACTTTACAATTCTATTCAGAGTAAACCAACCAGTTCCATCTTTTACTTAAATAATCTAGTTCTATGGATATACACTATTACTTCCATCTGATAATACTCCTAAATTTCATGCTAACAGTTCTATTTATAAACTATAAATTACAAACTAATGAATCCACCCTCCATTATGGTGAGTCCTACACAAAGGTTCCATGAATGTGATATAAAAGTCACTCAACTTAGGATACTACTACAAGGATGAATCTCATTCTAGAATTATTATGTTCTTCTACCATAAGGATCTAAAGATATTAAGGGTTTATCTAAGCTTATTTGATAATAAGCTCTTCCGACCTTAATAATTTAGCTATTTTAAGGTCTAGTATTTGATTGAATTAAACCATTAGATTCTCGACTTGGAATATTAGGTAATTGCATATACTAGTATAGTCTATTATAAAATTCTTTTTTAAGTCTAAAATCTTTAATACATTAAGTTGGATTTTACAAATTAGATGGGTAGCCCATCTAATCACAACTTGTACTACAATTATGGGATACAATCATATGAATTATTAGGAATTGATCATTTTACGAATCATTATTATTTTATAATTTAGTTTATGCTAATGATTTTTCTTATAAGGAAATCAAAGATTTAAGGGTTAGATTCAGATGATCAATCATATGAGTTTGTTATAGATCTTAATTCTTCTAATTTAATGTTAAAGATTAATGGCAAATTAACAATCAGTATTTGGAATTATGCAAGTTTTTAATAACCAAATCAAGTGTCTTATTTAAATTAATTAGATTTAAGACTCCATCTAATCATATTAATCCTTAAACCCCAACTTAACCAAATTAAGCTTGTTTGCATATAAAATGATCCATAAGAAAATCATTAAGCTTATGGTTCATTATTGATGTTCAATTCCATGTTATAGCTCAATTATTAATTTAATTACACATTTCTTTAAGATCTTTAGGTTTAAGTGTTAATTGATGTCAAATCAATTATTTAAGTGTCCAATTCAGAGTATAAGGTTTCTAACACATATACTACTGTTATTGATGCATAAAGACATCACATTGATCAAAACAAAGAGTAATTAAGACTAATCATACCCTAAATCAAACCCAAATATATTAGCACTTAATTACATATTTAATAATTTAAATTTATTAAAACTTGACCATTAAGTTCTACTTAGTCATACAAGCAATCAGAGATCTTAATTTTATATTTTGGATAGCTACAAACCTTAATTTTCACTAATCATGCATTTCTAAGATTAAGGCATAATTAACAGAATATAAATCAAGAAATTAATTCATCTAGCACATGCATTCTACAAGGCATAAGAACCATAATGAAACTTGAATCATGTAATTTGGCTAAGTATACAAGCTAATCTTTCCTAATTAATTTCCAAAGTAATTAGTCCTAATTATAAAACCCATTCATAGAAACCTAAATCTTTTTACATAATCTTATTTCTCATGATTTTATGAATAAAATGGTATATAATTTTATAAGGTTTGGATAAGTAGGTCAAAAGTTATTCAATTAATTAAATATGAAGTGTTTTAATTAATTTTCATAATAATATGAATAATCAGATTACTTTCCTTAAGAAAAATAATTCTGATTATTCTGATATTTCTTATACAAGCTCAGCCTCATTCCAAGAAGGCACAAGTCAACTGGGGCCCGATGACCTGGTGCAGTCCAACCACGCGGGTTATAGGCTGGTCCAACCCGCACAGTCTTCTTCCTTGATGCGCTCATCCCTGACGCTAGCCCAATAGGGTGAACTCTAATTGACCAATTTTGCAGACTTATGACCATGCCACAAACAATAGATAATACCTACTCAATCTTTATACCTAGACGCTTTGATTGAGCATTAAAACTCAAGCTAAGACTGCCTGAATTGCTAAGAGCCTATTTTCCCTAAAATGGCCAAATCCCTAATTTGGGATTTCTATATGAGGATAAATTCTCCACGTAAAAACCAAGCCAGTGCCACCACTGAATTTGCACACCAGTAGGACACTAAGATAAGCTGTAACCCTGTCTTAGCTGGGCTTGGGAGTGGCTAAATCTCTAGGAACTTACTCGGAACCAGTGCTTCGCACAGGAAGAGTTTGATCAATTGGTTGGGACTCAATTTGAGCCCCAAATATTCTTATCCTATTGTATTACAGTATATAAGATGAGGTAGAGTATTTAGAGCTTCCAATCATCGCATTGATGAGCTTGGCGTACTTGTAGGAACTCTATTGTGGGGCCCTGTACCCTCCGCGGCCATGCAAATGCTGATATTAACATAATTATGAGGAGTACGGTGCTCCAACTGTGGCAAATCCCCAACCTAAGTAAAGTCAGGTATAACCCAACTCACCTTAAGTAGAAGACTTGTCACATAAAACTGAGAACATACATCAACATATCAAAGTAGTGAAAGTAGAAAAACAAATAAAACATAACATCCACATCACAGCATAGTATAGAAAGGTAACACAATAGTAACTCAGCTCAAAGTGCATAAAGAAAATACATCCAGATTAAAAATTATTACAGACTAAATATTTAAATGAAAAGAAAAGAGCTCTCATTCTCACAGCAGAAAATGAAATCTAACTAAGCCGCAATAGGAAGATCCTCATCCTGTCCAAGCTCGTCTCCAGTAGAACTACCAATGAACAGCTCCAAATCTGACATTTGTCAGTATCACAAATGCCAGGGCCCCAACCAAAAAAAGAAAAATGTTATAGTTAGACAAATTGTCTAAGTATATTTTAGGTTGATTAAGTGAACTGAACATTTAAGGATATCACATTATTACTTTAAACATGCAAGAAATTTAAGATGTAACAAGCTACAAGGAACAAGGTAGCTATAAATAATACATTTATAACTAAGCAACAAGGTATGCAAAATACATACTAAATATGAAGTTGAACAAGGTAAGGCTTAAAATGTATAAATAACTGCAAGGTACTAAAGTGAAACTCGTCCTAACTTGCTTATGATCACATGAATACATGTCGATTTCATAAGAGAAAGTTGTACTGAAACATGCTAAAGTAAGAATACAAAACTAGCATCCTTAACATTCCAATATTAAATAGATATTAAATAGGAATAAATATACAAGTATGTAGAATTAATAAATAAAAGACCACTAAAGCATGCGGCAAAGCAAGCCAAAGCACTGAAATGAACTCAAAGTAAGGCCACTGAAGAATGTGGCAAGGCAAACCAAAGCACTAAAATTTAACTGAAGTAAGAGCATGCCTAAACATAGTACTGTCATAATAGAAATAGACCATACAGGACCTCTGAACAAAAAGTTCAATATGTATCCATCCTAGAAATTATCAGAGCTAGGTCTGATTTAAACTTATAGAATAAGACATGTATCCATCCTAGCCAAATGCAGAGCTAGGTCTGAGTCTATTTTATAACAAAATTGGAACTAAGGAGGAAAACTAAGATAGGACACACCCTACTAAACTGAATGCACTGAATGAACTGAATGAATGTTTATGATATTTAAATACTAACTTAGGATACATTATTAATATCCTGAGTTCACCTATTATGTCCAAGGAAAAAGGCTCAATATATAAGTGGTGCAGAGCAATCATTAGTCAAAGTAAGCAAGAGACTCAACTAAACTTATGTGATATCTATTGTTATCTAATTTAATTTAGTTTAACTATTATGAGAAAAATACAAGCTTAGGATCTCTGATATCTAACTATCAAGTATAATCCCAGATTCACGACCTTAATGTTAATATTAGAACTTAACAAGTTCTAATTCATAGTCAAATGATGACTATAGAAGATTAAAGTAAGGAAATCAATGATTGAATTATAATATTTTTCTCACTTAGCCCAATTCTTGATTATGCAAATCAATATTAAGGATTCTGGACTTAAACTCCACATTTGGGGTTCAAATCTTGAATCTAAGGTTCAAATATACTAAGGTTCTATGGTTCACACTCAACCATAATCTAAGGGTACATAATCTTATGAGTGGAAAGGTTAAGGAACTAAGATCTTAAGAAAGGGATATTCTAATATTTTAAGACAAAATGATCAATCAAGAACATATGAGTCTAAGAGCGATACTCAATCCATAGGATAATCCTATTATTTTAGAGATTGAATGAATCCTACACTCACAAGGTGGCTTCAAAAGAATTAAATCAATTTAAGATCTCCAATATGATGGCCCAATTAGATCAAAACGATTAAGAGTCTAAGAGCTAAGATCTAAGATCTAAGGTTTGACCCCTTAAGAAAAAAAAAGAGATTTAAACTTAACTCAATTGGTTTAATTAGGCTCAAAATTTAAGAAAATTATACTAATACATTTCATTACTGATTAAAAATACTTTACTGAAATTTCTATAGTTAATGGGCACTTAAATAATATTTGGGTCAAAATGATCAAAATACCCTACTTAAGGCTAAAATTGGAAGTTTAAGATTTAATCATTCAAATTTATTCAAATTAGTTTTAATGGACTTAATATTGGTTACTAAGATGATTGAAACAATTAACTTAAGATTTGATATCATAATTAGCCTAATTAGCACTAATCATATTTTAAGACCAAATAATATGATTAAAGAAAAGTAAGGCACATTAGGATAATCCAAACACAGGAGAGAGTCTAATGTTCTTAAGAAAGCATTAGGAAATTGGTTCACCAAAATTAGAGGGTTAATTAAGCTTAATTCACTAACCAAGGTTTTGGGTAATTAAGAGGTGATTAGCAAATTTTGGACTCTTAAATTAATTCTAATATCTAAATTAAGTTCTCCATAGTTTCATTAGAAATCAGAGACCTTATTTAAAATTTTTAGATATTAATTGAATTAATTATGAATTTAGTAAGAATAGAGAAAGATTAGGCAATTAATTAAAATCTAACCATTGGATCATGCATTTTATTTCATATTATTATTTTTTGCATTTTTCTGATTAAAATGGTATATTGGATCATACCATTTGGATAAGTTTTGATTAAATTATTTTATTAATTCATTCTGAATGTTTATATAAATTGAATCATAGTATTTAATTAAATCCAATTATAATTGAATTATTAGAAGGAAATTAATTCCAAAATAAATTAAATAACCCATCCCGATTATCAAATCGTGTGGGCCAGAGCGGGGCTCGACTCGGCTGGCACTGTCGAACCATTCGGGCCTGGGCTGGCACGGCCCGATGCGCCAGTAGCATCGTCCTCGATACCCCCTTCGTAGATAGCCATGGGGAGTGTAGCTTGGACCTCCAAATTCGCCGTCAATAGACCACGCCATGACCAGCATTCAATCGCCACACCTATAGGTAATCAAAGCATGTCGATTGAACCTGGAAGCCCTAACTGGGACAAACTAGGATGCTGGATGACTACTCTACCAAAATATTAGAAATGCAAGCGATTAGGGTTCACTGTGAGGGGATAAGTCTCCTCGCAGAAGCCACTAAATTGACGGGGCATGATCCCTACACTATCAATGAGATGAGGCAAGTCGAACCCCCAAGGTATCACAACCTGGGGTGTAGTCGATCATTGGGTCTATACTCGGTCTTAGCCATGTCTTGACCACTAGCTTGATCAATTGATATGATTGATTAGAGCTAGCTTAGACCTTAGAAACAATTAGGTTAAGCTCCTAAGGGGCTAAGGTAACTCGACAACATCTAGAGGCTCAAACTAGAAGCTTAATTGATGTCGAGTCTACATGACTTAACGGGAAGAAGGCTGTACCTAGGAATGCTGGCAACAGAGGCATCGAGGAAGGAATTAAGATGAGCAGAAGGTTCCAGATGACTCAACTGGAAGCTCAGGGATTCTGAACACTAGACTTAGCCCTCTATCAGTTGTTCGCAACTGTAGGGAATCGTCTAGAGTGATGGGCTCAAGAAGCTTTGGCTGGGCAATTGGGGGATCACAGTGAGCAAAAGGACACACTATGGTATCCCACGGGTATTTATATGCAATAGGAGGCTCTAGGGGTGAACTAACAAGCTTAGGAACCAGGGCATGGCTCGGGCCGAAGGAAAGGCTCGGTTCAACGGTTGAGGAAAATTCTAGGAGACTACTACCGGCAAGAGGTTGTGCCAGAGGGTAGAAGAGGAAGAATGGGACTTTTCCCATACTGCCACGGGGGCTGGAGATATCAGGTTTTCGGGGGGGACCATGCACGCGAGCGATCGAGGGGAAGGAGATGATCCATAGTGCTGGGGATGCTGGGAGTCGTCTGATTGATCATCAGATGTCGCGAACGGTTCTAATTTCCTGACACTTAATGGTCGAGCACAAATATAAGGCTAGCCATTAGATCAGATCGGGAGATCTAACGATTGATTGAGGATACTTATGTCGGATAGTTAGATTCCATTAGATTGGAATCTCAAAACTGCGGAGCAGTCGAGATGAGACGGATCTGATCAAAGGCGCGTGCCATGGGATCAGATCCCAGAGATCAACGGTCTGGATGGCGCCCACAGTTTAGAGGTAGCCGACCGTTGGAGGGAGTATAGATTTGCAATTAGGAATTTTTTTAAAACCTAATATGCAATTGAACCAAATTAAATTAAATCCAACATAGGCCTAAATGACCTCCACAAATACCCAAAAATTCACCCTTAGATTTTTTGGGGTTGGGGAATTCAAAAATGAACTCATATTTTAATTTGGAGACCAAATTAATTTAGCTAATTTCCAGGTTCCAAAAATAGGCAAAAAGACTAAAATACTTCATTGAGCCCCGATTGATTTCAAACTTCTAAGGTTAGGTTTAAATGACTCATAGAGTCTAATGGAATCAAAATTAAAGCTTAGCTTAGCTTAATTAATTTGAATTTAGCTAGAATAATAACTATGGTTGTTACAGACTCCCCCACTTAAGAATGATGTTGTCCCTAACATAACTCAAGTGAAAAAAAACCGAATACTGAAATACTAAATGAAATAGAAACAAAAAGGGGAGGAATGGTACCTAGGCTTGCAAAGAGCTACGAATATTTATTGCGCATATCCACTTCTTTTTTCCAAGTAGATTCATCTAATGATCGATTCTTCCACTGGACTTTGACTATTATAATTGAGCAATTTCTTAGCTGCTTCGGGTCACGAGCTAAGATTCTCACTGGATCTTTCACATACAAAAGATTGAGTTGAATTTCTACTACTAGAAGCTGAACAAGATGAGAAGGGTCTCTGAGACATCTTCTTAATGATGATATGTGGAACACATTGTGAATGGTTGTAAAGTCATCCAGAAGATTCAATCGGTAGGTGATGATCCTACTTTGGCTAATATCTATAAAGGTTCAACATAGCGGGGACTAAACTTCCCTGCTACACCAAATCTATAGACATCCTTCATTGGACTGACTTTCAGATAAGCAGAATCTCCAATGTTAAATTCTAAGAGATGATGATGAGCATCATGATATTTGCTCTGGAAATCTTGAGAAGAATTGATTCTCTATTGAATTAAATGAATCTTCTTGTTAGTGTCCTCGACTAACTCAGATCCAAAAATTTGAATGCTTCCTATTTCTGGCCAAGCTAGCAGAGTAATACACTTTCTGCCATATAATGCCTCATAAGGAGCCATTTTAATGCTGGCTTGATAGCTGTTGTTGTATGCAAACTTCACTAACAGAATGTGGTCTTCCCAGGAACTGGCAAAATCTAAAACACAAAGCCTATGCAAATCCTTCAGAACTTGATTTACTCTTTTAGTCTGACCATCCATTTTAGAAAAAAAAGGTGTACTCATAGCCAGGGTAGTCCCTAGATCTTGGTGCACAGCTTGCCAAAACTTAGAAGTAAATCTGTTATCTCTATCAGATACTATGGATTTCAGAATACCATACAGCCTGACAATTTCTTTAACATTGAACTTTGCTAGCTTCTCAATAGAGTCAGTCTAACGGATATGAAGGAAGTGCACTGATTTAGTTAAATGATCTACTATAACCCATATTGCATCGGTGCCAGATTTTGTGCAAGGCAATCCCATAGTGAAAACTATTGATATATCAAATCATTTCCATTCATGAATTTTAATGGATGCAGAAGACCACCAGGCCTTTGGTGCTCATCCTTTAGCAAGTTGCAGGCATGACACTTAACCACCAAAATGATTGCTTTAAGTCCTGGTACATTGTAGTACTGCCTAGGTGAACATGATATCCAGAATTATGGCCTTTTACCAAAACTTCACTGTGCATGTATTTAGGAATCCACAGACAATTTTTTTGATAAATTACGCAAATACGAAACTACAAATCTTTACGACGACCGCCTTTAATATCGACTTTGAATTTTAGATATTCTTCGTCCTTGGTCTACAAGATGGAGACATCTACGCGGAAAGTGGGTTTCATATTTATATTTACTAAAAGCAAACTCAGCATATCACCACTGGCCGGAGAAATTGCAAGCTTACAAAATTCTTGTTCTACAGAACTGGGGGCGATCAGGGCAGATAGAGTAGCACGATGACTAAGAGCATTGGCCACCACATTTGTTTTACCCAGATGTTACTAAATTCTTAGATCATAACCACTAATGATTTCTAACCATCTTCTCTGATGGCAGTTCAATTCTCTTTAAGTGAAGATATACTTTAAGCTTTGATGATCAGTAAAAATTGAGCACTGAACTCCATAAATATAATGATGCCAAATTTTTAAGGCAAAAATTACAGTGGCAAGTTCAAGATCATGAACTAGATAATTTTTATCGTGGGGTTTTAATTGATAAGAGACGTAGGCGATTAACTTACCCTCTTGCATTAATACGTAACCTAACCCAATATTAGAGGCATTTGTATATACCTGATAGTTCATACCATCCTTGGGCAGAATAAGCACTAGAGCGGAAGAGAGTGCATCCTTCAGGGTTTGAAATGCTTCCTCGCATTCAGGACTCCAAACAAATGGAGTGGGTTTTTGAGTTATTTTAGTCAAAAACAAGGTGATCTGAAAAAATTACTTGATGAACTTTCTGTAATATCCAGCTAATCCCATGAAACTTCTGATGTCGGTGACTGACTTAAGCTGAAACCAATCTTGAATAGTGCTCACTTTATTCTGAACTGCATGAATACCTTGGGCATTGACTACAAGCCCCAAGAATGCAATGGATTTAAGCCAAAATTCACATTTGGAGAACTTGGCATAAAGCTAATGTTCACGCAAAGCTTCTAATACTAACCCCAGATGATGTTCATGATCCTTTAAGGTTTGAGAATAGATAAGAATACCGTCAATAAACATGATTACGAATTTGTCTAAATACGGTTTAAGAACTCGCTGCATCAAATCCATAAAGATTGACGGTGCATTAGTGAGTCCAAAAGACATCATTAAAAATTTAAAATGACCATAACGAGTATGGAAAGCGGTCTTTCCTACATCAGCTTCTCGCAACTGATGATATCTAGACCTTAAGTAAATTTTAGAGAATATAATGGCTCTAGATAAATGGTCATATAAATCTTCAATTCTAAGCAACGGATATTTTTTCTTTACGGTGACTTTATTTAACTCGTGATAATCAATGCACATCCGCATAGATCCATATTTCTTCTTTAAAAACAAAATGGGCACTCCCCAGAGAGACATGCTTGGCCTGAAGAAGCCTTTATTCAAGAGCTCTTGTAATTGTTCGTTAACCTCTTAAAGTTCCTTAGGTGCAATTAGGTATGAAGCTTTAGATATGGGCTGGGTACTCGGGATCAATTCAATAGAGAACTCTACTTCTCTAGGCATATGTACACTAGATAAATCTTTGAGAACACATTGGCAAATTCTTTAACTACTTTACACTCAGAGAGAAAAATATTTTCATTTGCTTCACCCATCATAGTGACCAAAAGAGCATCACAACCCTTGTTGATTAATTACTCGACTTTGATAGCATTGATTATTGATGATTGTGTACTGACTTTTCCTATGAAAGTTTCAGACTTGCCCTAGGAATGAAGAGTGACCTTCTTCTTAAAGCAGTTTATCATGGCATTACGATCACTTAGCCAATACATTCCAAGGATGATACCAAAATTTGCTAATGGCAGAAGGATTAACTTGGAGTCAAACTCTTCACTATTTAATGGAATTTTGACATCGCAAAATTTATGAGCACTAAGTTGGGCTCCAGATGGAAGTCCAACACTTACAGATTAGCTAAGTTGTACAAGTGTGATTAAAGAATATCGGCAAAATGTTCAGAAATAAAAGAATGGCTAGCATTAGTGTTAGATAAGACATTGTAGGGCTGGTCATTAAAATATAGCGTGCCTAAAATTATTCATACAAACTGCATTAAATAATTGCAATATTTAAAGTGCAGAAATGCAATTTATAAGAAGAGATTCAAAAATGTATAACTGAAACCATGTTGTTATCATCCGCAGTATCAAGAGGTGTTAAGGCGTAGACTCAAGCAGGACTAGCAGGATAATTATTCACGTGCTTCCTGGGATTGTTCTGAACCCTTGGGGCAGAAGGTTTCCCCCGAGCAAATTCAAAAGTAGGGGCTAGCATTATTGCCAAACTGGGCTCCCTCTTATTTAGCAGTCACTCCGAAAACTTGATTTTTCTGTGACTGCTTGATCTAGACTCCATCCACAATTTTTGTATACGTGCAATGGTAGAATAGATTGCCTGGATGCCCACATGTGTAGCACTTATGGCCAAAGTGATAATACTTGCCATAGGGATGAGGTCGGTTATAGCCTATGATTGGTTCAGCAGATGGTGCAGCTTCTATCTGATAGACCTTTGTAGAGTGAGGCCTATGCCTTTTGAAAGCTTCATGACGGTGGGGAACTGATTGCATCTTATGCTTATGATCCAACTCAGAATGATGGTGCTCAAGCACCTTTGCTGTCTCCACCAATTCAAAGAAACTAGACAAACGAAGTGGGACAATAAGATTTTTTATTAAGTCTCGTAGTTCACTAAGGAAATGATGGCACTTTGCTTATTCAGATTGGAGTAATTATGGCGTGAAGTGAATTAGCCTACAAAACTCTTTCATAATCAGAAATAGAGCGGCTTCCTTGCATCAGCCTTAACATTGTGTTTGCTATATTGTTATGTGCGGACGGAGAAATGAACTCGGCTTTGAACGCTTCCACATATTCATCCCAAGGGATGTCTTCGAGTTCATAATCGATGAATCTAGTGTTTCGAATGTCGTCTCACCAGTATTTTGCTTCAGTATGGAATAGATGTGCTGTGAGACGAACGGCTTCAGAATTCAGGATTTTTAAGATGATTAAATCCTTCTCGACTATTTTCAACCAGTCGGCTGTGTCCATTGGGGATAGGTTCCCTCTGAAAGTGGAAGGCCTTAGCCTTAAAAAGTTATGAAGAAGACCATCTACAGAGTGATGGGAAGGAAAAGGGTTTTGCTGAATAGGAACAGTAGGAGCAGTAGTAGTAGTTGGTACTGAATGATCAGTAATCAATTTCTGCATAACAAGAGCTTGTTGAGCTTGGTTTTCCAACATGGCTGCCACCATTCTTCTAAGGGGGGTTAGTTCATCGGAAGAATTACTTGAAGCGATGACACTCTTACTGGGTGTAGCCGCAGGACGAGATTCAAAATTCATTCCGATCAAGCAATATAAATCTAAATTTCAGAATTTTTTAAAGAAGGAGCATAATTCGAGCTTCAAAAGTTGCCAAAAACTCTCATTACTTTCAAATGAAGGCTTACATAAGATTAACAAAATGCCAAAAATCATAACACTACTGGAATCATTAAGGTAACATGAAATGATAATCATGCTAACTAAGACTCAAATACCCTTAATATACTAAGCACTAAATGCAAACCAAAAAACCTTAAAGGTCACTTCATGGCGCTTTCTCTTGCATTTCCTTTCGAGCTTCCTAATGGTATCGAACCACCATTTGCCCACATAGTCCAGCATTTGTTATGTCATAATGTCAACGCAGATAGATTCTAGACACTCTATGTGCCTTAAGAATGAATCCACTCGGCTCCACCACTACTTTGCATAGATTGGGAACTCAAACCCTCGATATGCTGATTGGTGAAGAAGTTTGTCCAAGACATAGCCTCCTTGTGCTAAAACTTCTTTGATCCGCAATTTACTATCTTGTATCCACTTAAAACTATTGCTCCAAGCCAACCCGAAGGTATGGAGAAAGTAGTCCAAGTCGAACTCCTCAGGATTCATTTTTATGTATCAAAAGAATTTATTGATTTTTGGTTAAACTAGAGGTGACTAAAGCTTCTAGTATTTTCATTCTACATTTTTCAAGAAGTTACCGATGATACTATGTTATGGATGTGATATCTTGATGCTTGTACTTCAGAAGAATGGTCCATTAGGTAGAAAGGAATCACAGATCCCATTTTGACACCTCATGGTGTTCTCTGATACCAACTGTGGGGCCCCATACCCTCCGTGGCCATGCTAATACTGATATTACATAATCATGAGGAGTACGGTGCTCTAACTATGGAAAATACCTAACATAAGTAGAGTCAGGTATAACCCAACCCGCTTTAAGAAGAAGACTTATCACCTGAAACTGAGAACATACATCAACATATCAAAGTAGTTGAAGCAGAAAAACAAATTGAATATAACATCCACATCATCGCATAGTATAGAAAGGTAATGCAATAGTAACTCAGCTTAAAGTGTAGAAAGTAAATATATCCAGATTAAGAATTATCACAGACTAAATATTTAAATGAAAAGAAAAGAGCTTTCATTCTTAAAGCAAAAATGGAAATCTAACTAAGTAGCAACAGGAAGATTCTCCTCTTGTCCAAGCTCCTCTCCAGCAGAACCACCAACGAACTGCTCCAAATCTGACATTTGTCGGTATCACAAATACTAGGGCCCTAGCAAACAAAAGAATATTGTTATAGTTATACAAAATGTAAAAGTACATTATAGGGTGATTAAATGATCTGAACATTTATTGATATCACATTATTACCTTAAACATGCTATAAATTTAAGGTGCAATAAGCCACAAGGAACAGGATAGCTATAGATAATACATTTATAACTAAACAATAAGGTATGCAAAATACATACTAAATATGAAGCTGAACAAGGTAAGGCTAAAAATGTATAAATAACTGTAAGGTACTGAAGTGAAGCTCATCCTAACAAGCTTATGACCGCATAAATATATGCCAATTTCATAAAAAAAAATTGTACTGAAACACGCTGAAGTAAAAATACAAAACTAACATCCTAAACATGCCAATATTAAATAAATACTGAACAAGAATAAATATACAAGTATGCAGAATTAATAAATAAAAGGCTACTGAAGCATGTGGCAAAGTAAGCCAAAGCACTGAAATGAACTAAAAGTAAAGCAACTGAAGCATGTGGAAAGGTAAACCAAAGCACTGAAACTAAACTTAAGTAAAAGCACACCTAAAAATAGTACTGCCATAACAGAAATAGGACATACAGGACCTCTCAATAGAAAGTTCAGTATGTATCCATCCTAGACATCATCAGACTAGGTCTGAGTTGAACCTATAGATTAAGGCATGTATCCATCCTAACCAAACATAGAGCTAGGTCCGAGTCTATTCTATATCAAAACTGGAACTGAGGAGGCAGACTAAGCTAGGAAACACCCTACTGAACTAAATGCACTGAATGAACTAAATGAATGTTTATGCTATTCAAATACTAACTTAATATAGATTATCATAATCTTGAGGTCACCTATTATGTCCAAGGAAAAATGCTCAATATACAAGGTGTGCAGAGCAATTAATAGTCAATGTAAGCAAGAGACTCAACTAGACTTATGTGATATTCGTTATTGTCTAATTTAATTTAGTCTAACTATTCTGAGAAAAAATAAGTTTAGGATCTCTAGTATCCAGCTATCGAGTATAATCCCAGATTCATGACCTTAATATTAACATTAGAAATTAACAAGTTTTAATTCATAATCAAATGAAGACTATATAAGATAGAAATAAATAAATCAATGACTTAATTATTATATTATTTTCACTTAACCCAAATCTTGATTATGCAAATCAAGATTAAGAATTTTGGACTTAGACTCCACATTTGGGGTCCAAATCTTGAATCCAAGGTTCAAATCTACTAAGGTTCTATGGTTCACACTCAACCATAATCTAAAGGTACAGGATCTTTTAAGTAGAAAGATTAAGGAACTAAGATCTTAAGGAAGGGTTATTCTAATATTATAAGACAAAATAATTAATCAAGAACATATGAGTCTAAGAGCTATACTCAATCCATAGAATAATCACATTATTTTATAGATTGAATCAATTCAGGATCTCCAAGATGATGGCATAATTAGATTAAAATGATTAAGAGTCTAAGATCAAAGATCTAAGATTTAAGGTTTGATCCTTTAAGAAAAAATAAGAAATTTAAACTTAACTCAAGTGGATTAATTAGGCTCAAAAGTTAAGAAAATGATACTAATATATTTCATTACTTATTAAAAACACTTTATTGAAATTTCTAAGGTTAAAGGGCATTTAAACAATATTTTGGGTCAAAATAACCAAAATACCCTTCTTAAGGCTAAAATTAGAAGTTTAAGATTTAAACATTCAAATTGATTCAAATTAGTTTTAATGGACTTAATATTGGTTAATCAAATGATTGAAACAATTAACTTAAGATTTGATATCATAATTAGCCTTATTAGCATTAATCACATTTTAAGATCAAATAATGTGATTAAGGAAAAGTAGGGCACATTAGTATAATCCAAACACATGGGAGAGTTTTAATATACTTAAGAAAGCATTAGGAACTTGGTTCACAAAAATTAGAGGATTAATTAAGGCTTAATCCACTAATCAAGGTTTAAGGTAATTAAGAGGTGATTAGTAAATTTAGGATTCTTAAATTATTTTTAATATCTTAATTAGGTTTTCCATGGTCTAATGAGAAATTAGAGACTGTAATTACAATTCTTGTACATTAATTGAATTAATTCTGAATTTATTAAGAATAGAGAAAGATTAGGCAATTAATTAAAATCTAACCACTGGATCATGAATTTTATTTCATATTATTGTTCCTTGCATTTTTTTGATTAAAATGGTATATTGGATCATTCCATTTGGATAAGTATTGTATAATTTATTTCATTAATTCATTCTGAATGTTTATTTAAATTGAATCACAGGGTATTTAATTAAATCCATTTATAATTGAAATATTAGAAGGAAAATAATTCCTAAATAAATTAATTAACCTGGCCTGATTATTAAACCGCACTGGTCAGAGCGGGGCCCGATTGGGCTGGCACCGTCGCACCGCGCAGGCCTGGGCTGGTGCGGCCCGATGCGCCAGTCGAATCGTCCCCGATACCCCTTTCGCAGACAGCAGCGGGGAGGGTAGCTTGGACCGCCAAATCCACTGCTGATAGACCACACCACGACCAGCATTCCGTCGCCACACCTTCATGAAGTCAAGGCACGTCGATTGAAAATGGAAGCCCAAACTTGGACGAACTAGGATGCCGGATGACTACTCCACTGAAATGTTCTAAATGCAGGTGATTAGGGATCACTGTGTAATAACCCAAGGTTGTTACCCTGCTAGTCTATAGTCTAAGTAATCATTAATTTGGATTCCATTGCTTTTAGAACATTAAATGAATCCTGTCCTAAGAATTTGAAGTCCATTGGACTTCTCTAAGTCTAAGATTGCAGTTTGATCAGTCTAGATGCCCTAGATCAGACCTAAAATATTTTGATCTCAGAATTAAAATCTGATTGCATTTTTAATTCCTCACCCCCAATTTATCTAGGGGTGAAAGTTTGGTGTAATTTGAAAATCATTTAGGCCATAATTCATATTTAATTAAAATGGTCTAATTGCATAAAAGGGTTCCCAACTTTCTAATATTGAAAATGTATCCCTTACCTGTTAAAATGGTCGGGATCCGTTGTGCGGACCGCAGGTGATCCGTTGTGGAGCCCGGGTGGCGCGACAGTGGAGTCCCGCAAATCTAGCCATCGCGCTTAATGAACCAACTTCCAAGATCAGATCCTATGGATCGCAGATTAGCCATCGGATTTGCCCTACCGATCCTACATCCCGGATTGCCCCTGCGATCAGCCATCAGGATCCAAGCGATCTGAGCCATTCTGCCATCTGATCGATCGATCAGATGGCATCTGAAGGTGCCGACACTATGGACCTTCATCTTCCTCTTACCCTCACCCGATAGAAGGAATCTGGTCGATTCCAGACAGCCAGGCCCTGTCCCCAACTACTCGTTCTACCTCACCATGCCGTTGGGGATCTTGCCTCAACGGCATATTGGTCCCAATCGGGCCTCGTGGCCCCGCCAAGCTAAAATTGGAAATTCGAAAGCTCAGCCATGGCCCAGTCTCTCGGGCCTCCCTAGCCCAATTCATCCCTCTGGAAACTTCCCCACTTTCTAGCTAAGGCTACAAATAGCCCCAACATTGCTCCATTTGATCCTTGCTAATCAATTGAGCTCGATCCTTCTTCTGCCATTGCCAGTCTGTAAGCTTCCTCTAGGCAATCCCAGGAGCTCTCGAACTATTGATAGTAGGCTCTCCTGGAGTTCAGGATCCTTTGCAGCGTCTGGAAGCTCAATTAAGGTGAGCTGAACCCTTAGTCGATCACCCCGAGCTCAACCGACAAACTAGGTACCCCCCAATTGGGCTCAAACTCCCTTCCATTTAACTCATATCACTGCATATTATCAAATCGAACATAATGCTATCATAATTGAGCTATGAGCTAGCCCTGATCGATTGTATCGATTGATCGGGCTAAGTCCTTAAGGAACGCCTCAGGTGAGTAAGCTCCCGGTGTTCCAGACCACATCAAGCCCTCAGACTAGGGGGCTTTGATCAGTCTCACCTCCTTGAAGGTGTAGGGATCGAGCCCTAGGTCTAGCATGGCTTCTGTGGGGAGAGTTGTCTCTCCATAGTCGCCCCATTACGGGAGCTCTCGAGTGAGTAGGGTCTGGCCGATCTAGACTGCCACACAGAGGGCTTTGGGTCCCCTTTGATGCGCCTGACCACGATGAATGAGTAGCGATCGATGGTTGGTCATGCCGTGGTCAGGATGTGCTGAAATTGGCCAATTAGGGTTCCCCTAATCAGGTCCTTCCATCAGGACGAAGGCTCAGGGACGAAGCGTTGTACGGGTTGGGCCGACCTGTGACCCGCATGGTGCGACAGTTCCGAGTCCTCGTGTCCTGGTCGACCCGCGCGGTTCAGCTAATGGGCTGAGCCCGTTTAATATAAATCCTATTAATTGGATTTTTTTTTCTTAAGGAAAATAATCCAATTAATCCAATCATAGGAAATAATTTAAATAAAAGTACATAATGTATTAATGAAATAACTTTTAATTCACTGATCTAAATCCTATGATATTATATATCAAATTAATCAGAAAATCCTCAGGGATCTGAATATAAAATAAAATTGAACATCTAATGGTTACATTTTCCATTTTGCCTACTTATTGCAAATCTTGATTAGGGTTTATTAGCATGTATACTTAACCAAATTTCATGTTTAGGGTGCCATTAGTTTCCCTATGATTAGTAGAATGAATGTGCCAAGTAGTTTATTTTTCTGATTTTTGCATTTCAACTTATGCCCTAATCTTATTATATCATGATTAGTTAAGCCATTGGATCTTAGCAAACTTAGTCTTTGATTAATTGTATGGTAAATTAGAACTTGTGTGCCAAATTGCATGAAATTCTGATTGTTGGATTTGTAGTTATGTGCTAATCCTTTTGGATTGATTAGCACTAAATAGTTTTTGTTTTCTGAAATGTCTCTATTAATATGATTCATACAGTAAGGTAGATATATTGAAGTCATGTATGCAAATTTATAATGTATAAATTGAATAAACCTAGCTTTGAAGAACTTAACCATCTTAATTAATCTTAAGAAATCTTAAGACTTTGATCAAGCTATTAAGACTTGATCTAGGTCTGAGATTGCCACCAATAATACATCCCTAACTCATTGATTTGACATTTGACCTTTAAATAAACACTTGATCTTAATTCGATATGAGTAGGGGTTAAACCCTAATATATTTGATTAAGATCCAAACTCTTAAACTTAATTAAATGGACATGATTATAAGATAATGTAATTGGCATTATTCCAATAATGCATTTGATTTGATATTGATCTTAAATATTTAAATTAGGCATGTTAAGATTAATAATAAATCTATGTGATTATTTAATCTAAACCTAAGCTTTAGATCTTTAATTTTTTCCTAAATAAAACTATTAGCATAAAGAAATTAATAGAATTTTATTGATTTAATAACTGCTCTAACTCTAATAATATCCTTGATTTAAATCCCATAATCTTAGAATAAGTTATGATCAGGTGACTTAATCACCTGATCTGATCACTCTAAATCTAAATAATAAGTAAATCCTAAAATGTTAGCATTAGAGTTAAGAGTGTGAGATCTTAAGTGTCACACCATAAGATCATCTCTGAAATATTTTAAAGACCTAAAAATTAAATATACATTGAGGCAGAAGAATTTTGTATAACTCATTGAGCTAAAAGCTTAGATGATCCCTTAACCTTAGAAGTTGATCTTAACCCCTCATGGTAAGAATCACTTAAGATATTAGAATGATACCTTTCCTTGTGGTAGAATATATATTGAATGATCTTGATCACATTTTTCTTGGAGCCTTATATAGGACTTACCTATTTAGCATAGGGATTAATAGTCTCGATAAAACCTTGTTGATTAAATAGAGTTGTATGAACCCTGATTATTGGTTGGTGTAGTATGGTATACCCATAGTACTAGATTTCTTCAGTAATATTCAAGATTGGTTAATTCACTCCAATATGGACTTACGACCAGGTGCTATCCCAAGGGATTAGACGAATACAGTCCTATTAGAGTAAATCTCCCAAGATTAAGAGTGTATTAAACAGGGACGCATTCCTTAGTTTGATTGAAATACAAATCGCCAACGGGCGATGCCTACTAGCGAAGATCACTTCAATAGGTGTGGCTCAAACAAACTAAGTAATTAAAATAACCTTCTTTAAGACACTGAGTGTGATTGTGAGTTAGGCATATTAATAACTTAGTTTGAGATACAAATCGCTAACGGGCGATGCCTCCTATCAAAGACCACTTTGTTAGGGTGGCTTAATCAAACTAAGTGTTAATAACCACCTTTTTTGCAACGTGCTAAATATGTGTATATAATCATCCCATCTGATGATTTTTAAGAAAATCTTCAACTTGAACTAGTTATCATTCTAGAAGTTAGGAGTCAGAATCCTTTTAGCAGGATTCTGCACGGTGGAGACCTTGAATTCATCATTAATATTCAATGTTTTTATGGACTTTTTAGGATTTTCCTCATATAGTATAGAAGCATGGGCATAAACATGAGCATGAGCATGATGAATGATTCATTGGTGATGTATTAGTATCAGTGATGAATTATGGGTTACAGAATGTTGCATACATTGACTTGGGAATTTCAAGATGTATCGGCATCATCGTACTGACTTCCGAACTGGGTGTATATATATATATTAGACCATACAACTCATAACATTTTAGTGATAGTTCTGTTACATATATGTGGCATACCATGTTGTGACATATTTAGATGTATTATCCCAGTGACACATAGTACAGCATTAGATATTTTTGTCTTGGTTTCTAAGCATTTGATGTTTTCACTTACTCTTAGCATTCAGCTTTTAGCTCCTTTTTACCTTGTTTAGTCTTTACATTATTCAGTGGTTCAATATTTTACTACTTTTTTATAGTTTTGTTTACTTTACTGTTGATGCGTATTTACTTTAGTACTACTTAGTTTAGTTGTGTGTGTTAGACTTCTTATCTAACATTGGGTACTTTTGGGATTCGATAATTTGCTAGATCCCGAGCAGCTTGTTGAGGCAGGATCGGAGGACTTACAGGAGATCCAAGAGGAGTACGTGGAGCCTTAATCGACTTATCTTCTACCTTTTACTTTACTGCATTAGTACTTTAGATAGACTTTACTTTTGTGTCATTTAAATTAGTTTGTAATAATTTTGGATGTATTTTACTTTTCTTTTTTGAGACAAATGCTTAATACTACTCTATGATGAATGTATTTTGGATGTTTTGCTTTAGCTTCCGCACTCTATTATTCTACTATTATACTTAGTATTGTGATGCGATCAGCATACTGGAAATGCTGATATATTGATAATGTATATTAGATTCATATTTACCTCTTTAAATCCAATGTACATATTTTTCTAATACTTAAGGCAAGTGTCTTGCACTTATCTTAAGTGTTGATTCTCATTCCTACTCTTCGGTTTGAGTCAGCAGCCCTTCAGTGTGACTAATTTTAGTTAGCCTATTGTTGGCCTTATGCTTTAAAACTGGCTTTATGCTTTAAAACAAAAGTGTATTCCTATAAATATTGAACCCATTTAGCATGACGAGCACTAAACTTTTTCTGAGAGTTTAAGTATTTAAGGGCTTCATGATCAGAGTAGAGAAAAAATTCACGAGATAAAAGATAATGTCGCCAGTACCTTAGAGTTTGAACAACTGCATAAAACTCACGATCATATGTGGAATGTTTTTGGTGGGCATCATTTAACTTCTCACTAAAAAATGCTATCAAATGGCCTTCTTGCTTAAGCACTACGCCTATTCCTACCCCAGAAGCATCACACAAAACTTCAAAAACTTTATTAAAGTCTGGCAACTTTAATATTGGTAGACTAGTTAGACACTCATTTATTTTAGTAAAAGCCTTAGTTGCTGCAGGAGCCCATTTAAAATTACCTTTTTTTAGGCATTGAGTGATAGGTGCCATGATGGTACTAAATCCATGAATAAACCTTCAATAAAATGTGGCCAACCCATGAAAACTCCTAACATCATGAATGGATCTTGGTGTAGGCCATTCTTTAATTACTTTTATCTTTTTAGGATCAGTTGAAGCTCCATGGTTTGAAACAATAAATCCTAAAAATATGACAGATGAAGTCATGAAAGTGCATTTCTTCACATGAATATAAAATTTTTCTCGATGAAGTGTTTCAAATGCTTTTCTTAAATGACTTAGATGTTCTTCTTGGGACTTGCTAAATATTCAAATATCATCAAAATACACAAGTAAAAAGACCCCAATATAAGGTTTAAGTATATGTGTCATGATGCGCATAAATGTACTAGGAGCATTAGTTAAACAAAAAGGCATAACTAACCATTCATACTGGCCATTTTTGTGTTTTAAAAGCTGTCTTCCATTCATCACCATCACGCATTCTAATTTGATCATATCCACTTCGAAGATCAATCTTTAAAATTATTACAAATCCAGCCATCATATCAAGCATGTCATCCAACCTTGGAATAGAAAATCGATACTTGATGGTGATCTTATTAATTGCCCTACTATCAATACACATGTGCCAAGTTCCATCTTTCTTAGGTGTTGGAAGTGCTAGAACAGCACAAGGGGACAAGCTCTCACGAATAAATCATTTGTGTAATAAATCATCAACTTGGCGCTTACGTTCAACATGCTCAATTGGTTTCATTCGATAGTGTGGCAAGTTGAACAAGGTAGAGCCAGGTACCAAGTCAATAGCATGTTGTATGTTTCTCAATGGGGGCAGTTCACTAGGAAGTTCTTCAGGGCACAAGTCTTGAAATTCAGTCAAGAGTTGAGTGACTTTATAGGATTGGGTTGAACTTTCATTCCCTTTTAAAGACTCCATAACAACAAGAGCATAGACAATATTATTATCACTAGAATGCTCAAACTCTTGCCTACTAATAATAGTTAAGGGTCGCTTCTCTATTGGTGTAGAAGAGTCTTTTAGATTCTCAATCAAAAGTTCCATTGGCTTTGCCAGGTTTAAGATAATTTTCTTTCCACCAAACATAAAGACGTAAGTATTAGCCTGCCCAAAGTGAGTAATGTCTAAGTCATATAGTACATGTGCAACATCCATAGGAAGAACATCACACCAAATGTGATTAGAATAGGTTGCTAAGCTGAGGGGAATAAGACATCTTTGGGTGATAGAGATACTAGTCTTATCTACCCATGCAACCTTATATGGCTGTGGACGAGGCTCCAGGCTTAACTTCTTACTAATGCACTAGCTGAGACAACATTCATGCAGCTACCACTATCAATTATACGTTTACAAGACTTATCTCCACTCTTAAAGTGTGAAAGATATTTGTTCATTTCCAATCTGAATTGGTTTGTCGAGTAGTTAAGACACAATCAATTAATATTAAATGTGGATTAATTAAAGCTTCATCGTCATCACTAGCATCTTCACATGGATCACACTCAACATCATTACCTTGATGATCGTCTTGTAATTCTGGATCGATGGAATCTACATGAAGATTCCTATGTGGATAATTATTCGCATATAGTCCCATTTTTCCACAAGTAAAGCATGTGATGTTTGATTTAGCATTTGAATTTACAAATATGGGTTTTACTCTTTGATCATTTGGTACTTAAGGAATAGATGGTGGTGGTTGATTTGGCTTAAGAGGTGCACCTTGCACATTGTTAAATTTGCATTTAGAAATTGGCCTTAAGTATTGTTCTATTTGGAAGGCTCTTTGAAACCCTTCTTCAAGTGTATACACCTCTCAAGTCAACATCTCTCGACAAATGTCAGGTCTTAATCCAGCTCAAAACCTAGCTATAGTAGCTCTAGAATCTTCAATAATATCACATCGAATTAATAACTCATCAAGGCGAGTCATATAATCTGCAATACTCATAGATCCTTGCTTAAGTGTTATGAGTTCATCTAAAAGTTGGTTTTGAAATGTTGAAGGAAGATGTTTTTGCTTGAGCATCTATTTCATTACTTCCCAAGATCTAGCAAATAATTGGCCTGATTATTGTTGTTATCATTCTAGATTTACCCAGTACGTCTTAGTATGACCAACAAGTTTCATGCTAGCAAATCTAACCTGATAATTTCCAGACACTGCCATCCAATCAAAATACTTATCCATTTCTACAAGCCAATCAGAAAATTTTTTAGGATCAAGACGCCCATCAAAGGTTGGAGGGTCTACTCTAACCTTTCTAGTAATGTCTATATCTTGGTCATGTTCAATGCGCCTTATAGTGGCATAAAGTTGATCATAACCTCGATAAGGTTTTTCAAAGCATTGATGCTTTTGGTTTTGTTTAAAACCTCCTAGTCGACCCAAAGGTGCATTAGCTCTACAAAGAGTTTGAAATTGAACATTTTCTGCCTCAGGATATTCAAATAAATCATTCTGTGGAAATATCCGATTTCTTTGTATTCTAAACGTTAGTGGAGAAGAATTTGTGAGCGGGTCATAAGGTGTATTTTGCTCACTATTTTCTGGTGGGGCATCTGGTGTCGAGTTAGGTTCTTGAATTATGTTGTTGTTATTTTTATTTTCTAGGGCCTCCAATCTTCCTCTGAACTCTCTACAAGTTTGTTAATAGAGAAAAGTTAAATCATCGAGCTACTCTTGTAGATTAAGAATAGCATTCTCACATCTATGACTGAGCATTTGATTTTGATATGGGTGACCACTGCGAGTAGTCATAGCTATCCAAGTAGATGATGAAATAACCAACTATGAAATTATAAATCTCTTATCGATTACCTAAAAGCTAGATATATAATTATAAATATAAAAAAACTTTTTTTTTTGAATGATTCTAATGAGGCAGATGCGAATAAATTAAAAGTAATAAGAAATTTTTTTTTTTGTTATTGTTATTATTATTATTATTATTATTTTTTGTTTCCTTTTTTTTTGGGTGATTAAGGATGATATAAATTATAATCCTACTAAATTTTAATCAAACCAATGAAACTTTAATATTTATTAAAATAAAAACTATTATGAATTAATATAAAAATATAGGGCTATATATGAGGATAAATTTCTCTGATATTAATCTGATGTAGGATGGGGGTGATGACATGTAATAAAATCAAATTCACCAATTAATTAATAAAATTAATCTTGCATATTTATGTTCTAGAAGATATGCGAGTCACTTGTTGAGAATGAATAGAAGTGTTGTAAGCGTTTACAAGCGATGAGAGCTAGGATTAAACGAGCACACTTGTAAGTTTGGAGGAAAGAAAATAAAAATAAATGAAGAAGATCTTACGGGAGCCTTATTACAGAATAAGCCGCTTACGATAAAAATGATTAACTTCTACGAGCAGTCCATCACCGCAGATCAAACCTTCTTTCCTTGAAAGTTCTTCTCCAAGAATTGCAAACCACATCTCAAGACTTCCTTCTCTTAAGAATGAAGCTCACATAACACAGAAGAAAGTATTTTTTTATATCACTTGCAATGCCATAATAAATGTGAGGGCCACCAATTTATAGCTAGAAAATATATGCCAAATGACCATATAAATTATTAATCAACCTCTCATAAAGGACTAAAGTGTCATTTCCTCTAAAAGACCAAAAAAACTATATACTTACTCTTTCATGAAGGACTAAAATGTCCTTTCACACAAATAACTAAATAAACTATAAACCAACTCTCTCATGAAGGCTAAAGTGTCCTTTTACATAAAAACTCATATTACAATATATGGGCCAGGATGAAGGCCCATTTATGGAACAAATACAAAAGCCTATAAGACTCAAAAATAAGAAAATAAAACATAGTACCATTACACAAATTTATGATCTAGCATGTCGATGATGATTTCATTGATGCACTGCATAAGGGCCCCAGTTTTGAAAAGAAAATCTTATGTTGGACAATTATTTAAGTACATTTTATGTTGATTTAATGATCTCTACAGATTTCAGGATATTATATTTTTACTTAAAATAATTTCAACATACTATGTGCAACAAGCCATAAAAGAAAGGAAAGCTACAAACAAAATATTTAAAATTTATCAAAATGAGTCAAACAAAATAATATACCTCAATCTAGATGCTGCAATAAGATTAGGTAAAAATATATATAAAACTATAAGTTAATTGAATGACTAAAGTGAACATCTTAATAGGAATATGATCAACTAGAAGCATGCTGAGTAAACTGAGTGGTAATTCATGTAAGTAGACCAAGTCAACTAATAATCAATACTAACATCCTAACATGCATGTAAGTATAAGTAAAAGCTGAATAATAAAAAAATTATAATTGAAGTAAAAGTGTCCAAAAACTAAAAGTAAATGAGTAAAAACTACCATATTAGAATCTGGCTAATAAATCCACCGTAAATGAAACTGTATTGTAATATATTATATAATCATTTAGCTACTCAAAGATAAAGCAGAACTAGATATAGGTCTCCCTAATGAGTATGTGTCAACTATCCTTATTTCTCCTTATGGTCTATCCATTGGCCATAATATGTATATACAGTCACCCATCCTGATATCAACCCAATGAAAATATTATCCTAATTACTAAGTTTTTATTTCCATGCATAAAAATAATCTTTTGTGACAGGTTCAAAGTAAAAAGGCTCAAAATAAGGAAAGCAAAGTATCAAAGTTAAGGAATAATTAAGACTCTATTAAGACTTATGTGCTATCCAATGTTATCTAAATTATTCGTTCTAATTATTCTGAGAGAAAACAAGTTCAGGATCTCCAATATCTTACTATCGAGTAAAGTCTTAAAGCCATGACCCTATAAGGTCAAAGCATTAGAACCAACCAAGTTTTAATTCAAAATCAGATAATATCGCTTACACGGTTAAAATAAATAATCATTTGTCATAATTAATATATTTGTTATCCCAAGCCAATCTTGATTTAATAAATAAAGACTTAAGGGTTAGAGTCAAATTCAAAATATGGGGTTCAACCTCTAAACCCAAGGTGCTAACATCTAAGGATCTCTAGTATTATCACAATTCTCTCATTCTATAGATTTATAAGATTTTATTAAATAAATTCAGTTTCAATAAGATAGAATTTCTATTCTTATAAGATAAGATAAAAACTAAAGTCAAAAGAAAAAAGTTAGATTTGAATTTAGAGATCAATTTAATTTAGCTAATTTCTTATGTCAAAATAATTGGCAAAATAGCCAATTGATCCAATCGAGTTTTGAAGGATCCCAAAATTTTGGGGTTAGGTCCTAATGACTACTTAAGTCTAATGGAATAGAAATTAGGACTTGGTTTAATCCATATTAGCTTGGGTAACAACCTTGGGTTGTTATAGGTTTAAAGTTATGTTGACATTGTTTGACATTTTCTTTTTGTATAGCTCTACTATAGATGTGCTATCTCTATTGTATGATTGTGGGATGCTCAATTCTTGAGTTTCTTGAGTTCAAGAAGTTAACTGAATCATTCTTACCATCTCCTTAGGGTTCACTTCAGTAGTGCTTGGTAGAGCACCATGAGGTCAGCTAACTAACTGTTGAGAAATCTGGCAAATTTAAATTTCTATGTTCCTGGCTCATACTTGGGTCTACTGAATTGATGTTTCATGGCTATTTAAGGTAGCTTTAATTCTTTGCATGAATTAAAGAGTACTGGCTTTTAATTCTATTATTTAGTTTTCGAGAGTGTTCTAGGAGGGTTGTCCTTGACGGAATTATTGGATATTATTTGCAGAATTCCTCAATTCATTTGATGGTTCCCCTTGACTATTTTTCTAAGAAAAAATTGGGATGATTTCTCCATTTAGCGTTGAAGTTGTTTGAATATGCATTGTGTTATTATTGTTGGAAGTGGCCACTATTTAGTTGCTTGACTTGTGGCAGTGCATAGAAGATTATTTAACTTGCAAACTGAAGTAGAATGTGCACCTTCACTAAAGTTACAACTAACCTCTTACACCGCATGCATGTTTATTCCATTAATCTCTTGTGTGAGGCTTGCCACTTCCCTCTATAGTTGTGCTACTTGACTATTTCCACTATGTGTGCTTTCTCTTTCCTATTGTGAGGCAACTTCTCAGTGAGCCATGAGTATATGAGTTTGTGGCAATCTCCTCTAAGAGGTCACTTACTTCTTCCTGAGTCTTAATATGGAGAGATCCACCAATGGATGCATCTATATGTGTTCTAGTTCTTGCATTTAACCTGTTGTAAGAAGTTTGAACTGGAAGCAATAAGATGAAGCAATAGTGAGGGCATCATCTAAGAAGCTCCTTAGATATTTTTCAATTGTCATAAAGTTTTTTGCTATCTTGTTAGACAAAGTTGGAAATCTCATTGTGGGGCTTTTCAGTCTTAATAGAGAAAAAGTATTTTCTTAGAAAATTCTAGGTTAAATCATTCCAAGTGAGTATACAATCACCTGGAAGAGACAATAGCCAACTTTTCATCCCGTCCCTAAGAGAAAATAGAAATAGCCTCAATCTAATGGTGTCATCAGTGACTCTATTATACTTAAAAGTGTCACAAATTTTGATGAAATTTGTGATGTGTACATTAGGGTCTTCCGTTGGTGAACCACCAAACTAATTTTTCAACACCATCTGCAGAGTGTAATTTTGGCATTACTTAATCCTCCCATAGTAGATAATGCATAATCTTGTAAGCCTCTAAGTGTGTTGTTGAGGTTGTTGTGATTTTTATTATGTACTTGTTCAAAATTTTATTCAACCATGTTTTGAGTTTCTAAGTTATGGTCTAAATGATGCTTAAGTCTATAAAAAGTTCTATTATCTTAGAATCAAATGGCAAGTTGTAATTACCCAAACATTGTGCTAATTTAACATCTCCTTTGGAAACTCTTAGTCATTTCCAAACATGTCTTGGTTACACCTTTTCAATATCGCAGGTAAAGTAAGAATCTATATTACATTCAACTTCATAATTAATACCAAGATTATAACCATAAATTCCCCAAAACTACTTAAGACAATGATTTAATTAATTTGCGATAGCAGGTTAAGAGAAAAAGGTAGGAATTTGATAGAAAAAAAATACAAGTTATAGCGAACACTTTAACGAATAACCAAAACTTCTAGGAATAAATGGAATTTAGATATTGCAGGAAATTAATGTTTTACTTATAAATGGCCTAGAGTCATTACAGTTGCACCCCCATTCGATCCCTGAACTATAATAGCCTCAGGAAGTTCACATCAAGCTTTTTGCTCACTGTGTAATCCTAATTCCCAGATTCCCTGCTGTCATCTACTCCTGCATCAATACCCATCTTCAGCCAAAGGAATTTGTGGGGGCAATCTAGTGTTAAGGTCCAGCCAAGCTCAGCCTTCCTCCTATCAATCGAAGAAATTGTGTTCAGTCCATCAAGACAGGTACCTCTTTATCCCAACCTTGTCATGTGAATTCAATTTTAGTTCACTGCATTAAGATAGCTCTATGAATAATTTGGGAGTAGAATGGCTATCAGTCCACGCATAGATCAAGTGTCGAGCTCAGTCTAGATAGAGATGACTCGCTATTTGGATAGAGCTCCTAGCAATGTATCGAGCTCACTATTACAATGATCAAGAGTTATAAGCCTCTTAATTACATTTTGTAGAGTTATGCTCAGACCTGTGCTAATGATTATTGATTGTTTAATGCTTGTAATGACTTCTGATCAATCGTATCAATTTATCGGGTTATAGTAGTGCAAGGCGCAGGTGATCCAAGCCGAGCAAAGTGAGGGGTTCAATTTTGCTTAACACTATAATGGTGTAAGAATCAAACTATGACTGTGGCTCAGCTACTGTGGGGAGAATTATATCCCCACAATAAACCTTAAAGGAATGTCTCGGGTGAGTAAAGTCCGAACGTCTCTGGTCACCTCGCTGGGATCTCACAGGGACGAAGGTGAACAGGGAGGAGATCCCGGCCGCTGTCTGATTGTGAAGCCATTGATGATGGACAGCCTGATGTGGCTTCCAATTAATAGAAACACATATTAAATCTTGCACATTGGATGAGAGATGCCAATCGAGTGGGTAGGATTAGATGGCGGTGCGGATGATACAAGCCACTGGATTATGAGAGCCAGGATGCGTGCTAGAGCATCCAGTGGCTAACATAGCTGAGCCGCAGTCGGGACCCCGCAGTGGATCTGCCGTGGTCCCGACAGTAAATCCCGCCGATTTTATTTTAATTAAATAATTTAATTTAAATAATATATAATCAATTAATAATTATAATTAACTTTAATTAATTCTAAATCCAATTTAGCCTTAAATGAGCTCCAAAAATTCTCAAAAATTCACTCTTAGCTAATTGAGGTGCGAGGAATTCAAAAATGAAATCAGATTTTAATTTGGAGATTAATATAATTTAGGTATTTTTCAGGGCTTAAAAATAGCCCAAAATACCAAGATTCTTAATTTATCTTCGATTGATTTCAAACTTCTAGGGGGTTAGGTTTAGATGACCCATTGAGTCTAATGGAATCAAAATTATGACTTAGTTAGCTTAATTAGGCTGAATTTAGTTGGGGGTAACAACTAGGGCTGTTACAACATAAATCCTTGATCTAGACTTTTAGTCCGATCAATGATTATAATGCTACTTGCATAGCATGCTTTTTACATACACATACATCTTGATCAAAAGTTTTGGTTTGATCTAAGATGTAGTGCTTTGTCGGCGTACTTTTTTAAATGTAAAGTCAAGAACACATAGTTACTTGATCTGGAATTTTGCTCCTATCAAAGGATATAATTATGATATGAAAGTTATGCATTCACATGATTATTCATCCAATCAAGACTTTTGCTCCGATTTAGAATGAATGGAAATGTGAACTCATTCCTCTTAGTATAGAAATTATACTTTAGGTGTAACATGAATGAAATGATTTTTATATAATAATATCATACATACACATACAACTTATGAAATTATTAATTCAATACTCAATAATGATGTAGCAAAAGCTTACGGATAGGTCTATCCTAACCCTCCCTGATAGGGGGGGAGGGAGGGTTAAGATACCATTAAAATGAATTTACAAGCGAATATCATTAGTAAATTAATGAAAAACATGATTCTATACTAGTTTTATTCAAGAAAGAAATAAGAAATAAGTTTAAGAAAGGTTATTGAAGGAACAACCCTAAAGCTCTCACAATTTCTTCTTCTTTTTCTCTTTCTTCTTGCTTCTCCAATGGTAGCTTTTGGATTCAACTTTGATGGTAGCGGATTTCTCTTTGATGGTGGCTGTAAGGATTTTCTTAGAACTCTAACTTTCTTCTCAATTATAGTCTCTATTTTACCCCTGATCAATCCTCCCAATTCCAATTTATTCTTCCATTTATATACTTCTTCTAATAAAAATGCCAAAATGAAGGTCAAAGATTGCTTCTCCTCTAATTCATAACCACTCTTTTTGATTGTTACTCATCACATGCCTGGGTGAACCTAAGCGCCTAAGTGTCCATTTATGGAGTTTTCTTGTTGTGCCTGGGAGTGCCTAAGTGACAAGGCCGCGATCTTCATTTGTCCTGCTGGTGCGTGAGCACCCCTGAGCACCCAACTTTCTGTCAAGGAATTCTCTTCTAAGTGCGCCTGAGTGCCCAACTTTCTGGATACTTGGTTTGGATGTTGTATGAAGGTGCCCAGGAATGCTTGTGGCCAACTCTTCTTTGTGCATTCCAAGGGTGAAATTAGCCAAATTACTCCCAAAAGCCTGCAGAATGAAAATATGACTGAAGCATATGAAATTAAGATATAAATAGTAAAGATACAGTGAAACTCATCTCAAGATAATGGGATAAGTGTAGTTAATGAGCTTTATGCTCGAAGGTGCGAAAGGGTTATTTTTATTACAATTAAAACTCGAATGGCTCCCACCACACAATCAGCACCAATTTGGATTGCTATTATGTATTATTATTAATTTTGGGTGCCCCATATATAAACAAAAACAAAATATAAATAAAAAAGTAAATAAAACAAAATCATTCAAGTTACTAGTTTCAAAACTTTTCACTAATACCTTATAAATTGATCCCCGACAAAGGCGCCAAAAATTTGACTGCCACAAAATAATGTGACTTTTGATCATAGACAAGTATACATGGTCTGGAGTAATATAAAAATGGAGAGTCTTGTATTTATCATCATTAAAGATTAATAGAGAGTTAGTAGTTAGTTTTTTCTCTTTTAATGCTTATACAATCGAAAAGTTGATATTTGAAACTAAACTAAATCTATGCATACATGATAAGAAATTTAAATTATGAATATGAAATTATGATTAAAAGATCGAGGAGAGTTTGATTAATTGATTATGATTCAACCTTCCTAATAGTTGTTGAGTTTTTTAAATTATAATAACACGAGAATGCTAATTTTATATTTCTAAGGGATATAAATAGTTAAACTATTAGTGATCTCTCACGCACATGCATCACTCATCACTAAAATCTAAGATCATCTTTAGCCTATCTCATACAAGACATCTTGTGTTCAGACCTTAACATTTTAATGATGACTTCTTTAGATTTTATCAACATTCCCTATCTAGTGCAAATGGAGCCAAATATCCATCTTTGTTCTCACTTGCAAATTAACATCTCCATGTTTCTTAGAAAAACATGTAGATCTCTTTACTCTGGCAATCATTTATTTGGTCTCACCTATGTTTAAGCGTGAGATTGCTTGAGAATTGAACATGGAAGACTAAAAATAATAGTGCACACAAATCCTTGATATAAACTTTTCTCTGATCTAGGTTCTAGTGCACTTGAATCATTGAACAAGACTTTTGCTCCATTCTAGGATTTAGTGCACTCTTGTGTCAAGTGCTCACAAATTCTTGATCTAGACTTTTGCACTGATCTAGAATTTAGTGCCTCCTTACTTTATTGCTTCACAATCACATATACCTTGATATGAATTTTTGGTTCGATCCAAGGTGTAGTGCTTGTGTATGCACTCTGTTGATTTTAGTGAAAATTTTACAATAGTTGATTAATATTAAACAATGAAAGCATCTCAAAAATTCATTCACAAATTCACACAATTAAAATTCAGCATCAAGTAAGAAAGTTTTAATATATAGATCTAGCCTAATCCTCTCCAAAAGGGGGCATTTAGGCTACCATTACAAATAAATCACAAGCAAAGATAGAAAAGATTATCAAGAGAATCATGATTTTTACACATGATAGTAAATAAAAAATGAATAAGGAAATGAAAAAATGTTACTAAAGGAACGTCTCTATTGTTCTCGTAATTTTCACCTTTTTCTCCTTCTTCCTTCTTTAAGTCTCTAATGGCAACAAAGGTTCCTATTAGTTGTTATTGAAAAGTTTTCCTTGGAACCCTAATTTCTCTCTTATGTTTTCACCTCGATAATTCATCCTCCATAAAAAATGAATAAGGAAATGAAAAAATGTTACTAAAGGAACGTCTCTATTGTTCTCGTAATTTTCACCTTTTTCTCCTTCTTCCTTCTTTAAGTCTCTAATGGCAACAAAGGTTCCTCTTATGTTTTCACCTCGATAATTCATCCTTCATCTTAAACATAAAATGTGATAGTTTTAATTCAATAATGAAAATTCATACAAACACCTCTTTTTGTCCCTTTAACTTTACATAATGAAGGCCAACCCTCCCCAAGGAGGGTTTTGCCTTCCATTACGGTAAAAAATAAGGCAAATACATACAAGAAACTGAACCTTTGCATAGTTCAACTAAAAAGAAATTAACAAGAAGAGTTAATGAGAATACTAAAAACACCCCTTTAATGGCGATCTCTCGATCTTCCTTGGCCTTCTTCTCTTTTTTTTCCTTCTAGGTTCTTGGTCGTAGTGTTCCCTTCTTTCCTTTAGCAATGGTACTCTTCCCCCTTTCTTGGAGAGGTCTCCTACCACTTCTCTTACAGCAGGTTTTGATTTAAGAATAGTGAATGTCAAAGAGGGGAACCCCCTTTTAATCTTTCTTTCTTCCTTTTATAGCACAACCCCAAGCCCCTTAAAAATAATTGCTGTCCAACACTCCAACTCCTTCTCCTTAATGGCTTGCCCTTTTGATTTATTCTATTATGTCTCTTGAGGATACCAATATTAATTGAGTTTTGGAGTCAATACAGTTGAGGAAGGCAAATAATTTTAATTTGTGGCCTTCCCCATGTTATCTTAAATCCATGCATTTATAATCCTTGGAAGTCTCTTCAGGTTTTAATGCAACCACCCCTTCCATCTTCAATATATTTTAATTTGCTTCTTTATGAATAATTCTTTCATCCTTATAAATAAGAAGTTTAAATTTATTTGCTATTAATTTCTGCTATGGGAAAGGGAAGAATTAAAATTGTTGGCCTTCCCTGTGCTGCCAAAAATGCTTATTTCTGGTAGAAAATGCGGTAGGCGCAGTAGCGCGTTGTAGCGTGCTATGGCGAATTAAATAAATTTTATTTTGATAATCATTATGTCATGGCGTGCTGTAGCGATCGAGTTTCGAATTTGAACTACTATAGCGCACTGTGGCGGCTCAATTAAATTTTATTCTGTCTACCTAAGTTCCACAAATGTCGCCTTTGGGCGCTGGGCGCGCTGGGGCGCGCTACAACGGGTTCCTTCTAAAATTGCAGAATTGCTCCAGGTTTTGCAAACTGCACTCATGCCGCTAGGGCGCGCTGGGGTGTGCCACGATGATTTTCTCCCAGAATTGCATATTTACGTCAGATTTTAATTTTCTTATCTTTTATCCTGAATGGCAGCGAAAGCATATCAGAACATATAATTTTAAATTGCAAAGTGTTTATTTTTATTGACCTAGTTTATTATAAATCTTGGAGTTATCACACCCCACATTTAAATTCTTGCTCGTCTTGAATAAGCTCAAAATTAATTTTTTTTAATTTTTTATATTGTAAAATTCAATTGGATATGTGTGAAGTGTTTTTGTCATTTCATGTATTACTTGACAAGGTGATTAGAAGAATTCAGATTCTAACAAGTCTCATACTAATATTTCCTTTATGTTGACTATTTTAGTTTCCATTTTCTAAATGTATGATACTCAAGTCATAATTCCAGGGGAATTTTCTATGATTGCTTAACTAAGAAAAGTTAGATTCAGTTTGTAAGAATCTCGTGCCATTTGTGCTTCTTCTTTTAAATCGTAATGAATATTTCTTTTTAGGAGAGATATTTTTCTTCATCCTATTTTTTTTTTCAATTTTCTTATTTTGGGAGAGATATTTTCTTCATCCCTGGATTTTTTTTTTGTATTCAGCTCAAGAAATAGACATTTTTCTTCATCCCATTTATTTTCATTGTGTTCAATAAGTCTTACAGAAGCCTAACACTTTCTTATTTCACTGTTTCTTACTTTCTCTAAATCAAGTACCTTAACCTCATCCCCATACTTAGGTTTAAGGCATCATACATTTTTTATTGTGGAGACTTATAATAAAATGAGTGTAAGAGAATTTAGCATGAAAAATTTTAGAATTGTATATTTTGCTTGATCACCTCTAGTTAAGTAAATTAGAATAAAGATAATATTGACATGTTTCATTACAATTGAATTCAGCCTATTAAGATTTTCAAGAAAATTGTAGAGATAATGACATTCTGTTGGCCCAAAAATTAGGGGATAGCAATTAACTAAGATTTATTTAAATAAAAATAAAAAGCATAAAATTGAAGGCAAAATGAATATACTTTACTAGAAGTAATAAGGAATACAACAACCTGATATAAATAATGACAATTATCGTTATTGCAATCATGCTCGAGATTCCTCCTTCTCCTTTATTGACGCACACATGTACTACTCAGAATTTGAAACAAACTGTAACAACTCAAGTTGTTACCAAAGTCAATTAGGACTAATCTCAGTCCTAATCTCGATCATAGTGCACTAAGTAGTCATTAGGAGTTCACCACCAAGATCCAGTCCAAACTAGGGGTCAAACGGATCAAATTCTGATTTTGAGAATTTTATGAACTTTGAAAATTGATCTATTTATTTTGACCTCAGATTGATAATTGGACTTCACTATTGCGTTCATTGCCCCCAAATTAGCTATGAGTGATGTTTTGATGGCAATCGAAAGTTGTTGAATATTTTAATATTATTTAAATATCCCGAAAAATGAGAATATTAAATACTCATCAGAATCAAAATCTGACTTCGTCATTGGGTTCCTCACCCCTCAATTAGCTAAGGGGTGAATATTTGGAGATTTTTTAAAATCATTCAATTAATCAAAATCAATTAATAAAAATTAGGAAATTAACTATTAAATTAATTAAATTAAAATTCTCATATAAATAAAATCTTTTCAATTTCTTCTTCCCTAAAAATCCCTAATCGCACACCATACGCCCCATTTGCCCAATCGAGCGACCGAGCCTCTCGTGCGGCCCATTCGCTTGATCGCTCGCAAGGATCGCTCGCCTCTCCTCCCGCCACACGTCCTCCTCTCCTTGGAGCCTCCGCTGCTCGCCCTCGCAACCTCCGCCCTCTTTCTCCTTAAAGCCAAAGTCTTTAAGTACCGCCTCCTTTCCGTCCGAAGTGATGGCCGAAACCCTCGATGGCCGAAGCTTGCTAGCCAAGCCTCCGTCTCCTTCATCCAGCTCCGTCGTCAAGGTACCCCGGCACCTTACTGTACTCGGAACTTTCATTAACACTCTTCTGCCTTTATTTTTTATGTGTTAATCTGCTTCAATGTGCACTTAATCCTGCATGCGATGATTATTTGCTCGATTTTCTCATGCACTTAATCCTGCATGCGAAAATAAAATCTTTATTTTCTGATGTGTTGTAGTGGTTTCAGTTATTCATCTTCCTGTTTTATTTGCTCGATTTTCACATGCAATTAGTAATCGATCTGCACCCAACATTTCAATCGCATGAAAAAGGCAAGAGAATTGATCATTATGTACATAATTATTGCTTAACTTGTCGCTACATAAAGAAGGTTTTATAACCACTTGAAATATTGTTGAATATTTTCTTACCTTTGGCTGTATAAAGCAAAGTACGAATGTATAAAATTTGTTTGCATTAGCACGTAATCATAATAAATATATAAAAGCTTGATGAGATGACATGCTTTAGGTGTTTAGATTAGTGAGCTGTACTTTTATTTATGGGTTAATTATATCTCCCTTAATTATTAATAATTGTTTAAACTTTGTCAAATTTTTTTTTTTTTTTTGGGTAAAATCGCATTTCTCTTATTTGTTATAAGGATTGCATGATTTTTAGTTTGATTGTCTATTTTGGGATGGAGGATAGATAAAAAGAGTGAAGTCTCATATAAACAATAGTCTATAAATTGAATGCGATAATAGAGTTTCTGGAAGGTCCCAATTCATGTTCATGGATATGTTCTCTTAAGATTGGTGTCGCACATAAAAGGCAATATATTTTCTTGATCATATTTAATGTCTTGACTTGAATAAAATTAATTCATTGAACGCGAGTTTCATCCTTTTAGATTTGGGGTTTAGAGTTTATTATCTCATTTATATTTGCTCAACTTGAAGTTTTTTAGCAAATTTTCATTTATACTTGAATATATGTCCTGATTGAGCTCTTTCCATATTATATGAAAAGTATACACTTTATCACCAAATTTTCACCAAGTTTGCTCTTTCCATATTCAATGAAAAGTTTATTTTTTTCTTATATTGAGTCAATCGTTTATTTGAATCGATTGGACTCTAACTAATACCAGTATTGTATTCAAATTCTGTGCGAATTCTTGTGAACTCTCTTTAATGTAGCATATTTAATTTAATTTAAGTTAATGGTTTACTCTTGCATGAGATTAAGACACGATAAGGGTTATTAAGATGACCTGGTTCTTTCCTATATACTCTCCTCTTGCTATTAAAATATATGATTACCGATATGTAGCGGCATGTATTGTAAACCATATAGTATACATGGATATATGACTGCAGTTAAATTACTTTATATTAACTTTAGAATTTAATTTGAAGCACTCTTTTCTAGTGCTCGTCACATCTCAAATGGTATATCTTCTTTCAGAGTATTGAAGAACAAACGAGGTTTAATAACCAATTTGTTTTGTTGATCAAACATCCATATGATGTATATACCTTAGTCATAATCTAGTTTTTTTTCATGTTTGAGCATGAAAGGCATAAATATCAATGTTAAGGAATTCATTAGCATAAATACTTCTTTTTATGAATATTGAATCAAAACTGAAAGGTTCCACAACCTCAAAACTGTTGAGAAAACTCACCTTTCAAGACCAACAAAAACTTCTATAAGCCATTTACTCATTTGCCTTGGCATCTGCATTTCTACAACATTTAAATTATGAATTTGCTTTTGTTTTGTCTGTAATATTTTGCCTGCTTGTCTTATAGTTGTTTTATAGATAAAATTAAAAAACCTTCATCCTTAATCTATCATATTGTATGATAATGGATAAACCCTTACTTTTGATCCATTTTTAGTAAAATTGCTCTATATAATATTGGTTTACATCATTGTTAAACTTTTCTATGCATCTGTAATTTTCCGCAGTCTAATAGATAGTCATTATATAAATTTTTAACTTCTATTTGAGCCCGTGAATCTCTCTCATAATATATAAACTGCAGTTAAGGATGAAATTTTACAAAATATAAACAGCGAAATGAATAGTAACAAAATTGCGAGCTGAATAGGATCTTTTCTGTTTATGCAAAAATAATTAAGTATTAAGCTTCATGATGTGAGATGAATCTCACATCATGCCTCTCTTAAACCTTTTAGTCTTTTTTTAAAGTTTTCAATCAAGATAGTTAAGGATAGCTAGCATCAAAGTTTGGCTTCTTAGTAGCTTACATTTTAGGATTTCTCCCATAAGGATAAGAACTAAAAAATTAGGTTAGACTTCACTTATTAGGTAAATGGGTTATCCAACAAGTAAAACCTTGATTTATTAGTTTCTAGTTTTCACATTTTAGAGAGGTTAGTTTGCATTTAAATTCTAATTTAGATCGTCTGAATTCATTAATTAAGATGATTGATTATCTTTTTAATCATAGTAGGCGTCACTGATTAAATTTTCCTTACCTTATAGGACCGTAATGCTGAGATCATACAGGATAGTAGGATATTGGACATCCTGAGCTTGTATAATATTAGATAGTTAGAACAAATTAAATTAGAAAACAAATGATATCACAAAGTCTGTGTAGTATTATTCATATTATATTTTGCATACTCTACTTTCCTAATTGCTGAATTTTACTTAATGTGCCATTAAATAATGAATGCTAAACATTACTTTATCACATTAGATAATTTAGAATAACATTACTTTGCTATATTAGATGATTTAGAATAGCATTACTTTGCCACATTAGATGATTTAAGATAATATTACTTACTTTGCCATATTTGATGATCTAGAATAAATTTACTTACTTAATCGAATTTTTTTGAATATTTTAATATAATTAAATTAATTAGAAAATAAGAAAAATAAATTATTATCGAATCAAAATCTGACTTCTCCATTGCGATCCTCACCCTTGAATTAGCCAAGGGTGAAATTTTGGGATTTTTCAGAAGTTGTCGAATTTCCTTGAATATTTTAATATATTTAAATTAATTAGAAAACAAGAAAAATAAATTGTCATTGAAATCCAAATTCGATTTCACCATTTCGTTCCTCACCCCCAAATTAGCTTGGGGTGAATTTTTGGGATTTTTCAGAGATCATTTTTAAAATATGATTTTTGAGATTAATTAAGTTAATTTATAAAACTCCATTTTTGTCTTCTCCCTCTCTTCATGGACCCACAGCCATCCAGTCCCAGCTGAGCCCCCTTTCTCTTCAGCTCCCCTGCTGTGCTCAGCCTATTCTGCCCCCTATCTCCTGCCAACCCCTCCCCTATCTCACCAAGTGGGTTGGGTCAACTCAATCCATCCCATCCATTGGCAGTCCTCTCCCCCATTAAGAGAGCCTTTGGCTCTCAGCTCACCGCCCCTTATTTACCCAATTGAAGTTGATTCCTCTCTACCCTGCATTGTTGGGCTTATTACTAGAAGAAACCTCAGCCCCTTCCTTTTCTTGCTAGCAGTTGGAGAAGAAGAAGAAGAAAGGATCTTTCAAGTTCTCAAGCCTCTCTTAAAAAATCTGTCATTGTCAAAGTCAAGGTACTCCATTTCCCTCCATTGGTTAAACTAATGGCTATTCCATTTGTATGTCTATAAATTTGTGATTACCTTAGTTGTGCATCAATGAAGCTATGTTTAAGATGTAGAAACTCTTGGAAAGCTGTAAACAATAAGGAATGATATGTAAATCTACTAATACAACTTTCTATACACGTAGTCCTTTAACACCATTGTTTGCATTGATAACTTAATTACTTCGTATCGATTTGGATATCAATGGAAAGGTCTCGGAAAGACCTTTCAATCGTTATATGGCACCACACATGAAGTGCTCTAGGTTGAGAGTATTTTCGCTCAGACGAAATCACCGTCGGGCGCCGCAGCGCACCGCCATGCCCAAAGTTGTGAATCTGGGTAATAATAGTTTAACGAAGCATAAAAATATTTCTTTGATGAAATTAAATTTCCCCGCCGTAGCGCAACGTAGCCTCTGAAAGCACTGCAGTGCGTCGCATCACCCAAATTTCAGACAGTTTTCCGCCACAGCACTGCAACCCGCTGCAGTGCGCCGTAGCGTACCATAGCGTCCAGAATTGTCTGAATTAGTTCAGAACCGGCTGAAATGGCCAAAACTTCACATTATTTGAATTTTAAGAACCCTAGGACCCTAGTTTAAGTAAAGTTGAACACTGTATAAATGTGTAGGTGAATTTTCTAATTTTGCATTAGATGATAATTTAATCCCTAATCGCCCCTAAAACCCTAAATATTGATTTGACCATATCTTAGTCAATTAGACTCCAAATCAGAAAATTCAAAGTGCTAGATAGCTTAAAATTCTAGTGCCAACAATAATCTAAAATAATATTTAAGACAGTTTTATGCCACAGCACTGCAACCCGCTGCAGTGCGTCATAGCGCCTAAATGCGCCGCAGCGTGCCACAGCGTCCAGAACTGTCCGGATTGGTCCAGAACCGACTGAAATTGCCAACACTTCATAGTTTTTAAATTTTAAGGACCATAGGACCCTAGTTTAAGTAAAATTGAGCACTGTATAAATGTGTAGGTGAATTTTCTAATTTTGCATTAGATGATAATTTAATCCCTAATCGCCCCTAAAACCCTAAATATTGATTTGACTATATCTTAGTCAATTATACTCCAAATCAGAAAATTTAAAGTACAAGATAGCTTAAAATTCTAGTACCAACAATAATCTAAAATAATATTTAAGTTCTGACCCTTAAAAAATTAGAAATTACCAAAATACCCCTAACCTTAATTTGGTCATAACTTGACCAATTTAAGTGCAACTTAGGTCTATTCCTAGTTAAAGTACTCAATATAAAATAGGGAAGTTATAGCTACTAAATTTGCTAAATTTGAACACCAAATGGAAAAGTTAGCCTTTTGACCCCTTTAGCCTTAGGAAGTTCCATAATTGCCCTTGAAATTAAAATGTCTATAATTAGTTCATTAGACCTTTGAATTTAGTGTTCTTAGATTCTATGGAATCCTTGAACAGCAACCAATAATAAACTGCATAAAAATTTAGGTTTCATTAGGTGAAATTTACTAAAATGCCCCTTAAGTTAAAAACCTTTGTTTGGACTTATAGGAACCATTTCTTATCCAAATTTGGTATACTTATTGTCTATCTTCATGTTAGATAGTAAGGAATCATTTGACAATAAGAAATCCTAATTTGGAGCTCTAAATCAAAAAGTAGCTTTTTGGACCCTTAAGTTTGGGCAAAATGGTCATTTTGCCAAAAATTTAAGTTAAGTACCCTTAACCCTTAAAATACCTTTTAAATCAGTAAAATCAGTAATAAAACTAATTTATGATCAATTTAAGTCATAAATCTCTCAATTAGAATAATTTGCAAATATCTCAATTTTAGGCTTAAAAATCCCTAAGGCTAATATGCCCTACTTAGCTAAATCCATCTATAACCTCCCTAATTAAATAGATCAGCAAGCATAAAGAAATTCAATTAATTCTTAGAAATTCTCTAAGTCTTATCATTAGGAATCTTCACTTCAACTTAGGATCCATTCCTTAAGAATAAGGTAAGATATTAGATTATATTTCATTAATTAAATAACATGGTTACTCAATGAATGAATCCTTAGTTTTATTAGATTCTAGATTTTACAACTTATTTTGATTATTTTTATCTTTTAACCTTAGATACAAGATAGGAGAATCATCCTATTAAGTTTAACTTTGCTTAATAGGATTTGCCTTAATCATTAGATCACATCTAGATTGAAACTTAGATCTTAAGTCTTACCTTTGGGATTATGTGATTAAGCTCAATCTCATAGTGTTTAATCCATAATCTCTAGTTTAGTAGATTTTGATTAGATCTTAGTATAGAACATCTAAATCCATTAATTAGGTCATAATGATTTATAATTTAACTCATAGTCGACATTAATTTAATCAGATTAGGACCTAGCTAGTCATAATATTTTATAATATATAAGATCGTACTTTTAAGTTACACTCGATAATAGAAATTGGAGATCCTGAACTTGTGTAACCTAGAATAATTAGAATGGTTTAATTAGATAACAACCATATCATCATGTATAGAAGAGTCTCTTGCTTACTACTTGATTTATTTGTGCTATGCATCCGTATTTTGTGCTTAATTCCTTGGACATATCATATAAAAAAACTTTGTGCATGAAATGAAAACATAGAATAATTAGGATAATAGTTGCCTTGGGTTCGATTATATTCTGGTAAGTTTTGGTGCACATTTACCCTAATGGACAGGGGTAAAGAGTAATAAGAATGCTTAATATTACTCATTGAGGAGTGTGTTAAGCTTGGAACCCATTTAGTCAGGGAGACGTGCTTGACTCCTCAGTTGTTTTTGGATGTGTCCACAGAAATAAATGTAAAATAGCTAAAATATTTCTGCATTTGTATTTATTATCTCTTCAATTCTACTATTCTGTTCTGTCTGCCCTAGCCTAGAAAAGCTTTGGAAATTTTTGTCTGGGCCCGATTGACCAATTTTCTGATATGGCAGTTTTACATACCTGTTCAATTTCAGTTTACTGTTTAACAGTATTATTAATGCATATTATTTCAGTCACATGTATTTCTTTACTTACCTGCTCACCTGTACGTATTTATAAGATGCTAGATTTTACTGCTTATTATATGTACCATTTTTAGATTTCTATCTTTAATTAGCATATGTTATATGATTATTAGTATGTTTAGAATTAGACTTTTCTTTCAGTAACTGCTTTATATATGTATATATCCATTTCTTATTTAGCTGCTTTAGTAGTGCCTTTTTGTATCAATTACTGCTTAGTTATAAATGTCATATTTATGACTTATCATATTCCTTGTATGCTTACTACTCCTGCGCTAGTCAGTTCATTTATTTAAGTTTAAGTTTAAATGGTGACATTAATAATTTATGTAAAATATTTAGCCTAAAATATACTTAGACAATTATCTAATAAAATTTTTCTTTTATTGGCTGGGGCCCTAGCATTGTGAAACTGACAATGTTAGTTTCAGATAGATTTAAAGAGCAGGGTGTTGAAGAATAAGAGCCTTATATAGAAGAGGAGCTTCAGCTGGGAGGGCCAGATGTTGCCTAGTTTCCTTTCTGCTCATTGTGAGGATGAGAGACTCTTAGATTTATTTCAGTCTCTTTAAACTATTTATTAATGCTATAATAATATAGGTACTTGCACTACTATTTTCAGAGCTATTTATTTCATTTTATGTATGATGTATGGTGAAATGGATGTACTACTTATTTCATATGCTTCTACACTCCGTGTTTGTGTGGATTTAGTGACTGATCTCCTGTATTCATTCTATGCAACCTCCTTCTCTTATTAGTGAATTATGGATCTTACATAAACCAATGATAAGTGAGGGATTTTCTAGAGTGGCACACCACCTCTTAAATCTAATCTTGCAGATTAAGGGGTGGGGTGCCACACCATATCTTTTTGTAGTAGGAAATCATCACCATAGAACCTTAGCTGATCAAGTCATAGTTTATGACTTGGTAGTAGCCTTATGATTGGTATCTTAGTATATCAACCTGATTGGGTGAGGAACCCATCATCTAGAATCACTTGTAGATCCTTTCAACCCTTCAGTATTGAGTTATAAATTGTGACTTGATGCATTGAACTTCCCTCCTCTTCCCCTGATAAGGATGAGCACCTTATTAAGAGTATAAGCCCTAGAACAAATTAACCCTATGGTTAATTTGCCCTAGTCCATCCTATTATGGGATACATCATGGTTACATTATTCTAACCTATACTTGTAAACTCACAAGTATAGATCATAGTAAATCCTGCCTCATTAGACTTGGTCTAATGAATGTGTATTAGCCAGTTATCCTTAAGAATCATCTGTGTTGAGTCACTTATTGTGACTTAAAAATGAGATAGCCTTATATTCCTCTTTGTCCATCTAAATGGGATGGCAATCCTCCTGTCCTTAGTTTAATCTTCCTCCAGTGATAAATATCACTTAGTTATAGTATGTGGGTTGTGGAAGATCTTATTCTCATGGAATAAGAAAATCTACTTTCCCAAGTAGCTTAAGTTAAATCCTTAAATGTGAGCCTAAGATATGATGTGACTCAAGCATTCATTGTTCATTCCCTTGGAGTGAGCTCTCCTTCAAACTAGGTTAAATTTAACCTTTAATATCTGAGCCACATCATGTGACTTAAATATTAGCACTAGTTCTAGAACCCTCGACTTGAGTCATAAATTTTGACTTGTGGTTGTGGCATAAGCCCCCATTAAGTACCCTAGCACTTGTTTATATGGACAAGTGAGTTCCTTGACCAAGTCATAACTTAAGACTTGTGTTAAGAATTTGTTTTTGTAACCTCTTAGATCTGTAGCATTAAGTCATCATGTATGACTTAATTTCTTAAAATTCCCCTAGGCCTTATGTCTATGTATCCTAAATGGATATTGATCCTATTTGCCTTATTAAAACACTTAGTAAGAGGTGAATATCTCTTATTAGTTCAAACCTAGTATGAACTAATTCATATGATTAGTTCATCTTAACTCTACTTCCCAAGTTGAAATTAAAAGAAAACCCTTGGGCTTCCTTATTAGGCTTAGTCTAATAAGTGGTCCTTTTGCTAGCTTCTAAATCCTAGAATTTAGTATTGTTAAAGAGCGTTTATTCTTTGATACCATCTCCTTGGGTCCTATTTCATTGAAATAGAATCTCAGTATCCCTTAATTCTGGATGAGCCTTGTAATGAATTAACCATCTTGCCTGAGACCCTTAGGTGTTGAGTGTCACTTAAGCATAGAACCTTATAGATCATTGGTCCTTAGTCACCCTGTTCCTAGCATATGATGTCATCCACTAAGTAGTCATCCTACACCCTAGTGCTAAGTCATGCATTTTGACTTAGTATTTAATCCTTAATCACTATAAGTAACATTTAACCTGGTTTAATGATGACTTTTCTTTCTTTATGTACTATCCTCATCAAAGTGATGGTTCTCTCTTAATTTAGATAGTTTTGTATAAACTTTAAACCTTAAGTTTTGGGTTCTAAATGGTGAACCCTGACAATTTCTCATCATTCTCATTTCTACCTTACTGAACTCATCCATATTTTATTCTCCATACTTGAGTGATATCGAGGATGACATCATTTTTAAGGGGGGAGTCTGTAATAATCCAAGTTATTACCACAATCAATTAGGACTAATCTCAGCCCTAATTTTGATCTTAGTGCACTAAGCAAGTTATTAGGAGTTCACCACCAAGACCTAGTCCAAATCAGAGGTCAAACGGATCAAATCCTAATTTTAGGAATTTCAATAGCTCTGGAAATTGACATTATTTTGACCACAGATCAAAAATTGGACTTTGTCATTGCGCTAATTGCCCCCAAATTAGCTATAGGTGATGTTTTGATGGCAAACGGAAGTCATAGAAATTTTGTTGAATATTTTAATATTATTTAAATACCGCAAAATTGAGAAAATTAAATACTCGTTGGAATCAAAATCTGACTTCGCCGCTGCATTCCTCACCCAGCAATTAGCTAAGGGTGAATATTTGGAGATTTTTGAAAATCATTCAATTAATCAAAATCAATAAATAAAAATTAGGAAATTAACTATTAAATTAATTAAATTAAAATTCTCATATAAATAAAATCTTTTCCTTTTCTTCTTCCCTAAAACTCCCTAATTGCACACCATACGCCTCATTTGCCCAATCGAGCGAGCGAGCCTCCTCTCGTGCGGCCCATTCGCTCGATCGCTCGCCTCTCCTCCCGCCACACGTCCTCCTCTCCTTGGAGCCTCCGCCTCTCGCCCTCGCAACCTTCGCCCTCTATCGCCTTAAACCCGAAGGTTTTAAGCACCGCCTCCTTTCCGTCCGAAGATATGGCCGAAACCCTCCATGGCCAAAGCTTGCTGGTTGAGCCCCCCTCTCCTTCTTCCAGCTCCGCCATCAATGTACCCTCGCACATTACTGTACTCAAAACTTTCATTAAGTTTCTTAGCACTCCTCTGCCCTTATTTTTATGTGTTAATCTGCTTCAATGAGCACTTAATCCTGCATGCGATGATTTTCTGATGTGTTGTAGTGGTTTCAGTTATTCATCTCCCTGTTTTATTTGCTCGATTTTCTCACGCAATTAGTAATCGATTTGCACCCAACATTTCAATCGCATGAAAAAGGCAGGAGAATTGATCATTATTGACATAATTATTGCTTTACTTGTGGCCACATTAAGAGGGCCTTATAACCACTTGAAATATTGTTTTTTTTTTTTGGGTAAAGTACCATTTCTCTTATTTGTTATAAGGAATGCATGATTTTCGGTTTGATTGTCTATTTTGGGATGGAGGATAGATAAAAGAGCCAAGTCTCACATAAACAATAAACTACAAATTGAATGCGATAATGGAGTTTGGGGAAGGTCCAAATTGACGTTCATGAATATGTTCTCTTAAGATTGGTGTGGCACATAAAAGGCAATATATATTCTTGATCATATTTAATGCCTTGACTTAAGCAAAATTAAATCATTTAACCCGAGTTTCATCCTTTTAGATTTGGGGTTTAGAGTTTATTATCTCATTTATATTTGCTCAACTTGAAGTTTTTTTAGCAACATTTCATTTATAATTGAATATATGTCCCGATTGAGCTCTGTCCATATTCAATAAAAAGTATACACTTTTTCAGCAATTTTTTCAGCAAATTTGTTCTTTCCATAATCAATGAAAAGTTTATATTTTTTTATATTGAGTCAGTCATTTATTTCAATCGATTGAGCTCTAACTAATACAAGTAATGTATTCAAATTCTGTGAGAATTCTTGTGAACTCTCTTTAATGTATATTGTTCAGTAGCATATTTAATTTAATTTCAGTTAATGGTTTACTCAAGCATGAGATTAAGACTTGATAAGGGTTATTAAGATGACCTTGTTCTTTCCTATATACTCTCCTCTTGCTATTAAAATATATGATTACCGATATGTAGCGGCATGTATTGTAAGCCATATAGTATACATGGATATATGCCTGCAGTTAAATTAATTTTTATTAACTTCAGAATTTAATTTGAAGCACTCCTTTATAGTGCTTGTCTCATCTCAAATGGTTTATCTTCTTTCGAAGTATTGAAGAACAAACGGGGTTTAATAACCAACTTGTTTTGTTGATCAAACCTGCATATAATGTATCTACCTTAGTCATAATCTAGTTTTTTTTCATGTTTGAGCATGAAAGGCATAAATATCAATGTTAAGGAATTCATTAGCATAAATATCTATTTTTATGAA
>CM028678.1:26526593-26529093 GCA_016760335.1 Gastrodia elata
CACTCATATATATATATATATATATATATTATATGCACACACACACATATGTGTGTGCATGTAGATATATTTATATACAGTTGACACACCCATATATACTTATCTCATACATGTATATAACACATACATATATAAATATATCACACACACACACACTCATATATATATATATATATCAGCACACACAGACACACACACACAAATAGAGATTAGTATATATGAGTATGTGTTTTAATTAATATTTGTGTGGTTGCGATTATGTATACACACACACACAGGTAGATCACTACATAGATTAGTATATATGAGTGTGTGTATGTGCGTGTTGTCTATATATACTCACACACTATATGTGAGTGTTGGGTATACATGCTCATACCCAACATATATGTTTATATATGGTTGTGAGTATGTATACTCAAACACAAATATATACTAATCTCTAGGTGTGGTGTGTGTCTATGTCTATATATATATGAGTGTATTTATATATTTATATATGGTTGTGACTATGTATACGCAACACATAATAGACATAATGCACATATAGAGATTAGTATATATAAGTGTGTACACGCGCACACACATGGAGATCAATATATATACTTATATATATACTTATCTCAATGTATATATATAGGCCACACACACACACACTTAGAGATAAGGGTACCTAACAATTGTATATAAATATATAGATAAACACACATATATGTTTAAGAACACAGATATATATCTATCTCTAAGTGTGTGTATACTTGGAGATAAGTATAAATATATAGACACACACATGTATACAGTTGTGTGTGATATTATATATGAGTAATGTGTGTGGTGTATGTGTGTTGGGTATACATACTCATAATCATAAGTATAAATATATAGACACACACATGTACACGTAATGTGCATGTTTCTATGTGTGTATTGTATACAGTTATGAGTATGTATACCCAACATACACACACACACATAGATAACTATAGATGAGTGTGTTTGAGTGTACATATATATATATATATATATATATATATATATATATACATGTATAAACTAATCTCTATGTGTGTGTTTGTGTGTGTGTGTGTGTGTCTATATATGCATACATGTATATAACACATACGTGTGTGTGTGTGTGATAACACATACATGTGTGTGTCTATATATTTATATACAGTTGACACACTCATATATACTTATCTCATACATGTAAATAACACATAAGTATATAAATATGTCACACACACACACACACACTCATATATATATATATATATATATATATATATATATATATATATATATATATATATATATATATATGTATATATATATGCACACACATACACAGCACACATAGACACACGCACACATACGTAGAGATTAGTATATATGAGTATGTGTTTTAACTAATATTTGTGTGGTTGTGACTACGTATACATACACACACACACATGCATAGATAAGTATATAGATTAGTATATATGAGTGTGTGTATATGTGTGTTGTGTATATATACTCGCACAAATATGTGTGAGTGTTGGGTATACGCACTCATACCCAACATATATGTTTATATATGGTTGTCAGTATGTATACTCAAACACAAATATATACTAATCTTCATGTGTGTGTGTGTCTGTGTCTATATATATATGAGCATGTTTATATATTTATATACAGTTGTGAGTATGCATACCCAACACATAACAGACACAACGCACAAATAGAGATTAGTATATATGAGTGTCAACACACATACACACACATGGAGATCAGTATATATACTCATATATACTTATCTCAATGTATATATATAGGCTCACACACACACTTAGAGATAAGGGTGCCCAACTACTGTATATAAATATATAGACACACACACATATATGTTTAAGAATATAGATACATATATATCTCTAAGTGTGTGTATACTTGGAGATACATATAAATTGATAGATACACACACATGTATAAGGTTATGTGTGATATTATATATGAGTAGTCTGTGTGGTGTGTGTGTTGGGTATACATACTCACAACCATAAATATAAATATATAGGCACACACATGTATGTGTTATGTGTGTGTGTTTGTGTGTGTGTGTTGTGTGTATGTGTATTGTATACAATTATGAGTATGTATACCCAACATACACACACACATACACTGAGATAAGTATATATGAGTGTGTTTGTGTGTACATATATATATGTATATACATGTGTGTCTGTGTGTGTGATAACACATACATGTGTGTGTCTATTGCTATGTGTGTGTGTGTGTGTGTGCTGGGTAAACACACACACACAGACACAAAACACAAACACATAGAGTATGTATATTTATATACACATACACATACATGTATGTTTGTGGGTAATCTTTATGTGTGTGTGTGTGTGTGTTGGGTAAACATACCCACAACCATATATATATATATATATATATAAACACACACACATACACACATGCACACACACATACACACACACACATA
>CM028678.1:26539093-26544093 GCA_016760335.1 Gastrodia elata
AGGCACACACACACACACATACTCATATTTACTTATTTTTATGCATGTGTGTCATGTGTTTGTGTGTGTGTGTATGTGTCTATATATGAGTGTGGGTATATCCAACACACACACACAAACACACAAACAGTCACACACTCATATATTCTTATCTCTATGTGTGTGTGATGGTGTGTATATGTGTGTGTGTGTACTCACACACACACAAAGACACACACACTCACCACACACAAGCACACACACACACACATGCATATATATACACAGATATAAATTTATGTATACTAATATCTGTATGTGTGTTTTTATACCTAACACACACATACACACACTCATATATGCTTATCTTATATGCAGTTGTGAGTATGTATACCCAACACATACTTACACACACACACACACACTCATATATACTAATCTCCATGTGTGTGTGTGTGTATACATACTTATAGATATAAACACACACACACCCATATATACTAATCCTTATGTGTGGGTGTTTGTGTGTGTATAGGAATACTTATACATAGACAAACATATACAAACACACACACACACAAATATTTTTAGACACACACATACACATTTTTACTAATCTCTATGTGAGTGTGTTTGTGTGTGTGTGTATGTGTGATTTATATATTTATATATGGTTGTGAGTATGTATACCCAACACACACACAAACACACACAACACACTCATATATATATATATATATATATATATATATATATATATAGGCACACACACATAGAAATAAGTATATATGAGTGTGCGTCTATATATATCTGAGTGTGTGTGTGTGTTGGGTATGCACATGGAGATAAGTATTTATCAGTGTGTGTGTGTGTGTCTATGTTTGTGTATGTGTACGTTTGTGTGTGTGTGTGTCTATATATTTATAGATGGTTGTGAGTATGTATACCCACACACACGCACACACACACAAACACACACACACACACATATAAATATATGTATACCCAACATAGACACACACACTCACATGTACAAATATATGTATACCCAACACACACACACTCATATATACTTTTCTACATGTGTGTTTGTGTGTGTGTCATACACACACACACACACACACACACACACACACACACACACACATATATATATATATATATATATATATATATATGTGTGTGTGTGTGTGTGTGTGTGTGTGTGTGTGTGTGTGTGTGTGTGTGATAACTCATACATGTATGTCTATATATTTATATATGGCTGTGTGTATGTAAACCACACACACACACATAGATGTATGTGTTATCTCTATGTGTATCTATCTCTGCACACACACACATACACACTCATATATACTATTATTTATGTATATATATATATATATAACACATATGTGTGTGTGTTTATATATTTAGACACACTTATATATACTAATCTCTATACGTTTATGTGTTGGGTATACATACTCACATACACACACACATAGATATTATTATATATGGAGATTAGTATATATGAAAGTGTGTGTGCACACAGACACACATACACACACATATGTATATATATATATATATATATATATATATTTATGTATGTATGTATGTATAACACATACATGTGTGTGTTTGTGTGAGTGTGTCTATATATTCATATATAGAGATGAGTATACAGACACACATGTGTGAGAGTGTGCGTATATACTTATCTCTATGTTTGTTGGGTGTGTGTCTGTCTAAGTGTGTTGGGTATACATACTCTCATATATATCATTTTTGTGTTAGTTGAGTGTGTGTGTGTGTGTGTTTATGTTTGTGTGTGTGTCTACATACATATATACACACACACACACTCATGTGTGTGTGTGTTGGGTATACATACTCATATATGTGTGGGTTATGTGTGTGTGTGTGTTTGTGTTGGGTATGTGTGTGTGTGTGTTTGTGTTGGGTATGTGTGTGTGTGCATGCATCTATGTATATATTAGTACAGACATATGGATGTGTGTGTGTGTCTATATATTGGGTATATATACTCACAACTGTATACATGTATATACAATTGTGAGTATGTATACCCAACAGTTGTGAGTATGTATGAGTGTGTGTGTGTGTGTGTGTGTGTGTTTGTGTGTATGTGTGTGTGGGTGTGTTGGGTATACATACTCACAATTATATATATATATATATAAAGGCACACACAGACACACACACACTCATATATACTTATCTATGTATGTGTGTTGTCCGTTTATGTGTGTGAATGTGTCTATATATGAGTTTGGGTATATCCAACACACACACACAAACACACACACATATACTTAAAATATATATATATATACTATTTTATATGGTTGTGAGTTTGTAAATAGGGACACGCACACATACACACACAATCACAACACACACACACACACACAAATACACACATAGAGATTAGTATGTATGAGTGTGTGTTAGGTATGTATATACTCACACGTACACACACACATAGAGATAAGCATATATAAGTTTTTGTGTGTGTGTGAGTGTGTCTATGTATATATATATATATGTATATATATATATATATGTATGTGTGTATATATGTTTATATATGATTGTGAGACTAACACACAACACACATAGAGATGTGCCTGTGTCTATGTTGGGTTTACATACTCACACATATATAAACACTCAAACCCACATAAATACACACACATGTGTGTGTGTTGGGTATACATACCCATATATATATATATATATATATATATATATATATATATGCATACTCACACTCACACACACAAATGTATTTATGTGAGATACACACACACACACTCATATATTTTTATCCCTATGTGTGTGTGATAGTGCATATATATGTGTGTATACTCACACACACACACAAAAACGCACACACTCACCAACACCTAAGCACACACACACTCACACACCTATATATATACACAAACACACACACACACACACACACACACACACACACACACACACACACACACACACACACACACATATATATACTAATCTTTAAGTGTGCATTTGTATAACTAACACACACATACACACACTCATATATACTTATCTTATATATGGTCATGAGTATGTATACCCAACACACATTTACACACACACACACACACTCATATATACTAATCTCCATATGTGAGTGTGTATATATATACTTAAAAATATAAACTGTATACATGTATATACAATTGTGAGTATGTATACCCAATAATTGTGATTATGTATGAGTTTTTGTGTGTGTATTTCTGTGTGTGTGTGTGTGTGGGTGTGTTGAGTATACATACTCACAATTATATATATAGGCACACCCAAACACACACACACACACACTCATATTTACTTATTTCTATGTGTGTGTGTTGTGTGTTTTTGTGTGTGTGTGTATGTGTCTATATATGAGTGTGGGTATATCCATCACACACACCATAAACACATAGATAGTCACACACTCATATGTTCTTATCTCTATGTGTGTGTGTGTGTACTCACACACACACACAAAGACACACACACTCACCAATACACAAGCACACACACACACACATGTATATATACACACCCACATATATATACTAATATCTATGTGTGTGTTTGCATACCCAACACACACATACACACACTCATATATGCTTATCTTATATATAGTTGTGAGTATATAAACCCAAAACATACTTACACACACACACACACTCAAATATACTAATCTGCATGTGTGTGTGTATATATATATACTTATAGATATAAACACACACACCCTTATAGACTAATCCTTATGTGTGGGTGTTTGTGTGTGTGTAGGTATACATATACACAGACAAACATACACAAATACACACACACAAATATTGATAGACACACACATATACATTTATACTAGTCTCTATGTATGTGTGTTTGTGTGTGTGTGTATATGTGATTTATATATTTATATATGGTTGTCAATTTGTATACCCAACACACACACAAACACACACAACACACTCATATATGTATATATATAGGCACACACACATGGAAATAAGTATATATGAGTGTGGCGTCTATATATATCTGAGCGTGTGTGTGTGTTGGGTACACACATGGAGATAAGTATTTATCAGTGTGTGTGTGTGTGTGTATCTGTGTTTGTGTATGTGTATGTTTGTGTCTGTGTGTGTTTATATATTTAAAGATGGTTGTGACTATGTATACCCACACACACACACACACACACACACACACATATAAATATATGTATACCCAACATAGACACACACACACACATATAAATATATGTATACCTAACACACACACACATATATAGTTTTCTACATGTGTATTTATATGTGTGTCATACACACACACACACACACACACACACACAGATATATATATATATATGTGTGTGTGTGTGTGTGTGTGTGTGTGTGTGTGTGTGTGCGTGTGTGTGTATGTGTGATAACTCATACATGTGTGTCTATATATTTATATACGGTTGTGAGTGTGTATACCCACACACACACACACATAGATGTATGTGTTATCTCTATGTGTGTCTATATCTGCATACACACATACATACACACTCATATATACTATTATCTATATCTATATATATATAGCACATACGTGTGTGTGTGTGTTTATATATTTAGACACACTCATATATATTAATCTCTATACATTTGTATGTTGGTTATACATACTCACATACACATACACATAAAGATTAGTGTCTATGGAGATTAGTATATATGAGAGTGTGTGTGTGTGCATATAGATATATACACACACATACAGATATATATATTTATATTTATATATCTCACATATGTGTGTGTGTGTCTATATATTCATATATAGAGATGAGCATATCGACACACATGTGTATGAGTGTGTGTATATACTTATCTATATGTCTGTTGGATGTGTGTGTCTATGTGTGTTGGGTATATATACACTCAACTATATTGTTTTATGTGGGTTGAGTGTGTGTGTGTGTGTGT
>CM028678.1:26551593-26554093 GCA_016760335.1 Gastrodia elata
TCCCTTTATGTGTGTCTATGTGTGTGTATCTATAGATATATACAGATGGAGATAAGTATATATGAGTATGTGTTATATGCATGTATATATATATATATATATATATACAAACTCATAATTGTATATAAATATAGAGCTTAGTACATATGGTTGTGAGTATATATACCCAACACACACACACACATAGAGATTAATATATATATAATGAGTATGTATACTCAACACACACACACAGGCTCACAGATACTAATCTCTATGTGTCTGTGTCTATAGATATGTGTGTGTGTGTGTGTGTATTAGGTATACATAATCATAAACACACACACATAGTCACAATCGTATATAAATATATAGACACACACACATATGTATACAGCACACACACAAATACAGACACACACACACATAAAGATTAGTATATATTTGTGTATATGTGAGTTTGTATACCTAGCACACACACACACACACACACACACACACACACTCATTTATATTAATCTCTATGTGTGTATTCACAAACACAAACATATAGATATATTTTCTAATCTTTATGTGTGTGTGTGTGTGTCTATATATATACACACTAAGCACACACACACACACGCACACACAAATATATATATATATATAGACATATACACATAAGTATTATATATATATAGTGTAAGTGTGTTATACATTGCACTCATATATAGAGATTATGTTTATATATATGTGTGTAAGTGTCTGTGTATGTTATATACTTATATAATATACATGTGTGTGTCTATCTATATATTTATATACATGCACACAAACACACACACACAGAGATTAGTATATATGAGTATGTGTGTGCATCTGTATCGATTGGGTATGTATATACTTATAAGGGTATATAAATATATAGACACACACACACAAATGTATGTGTTATATACTTATAATGCATACCTGTGTGTTATATATATTTTTATATGGATAGGTATATATATATATATATATTATATACCAATCTCTATGTGTGGGTGTTTGTGTGTATGTATATGTGTGTCTATCTATATATTTATATATGGTTGTGAGTATGTATACCCAACACACTCATAAATACTAATTTCTATGTGTGTGTGTGCATGTGTGTCTATATATATATATATATATATATATATATATATATATATACTATTGTATACATATGTATATATATATATATATATATGGTTGTAAGTATGTATACCCAACACACACACACACGCACACACACTCTATATATATATGGTTGTGAGTATGTAAAATATATATATATATAGATACACAAACACACATAGAGATAAGTATATACAATACACACAGACACATACACACACATACTCATATATACTAATCTTTATGTATTTATATATTTATATATGGTTATAAGTATATATACCCAATGTTAGTTTGAGTGTGTGTGTGTGTGTGTGTGTGTGTGTGTGTCTATATAACACATACATGTATATCTGTGCTAGTGAGTATATATGAGTGTGTGTGTGTGTGTGTATGTGTGTGTGGTGTGTGTGTGTTGGGTATATACACTCACAACGGTATATAAATATATAGACACACATACGGTTGTAAGTATATATGAGTATGTGTGTATTTGTTGTGTGTGTGTGTTTTTGTGTGTATGTGTGTGTGTATCTATGCTGGGTATACATAAACATAAGTTTATAATATAGTAAATATATATATATACATGTATATAACACATACGTGTGTGTGTCTATATATTTATATACGATTGTGAGTATGTATACCCAACACACACACATACACAAATATATACTTATCTCTATATGTGTTGTCTATATATTTATATACAGTGTGTGTGGCACACACAAACACACGCACACACACATGGAGTTAAGTATATATGAGTGTGTCTATATATATATAGACACACACACGCACACATACTCACATGTGTCTATATATTTATATACGGTTGTGAGTGTGTGTTTGTGTGTGAGTGTGTTTCTTTAAATATATAGATTTGGACACACACACACACTCACGTACACTAATCTCCATATATTATCTTAGTTTGAGTGTGTGTTGGGTATACATACTCACAACCATATATAGATAAGTATATACAACATACACACACATACTCATAAATACTAATCTCTATATGTCTATATATTTGTATATGGTTATGAGTATGTATACCCAATGTTTGTGTGTGTGTGTGTGTGTGTGTATGTATCTATATAACACATACGTGTATGTGTGTGCTTGTGAGTATATATGAGTGTGTGTGTGTGTGTGTATGTGTGTGTTGGGTATACATACTCACAATAGTATATAAATATATAGACACACATACGGTTGTGAGTATATATGAGTATGTGTGTATTTTTTGTGCGTGTTTGCGTGTATATGTGTGTGTGTGTGTGTGTGCTGGGTATACATAGAGATAAGTATATATCACAATAAGTATATATATATATATATATATATATATATATATATTTATATA